>OY720450.1:80036751-80611751 GCA_963082715.1 Harpalus rubripes
AAAAACCCAGCAACGGGTATCTTGATAAATTTCCAATAAAATAAATTCTAATTATCAATTAAGTATTTTATGAAGTGAAATAATGCATGTATAATGAACCTATTAGAATTTCAGTGTTTTTCCATAAAATAGTTTTAATTTGACGCTAAATATCCGCGGCTTTCACTTCTCCGCTAGCTGGAAAACCTCGTTTAAATTGTTCACTTCTCTGTCGTTTTATTCTACGTGAAATTTCCGCTTCCTTTTCGCGTTTGGATGGAACGAATGTGGAGAAAAAGCGTCATTACACAAGCAGAACCGTTTTTTGACGTAAAATTGTACACTGTGCAGGTCATCTTTCACTGCTCGTTGCGTATTTTACAGGGAGATGTGGATGCTATAATCTTTAAGACAAGACTCAGCCACATATTACATATCATGTAATGGGTTTATTTATACTCCAGTAGAACTTGGAAATATAAATACCTACATTACTTCAGTCATTCTAAGCAAGTCTCTGGTACAGGTGTATCATTACTGTTATTAATGACATATTGTACCTTCACATTAAATCCTTTTTACATTAAGTGGGAAGACAATGTAATGACAATTCATTGTATACTTAAATTTTTATGAAAAATGATATGATAATTTTTAAATCGCTTATACTCTAATAATCTCTTTCGGAAGGCTGATTGACAAAAATATGCAAATTTGTTGTCGATTTTGAGATCGAACAGGGGACCGACGATCAAAGATTTACATCAATTTTTACAACTTCTTATTGTACTATAAGATTCTGGAACTTTACACGTTCAATGAAATTTGAACGTTCGATGTTCAAACCATTTGATCAAAAAAATCCAAATATCAAGGTCATTTACTTTAAATTTTAGTTACTTCGAGGGATTATTTTGTAATATTGTAATGTTGGCATAAAGATTTTTTGATAAATATCTTATTTCTTTTGACTAAAAACGATGTTAAATGCCATTTTTTCACATTTAATGTTATTATAAATATTAAAGAACATTGTATTCTCTATACGATTTGGCTATACTTCATATTAAATAGATATACGAGTAGAGTTATAAAATTATAAAGAAATTAAATTTCATAAATTATCTAGCTATGCTAGAAACAGCTACTATATTAAGAAAATTCTGATTGAAAGATGTCAGTGTCAATTATCATATTCGTAGTATATTTGTGTTATATTTATACTCGAAACCTCGAAATATAGGATATTTTATAAGGGATATATTTTTATTATAAAGCAATAAAAATTAAATATTTTAAAAGCTTGTACCCCTAAAAATAGAAGCTGTAAATTTTTTCTGTACCCAAATTCGAAATCCGGGGACATTTTTACATAATTATGCCAAATTTGTATTTATTTTGATTACTGACACAATTTTTATAAAAGGTTGAAAAATGAATTAATTAATTTAAATAAATTTATTGGGGTTCTTGTATACTTTTTGATTCATAACCCCAAAATTAAGGGTTGAACATTTTGAACTATACATATTTCGATTCTACGGACTTTTTTACATATGTCCACCAAGTTTCAGCCAAATCCATGCGGACATATTTTCACAAATTAACAATAAACAATGTAAAGTACGAAAACATTGTTTCCATAGGTCGTTGACCCTGTTTTGGGTTTATAACCCCAAAACTAAGGGGCGGCAACTTTTTTACCAAACATATTTCGATTCTATGGACTTTTCTACATATGTCCACCAATTTTCTGCCAAATCGATGAGGGACCCATTTTCGCTATGAAGCGCCAAACGTAAAAAATGTTTAGGGGTTCCCATCCCTTTTAAGGGGTTGTAACCCTAAACCCAGTCGAGATACATGAAATGTGTGTGCGTCATCAAACTCAGCACCCTTCAACTAGTATGTATACCAATTTTTATAAAATTTTAACGTTTGGTTTAAAAGTTCTACAACCTTAAAGTTGAAATTTGTTTTAAGAAAATTATTAACAAATTTTGTCTTGAAGATTCGAGGGGATTCCGTGTGACGTCAGAGGGAATTCCCTGTGACGTCATGGTTCCCACGGGGGTTTTCCGGGTTTTCCCGTTTTTAATAACGGGAGAAAGGGTAGATTTTTGTCCAACTTTAAAAATTCATAACTCGAGAACGGTTTGAGATATCGGGATCAAATTTGGACAGGGTACTTTTGAGACCGTTGGGCATCGATTAGTTAATATAATAAATAATTAATTAAAGCAGGGGTATTAAAAATGTTGGGGTAAAGTTAAAGTGGTATAAATTTTAAACCGTTTGAAATGTGGAGATGAAATTTGGTGTGGGTATAGTTAATAACTTGGAAATTGATTATGTATTTGGATATGTAATTAACTATACCAGGGGTACCAAACTAGTGGGACCGGGTATATAAAATGGTGTAAATTTGGACCCGTTTTACATATTGAGGTGAAATTTGGTACATGTACTAAGATAATTATTTATTGCAGTTAGAATACCAATATAATTATTTATACCAGTGGTGCCACAAATGTAACATTAAAAAAATAATAAATTATTATTATTTTAATATTTTAGTAAAAATAATTATATTTGAACCATTGAAATATGGATTCATAGAATTATTCATACCAGTGGTACCAGACATTTTACAGTCTGAAGAACATTATTGAAATCGAAGTTTGAGGAAAATAATATAATTAAAGGTCGAAAGGTAATGTACATACAAGAAATTTAGAATCTTTTGTAAGGAACTTTCTGTATGGATTTTATAGAAAATACATAGGTATTTACGAAAATTCTACCGGTACATATCGCATCTAATGACTGTTCGAAAACACGAGTGGTAAAAAGTTACGTGTTCGAAAATTGTACAATATCTACCAGATCCATCTACCGGATTCATGAAGAATCTAATCTCAGAAAAAGGTAGTGATGCAAAGCGAAGCGGGCGCCTTAAAAGTGGAAATATGTTCAAAAAAAGAATCTGCCACATCATATTTTTTTAATTGATGTAATTATGGACCCGGGAGTTTGCTATTGCTTGTTAAAATATTTTGCATTTTCTATATGAAATGCAAAATATATTCCAGTAATTATTTTACAAATCAATACACAAGAAATTTATGAAATATGCAAATAACTGGTTATATAATATACACTGATTAGTCCATCGTGAATATGATTAAAAACGCACCTAGTAAAAAACGCTGACACGTGCTCAGCTTCTGCAGACGTAAGAAAATCGAAGAAAAATGCATTGTCGTCATTTGATGCCGCCGGATACGCTGTCACAAACATAAACGGTAAAACAAAACTCTCGCTTTTAATGCAAGAGCAGTCAATGTCAATATTTCTTACTTTTGGAAATGAATAATTTTCAGTTATTTTGCTTTAGAAATAGTACCCATTCTTTAAAAAATTTAAAAATTTGTTCATTTATGCAGAATCAAATGGCGAAATGGCGAGGTTTGTACTTCCATCCATTTCTCGGTTATTACCCAAAAAATTAATTATTGATGTCTTTTGAACGCAAATATATCATATAGGTACTAAATTAAATATTATTTTGCGGTTTCAGTGCGTTGAAATGTATATAAAATATAATACGATTACTGAAAATTTTACACAAAGATACATGAGTGTATAAGAGTTTTGGGAGGCATAACTCAATAATTGGTAAATATAAAGACTTGTGGGTATCAGCAATTTATATTATGGAAGGGGAGACTCTACTTATGCTTTTTTACCTCTCGCTAAGAGAGGTATTGAATTCGCATATCTAGATTTTAGTTTTAAGGTCCTAGAATCCCTAGAATCCGATTATAACATGTGTGTGTGTGTGTGTGTGTGTGTGTGTGTGTGTGTGTGTGTGTGTGTGTGTGTGTGTGTGTGTGTGTTGATGTGTGTGTGTGGATGTTGGATCCACGATTTCTCAAATACTATAAGACTTAAGACATCTTTAACTACGGATTCCTCAATCTAACAATAATGGGAAGAGTTGATTAAGTTTTGGTAACAATTGGACAACCGGAAGTAGTAGTTACAAGAAAAAAATCATCTAAATATTATTTATCGAAAATTTATGTAAATACTTATATTAAAGAACGTTAAATTCTTTATTCGATAAATATAAATTCATTATTAGGTATATCTTCTATAGATTTAGAGATAAAGAAAGGCATATAAAATAATTTGATGTAAAAAATCTCAGAGCAAACTACTACAAGGCAAGAAATTCAAATGTTTCTAACTGAGACATAAATGTCACTGTCAAAAATATTTGCATGCCTCTGTCAAAAATATTTGTACATCATTATGAAGATTATGAAAATAAAAAAAGTCAACAACGCAAAAGAATATACGTAAAAAAGAATATAAAAAGAATTTGCGAAAAAATGACGAATATAAAGAAAAACAAAAGGAAAGTAGAAAAAGAAAATTTCAGGATATTAAATATAAAGAAAATGTATGTATTGTACATAATTTATATTAAAATATCCCATAGATTTTGCAAATATATGTGAGAATTATTTTGTAGTGAGACATGAATATATGTATTTGTATTAAAAAATATGTTTCGTTTTATGCGTACAACCAGGTAAAATATCTGGCGAGAGGTTATGTGCTAGCCACATCATATGTTTTTCTTTGCACTTATATTTACCAGAGTCCCGAAGATAACAAAATATATTTCAAACTGTCTTCTATAAAAATCAGATTTCCAAAGCATTGATTTAAAATAAAACTAATGTAAACATACCATATCCTTCTCACTGAAGTCTGAATAGCATTATTAGCAGTGCAACGAAGGTTGATCTTTAGAAAATACATTTTGGCACCCCTGTCCGTCGCTGGACAAAGGGCCAAGCGTTAATCTTATTCTGAGAGACATACAAATGCTTAGTTGGCGTTTCCTGTACGCTCTTCAAGCTTTTGTACGCCTGATCCCCCAAGAAAAATACTTCTTTCTGCTCATTCATTGAAAGATTTTTACTGGAAGTAATGTATGCTTGTACAGCAATTGAGGTTCTAACTCTCTAACAGTGTAACAGGATTAAGGAGATTTGCGAAACTATGATTCATTAATTAATTTTATGAGAAATATTCGTTTTCCGGGAATGGACTGTGTCATATTTTGAGTCAGAGCTCAACGTTTCGCCCGCAGTCATATGGGGCATCTTCAGGAGCAAGGGGGATAGTACTATCTTAAACACGGTTACCCGACGTGTCAACCACGCTAGAGGCCGAGTTTAAGCAATAAGGGGGGAGACTCAGTTTACAAGGTTACCCGACGTGTAAACCACGCTAGAGGCCAAATAAACCAAGTGACGAAAGAAGGCCGAGAAGACAGTTATATACTAATCTAAAGATACGGTAGATGAGCAGAGCTAATGAGGACCAATGGGAATCGAGTTCGTAATGGTAGATTGGGCGTGTCGTGTTCCGAGAATCACCGGTTTCCACATGTGGCTCAAGAAATAGCCATCATCCCGATTGATGTTGTTCGGATGTTTCCATATTTCTAAAGTTTCCCTGTATTTACGTCTGTAAAACTCAGGGACAGGAGCTAAAATGCGGGAATTTTCAAATAAGATATTATGTCCTGTGTTGTGTTGGTGTTCTGCGACCGCAGATGATAATACCATACCATTACGCAGACAGCGTTTGTGTTCTGACAATCTAGTGTGAACACTGCTTCCTGTTTCACCTATGTATACTGTGCCGCAAGAACAAGGAATACTATAAACACCGGGTGACGACAAGGGTTCGCGTTTATCTTTAGTTTGGGGGAGTATTTCTGAGATCTTTTGTGGAGGTTTAAAAAAGACCTTAATATTGTTTTTATTGAGAATTCTACCTATTTTGGCCGAGAAACCTTTAATGTAAGGGATAGATGCAAATGTTTCGAACGAGGTATCCACAGGTTTTTTGGGTAAAGGGTTTAATTGTCTATGAATCACATTGTTGATTAATTTTACGTCATAGTTGTTCTGAATTAAACTATGTCTGATGTGATCAAGCTCCTGCTGTAGGAAATCAGGTTCAGGTTAGCTCTGCTCATCTACCGTATCTTTAGATTAGTATATAACTGTCTTCTCGGCCTCCTTTCGTCACTTGGTTTATTTGGCCTCTAGCGTGGTTTACACGTCGGGTAACCTTGTAAACTGAGTCTCCCTCCTTGTTGCTTAAACTCGGCCTCTAGCGTGGTTGACACGTCGGGTAACCGTGTTTAAGACAGTACTATCCCCCTTGCTCCTGAAGATGCCCCATATGACTGCGGGCGAAACGTTGAGCTCTGACTCAAAATATGACACAGTCCATTCCCGGAAAACGAATATTTCTCATGACTCAGACTGTGGAAGCCTACGCAATTAATTTTATGTCTCACTAAAGTATTATGAATTATTTATTGCTAGGATACGGTGTATACAAACATATGTATAACAACCGGGGCATAATGGGTGGGCATAATATTTCATTATGCCCTCATTATAATCCGATCATCGTTTATGGACTTTAAATTAAAAATAATATGAACGGTATATAATGAATTTATTTTCTTTTTAATTATAATTCATTACAATAATAATAAGGATTGATTACAACAATTAATACATTAATTGATTACAATAATTAATATAAGAAAACAGCTTTGAAAGCACAACACAGAAATCAATTTTAATTTAATTATAATACTTATAATTGATTATCAAAAAACCTTAAAAAGCCATTTACTTTCACCACATGAAAATAGTAAGTCCGTCGAATTGCAGACTGTAATGTCAGATGACGGATCACTAATTTTCTTGGGGACGATATTTATCCACGTTTGAATTAATTTTGATATTATTTACCGTCACATGTGACACATCCAAAGCCGTTCAAGCTCTCTAAAATGTAATAATATTCACAAATAAGTGCATAAGAAATAAAGAACTGAGATCTGTCATGTGATAACGAACCTCAAAATATAATACTTACATCTTCTACAGACGAGAATGGAATAATTAGGAGATCATTTATACGTTTGTCTTCCTCAAAGTATACAGAAACATTCAAAACAAATTCTTTACACTGTTTCGACAAAATATCTTCCGAAACATCTAATTCACCCATTCCACCATCTCCAACGATTTAAAACGTTGATGTTTTAAAAATAAATAAATAAATGTTGACAATAAACAAAACAATTAAACAACATCCTTAGCAACGTCAAAGCTTAAGCATTATTGTAATCAAAATTATTATAATTGAAAACTTATTTCACATAATCTAGTGAGACATAAAATCTTGTATGCACCACGAGCGTTACTAGATGATAATGCCAGGAGGGCGACGAGGATCTAGCTGATAGATGTCGCCCGGTGGGCATTATCATCATAGTAACGCCCTTGGTACATAAAATACTATTTTTACTATGCAAATTATAGATTATTTACACAACTTCACTCGTCCACTGTTGGCTATAAACTAACTATTAACATTAAATAATAATATTTTGTGTATAATATTATTTAATTATTTATAATGAATTGCTTTTACTCACTAAATAATTACGTGTGCCTGAGTGTTATAATCATTACCGATATTTGCTTATAAAGCAGATTGGCACACCCAACAATGGGTAAAATGCCGTGATTTTATTTATTGTATTATTCGAGGATGAATATAAAAACAAGACCTCATTTATATGAAGCATTTGACACATGTAGATTAAATTATGACACTTACCGGTCAATAAAGAATCCTCGTACCTAGGGCCGTCCTCTAAGAACATACACAAATATATGTCTTTGTATATCACTCCAAATATTAATTTTTCACATTAAAATACACAAAAATATACGTCTATTCACTACAATATATCAAAAGAAACTGTCTTGTATTTAATATTAGGTAAAATCGTGCGACTTTAATCGTGTTTCAATACGCACCAAGTAAGAAGAAACACCGATGACTGACAAATAAAACAACACAGTGTTTTTTAAATAATAATTTAAATATAGTTACTGGTATTTCTTAACTGTTGCTGTTATGTTAGGGAAAAAAATATTGGAGTCTAGTTCTAATACAAGTGAGTACTGTTTGAATACACATAGTTCAGTTTTTGATATAGTTAAATCCAAGATTGTTTTTTTATTTTTCTTGTATCACTGGACAAAATAAGTATTGTTCTAATTGTATTTAATGCATCCATTCTGAGTTTATTGTCGTAAAACTTTATATTCATTCTGTCGATCTTCATAAATTACTAGACAAGGATAGCATTAATCTAGCAATTTAGCGAAGATAAAAATCTGATGTGGCCGGCACATAACCTCTCGCCAGATATTTTACCTGGTTGTACGCATAAAACAAAAAATATTTTAAATACAAATACATATATTTATGTCTCACTACAAAATAATTCTCACATATATTTGCAAAATCTATGGGATATTTTAATATAAATTATGTACAATACAGACATTTCCTTTATATTCAATATCCTGAAATTTTCGTTTCCTACTTTCCTTTTCTTTTTCTTTATATTCGTCATTTTTTCGCAAATTTCTTTTACCTATATTCTTTTTTACGTATATTTTTTTGCGTTGTTGACTTTTTGTATTTTCATAATCTTCATAATGATGTACAAATATTTTTGACAGTGACATTTATGTGTCAATTACAAACATTTGAATTTTTTGCCTTGAAGTAGTTTGATCTGAGATTTTATACATCAAAATATTTTATATGCATTTCTTTATCTCTAAATCTATAGAAGATATAATAACGAATTTTTATTTATCGAATGCAGAATTTAACGTTCTTTAATATAAGTATTTACATAAATTTTCGATAAATAATATTTAGATGATTTTTTTCTTGTAACTACTACTTCCGGTTTTCCAATTGTTACCAAAACTTAATCAAATCTTCCCATTATTGTTAGATTGAGGAATCCGTAGTTAAAAATGTCTTAAGTCTTATAGTATTTGAGAAATCGTGGATCCAACATCCACATACACACACACACACACACACACACACACGCACACACACATACACACACACACACACACACACACACACACACACACACACACACGTACACACACACACAAACACACACACACACTCACACACACACACACACACACACACACACACACACACACACACACACACACACACACACACACACACACACACACACACACACACGAACACGCGTACACACGCACACAATGTTATAATCGGATTCTAGGGACCTTAAAACGTGCTTATTCACTAAAATATGGATATGCGATATTTAGCATGAATTCAGTACCTCTCTTAGCGAGAGGTAAAAATGAGCTAGAACAGCTAGCTATGTTTTTCCAAAAATAATTCAGCGGAATCAAGAAAACAACGTTTCAATTTGAATGAAAAGTTAAGCTAAACGTGACTGATTGCTTACATTTATTTATTAGATTCATTCTACTTTTATTTATCATTGGTATCAGAAAAACCCATATATTTTGCAATGCAGTTAAATAGTGACTGCTAATATGTTTAAAAATGACATAAGACACCTGTCAATTTGACACTACATTGTGACATCATATCTCGCTAGACCGCTAGATGCCAAAATTTGTTGACAGTTTGTTGAAAATTAGTTGCATTAATTGTAATTTAATTTAGGTAGGATTCTCCTTATTTAGTTCTAAACGCATGAAATAGTTGTTGATGTCGATTCGGCAGTTTTGAACTTAATACCCTCGAAATCCAGAGTATTTTTTTAATATTCTTATTATTATTATTATTATTATTATTATTATTATTATTATTATTTTAGTTGTGGGGGGGGGTGTTAAGCCCTAACCAAACCATTTTGTCACTGCGCCTTGTAACATCTATTGTAACATAGCCCTATCTTAGTTTTCTGGAAGAAGTTCCAAAGTTTATTTTGCTGTTGAGTTATTTCAGATTTCCTTTACAATAAATATTAGTTGCTTAAGAAATAATAGATGTCTATTGTCCATAGCCATCTGATGTGTAGTATGCTTTTCCATATTTCTGGAAATATTTCCGTATATAGGAATAAATTCCGCGAAATAATTTCACGCGCGTATCTGTGAGACGTGCACGTAAATACCTTCGCACGTATTTACGTGTTATTTTTGTCTCGTTCGCTTGAGAAGATAAATATTAATAACTCCCGTGCGCCGTGGCAGTTCATTACACTCACAAAAATACCCCGCGTGCAAATAACATATTTCACTATGAGAATTCAACCACCCTGCAAGCAAACAAAATCACAAACACGTAAAAATCAGAGGTGACAAGTGCTTTGTTAATTTTAAATAAAAAGTGCAAAAGGTTGTTTGCTCGTTCAACAACTAATGGGATACTTGAAATTTATGACAAGGTTTCTGAAAATTTATAAACATAATTATTTCTTCTTCCTTTTTTCTTCGTTTCAATAATCCTGATACCCACAGTTGGGTGTGGAATTTCATTTTCTCAAGGATAATCTTTAATTCATTTCTTCCATTTGTGTTTAATTTCTTCCAATATTCTACCTCTTTTAAAGTTTAGATTAAAGAACCACAGTTATAGGAGAGAGTTTCTGTAGAAGGAAAAAAAAATCATCGGGAAGACCCAAGACATCTAATAACACAGCTACAAAGGACACAATAAAATGTATGTCCGACATAGAATACCTAGATTCGAAATAGTTATTAACGTCATAAGGCTGATATGATGCAAATAACAGATGAGGTTGAATGTTGTAAAATCGAGGCGATAGCCGAGATTTTATAATAAACCGTGTCTGTTATTTGTATATCAGTCGTGTGACGTTCAGTATTTTTCATAATAACATAAAATATCTTCTTAAAATTTTATTTTTTATAGCATGTTGACAGGTGACAGCTCTTCAGGACAATTTCATGACGCTGCGATTTTTTTTGGAACACATGATTTTTAATAATTGTACTGTTATAAAAAATAACGGCCGTAGCTGTTTTGATGCATATATCGGTTGAGCATACAGTACTGTTAAAGCACATTTAACAGTATGGTATTATGAAAATATAATTTTTACCTCCCGCTACCCTTGGTAGTTGGTAATGGAGGTATAGGGATCGTGCTAAAAATCGCATATCGATATTTTGGTAAATGACCACGTTTTAAGGTCCCTAGAATCCTATTTTAATATTTTCACGATGATGCCTGTGTGTATGTGTGTGTGTGTGTATGTATATATGTGTGTATGTGTGTGTGTGTATGTGTGTGTGTGTGGGTCCTCCACTCTAACTCAAATACTATCATTCAGAAAATTATGAAACCTGGTATTTCGAACTTTTTCTGTAAAGGAAAGAGCCCATTAGATTTTGATGAAAATCGGATAACCGGAAATGGCACTTTACTAGAAGCTCAAAATAGTTTTTCTTCGAAAAATACCTTTAAATGTTATTTTTTCGAGATTAATGTTATTATAAAAATTTAAGATTATTAAATTTTCTATAGATCTGCATTAATACTTTTTCTATATATTTTATGGATAAATTTATAAAATTATCTATAATTTAAATCCCAGAGACTACGCTTTAAACAATAGAAAAGGAATTCAATATAGTTTCCAGCGTAAGTAAATATGTCGGTATGTATTTAGATTAATAAAAATTAACGATTCACAAAAATGTTTAAGCTAATCCTCATTTTTGGGTTAGTGAATTCTATTCTATCCCGCTATTAAAAATTTAATCTTCATTTTATTATAGCTCCGGTGGCTCAATGGTTAGAGCAACGCCTCATGTCATGAGTGCCCTCGGGGCTCTGGGTTCGAATCCCACTAAGGCATGGATGTGTGTGAATGTGAACCCACTCTGTAATTGGGATTTAATCCTGTTGAGGGGTTTAAAAAAAAGGTAGTTACTTGGATTAGATTAGACTATATTTTAAGAGATAAACTGTCAAAATTAGAGTAAAATTCGCTAATCCAAAAAACTTAATCTTTTTTGTGACTCGCACTGTAAATGGCGGAAGGTATTGTGTTGGCCACACCAGATTTGTTAGGTTTGGTTATATTATTAGGTTCGCAAGATGACTGAAATTTTCTGACGTTTAGTGAGAAAAAAAGGATGTCTGTTCAAAGGGCAACAAAACAATTGATAAAATTCCCTGACTTTTCCAAGTAATACTAAATTCCCTTACTTTTATTTTTATCTGTTTCCTTCATTAATGATCATTTTATAAGTTTGTCAATATTTACAAAACATAATAATCATATCCTCAATAAGAAAAAAGTTTCTGTCGTTTAAATGACTATCGCCCAGAACTGTTACCCGATTGACTATTGTCCTATTGACTAATTTTCGTTTCTCGGCCCTACCAAATCTGTCCATAATTTGAGACAGAGAAAAGTAACTTCAATTCCTGTCTATATTTAACAGCACTTGAGATGTCAATCTATTGTTCCAGCGCTAAAATATGTATGTCGTCTAGCTAAAACTGTCTTTCAACAAAGGTGTCATACCATTGGAATGAGTGATGATTTATTTATATTTTGTCTAAGTAAGTGAAAATAATTCCCATTCACAAGTAATATTTTACTCTTCTATTACGATTAAGCAGATTTTATAATTATCAGAAACTAATGTTCGCGATGAAATATTTTACAATAAAGATTAAGATCTTTCTGAGAAGAATAAATCCAACTAATTAATTTTGTGGAATAGCTAGGTATCTTTATTAGTACAAATTGATATATTTGTTCCATTTTTTACAGTATTAGAACAGCAAAAAATTCTGATAATAAACTTATTAAAATAATGAAACAAGAGTTAGTAATGGAAATTAATGAGGGCAGTGGAAAATATAGAGGCGGGTGTTCCGGGAAATGGAAATATTTCTCGGATTCCAGGAATTAGCTAATAAGAGTAGAGGGGGATGATATAAAATTTAATATGGGAGGGTAATTCGAGCATTTATGAAAACAGACTGAAAGAAAAATAATATAATTTCATTTTAATATAACTAACAATTTCGAAGTGCCGCTAAGCTTGCAACATATTTTTGACTTAAAAAATCTGATGTGGCCAACACATAACCTCTCGCCAGATATTTTACCTGGTTGTACGCATAAAACGAAAAAATATTTTTAAATACAAATACATATATTCATGTCTTACTACAAAATAATTCTCACATATATTTGCAAAATCTATGGGACATTTTAAAATAAATTATGTACAATACTTACATTTTCTTTATATTCACTATCCTGAAATTTTCTTTTTCTACTTTCCTTTTCTTTTTCTTTATATTCGTCATTTTTTCGCAAATTCCTTTTATATTCTATTTTACGTAGGTATATTCTTTTGCGTTGACTTTTTTTTATTTTCATAATCTTCATAATAACATACAAATATTTTTGACAGAGGCATACAAATATTTTTGACAGTGACATTTATGTGTCAATTACAAACATTTGAATTTCTTGCCTTGTAGTAGTTTGATCTGAGATTTTTTACAACAAATTATTTTATATGCCTTTCTTTATCTCTAAATCTATAGAAGATATAATAATGAATTTATATTTATCGAATAAAGAATTTAACGTTCTTTAATATATGTATTTACATAAATTTTCGATAAATAATATTTAGACGATTTTTTTCTTGTAACTACTACTTCCGGTTGTCCAATTGTTACCAAAACTGACTGGACTCTTCCCATTATTGTTAGATTGAGGAATCCGTAGTTAAAAATGTCTTAAGTCTCATAGTATTTGAGATATAGTGAATCCAACATCCACACACACACACACACATCCACACACACACACACACACACACACACACACACACATACGGACATCATCGTAAAAATGTTATAATCGGATACTAGGGACCTTAAAACGTGCTTATTCATTAAAATCTGGATATGCGATTTTTAGCATGAATACAATACCTCTCTTAGCGAGAGGTAAAAACTAGTACAAATAATAAAATATTTTAAATTTATATTATTTGGGACATTTCATTGCCGAAATTTGTGAATAAATACAAATTGGCAAAATCAACAATGACTAATGAATGAAGCATGTGATGCTCAAAGCATCCCAAATATCAGGACGTCACAGTCTTTGTTTTGTTTTTTGGCATAATTTACCTAGTGTGTTGATTGTTTTTGTTTTGCTATTGTAGGTCTATGTTTTTACAAAATACTTGTCATCAATTATTAATAGTTACATGAATTGGTTAGCAAATTAAAAAATAAATATGTACGTATCATAAACAAATAAAAAATACTGCATAAATTTGTGGCAAAGCAAGAACAACCAATGTAAATTTTTACCAAAATATAATTCGTTTACCTCCTGCTACTCTTGGTAAGGGAGGTATACCTACGGATCGTGCTAAAAATCGCATATTGAGATTTTGGTAAATGACCACGTTTTAAGCTCCCTAGAATCCAATTTTAACATTTTCACAATGATGTCTGTATGTATGTATGTATGTGTGAATGAATGTGTGGATCCTCCACTTTAACTCAAACATTATCATTCAGAGAATTTTGAAACCTTGTATTTTGACCTTTTCTATTATGGAAAGAGACCATTAGATTTTGGTGTAAATCGGATAACCGAAAATGGCACTTTACTGAAAGCTCAAAATAGTTTTCCTTCGAAAAGTACATTTAAATGTTATTTTTCGAGATTAATGTTATCTCGTGGCCGCGTGCCTGAGTGTCTGGTCGCGAATCTGGGGAACCGGGTTCGATCCCAACCGACGTCAAATATTTCGAATTTTAAATGGCACGAAATTGACCCCTGTGGTGCACTCTCCACGCCAGCAATGAGTGCCCGTGAGGTGACGCCTGGTAAACGCCCGCACGGTACAAATATGTCATCATCATTACCGATATTTGCGAACAAAGCAGATTGGCACACCCTGCAATGGGTAATATGCCGTGATGATATGTTTATATTTATTTATTTATTTATAAAAATTAAATATTATTAAATTTTCTACATATTTTATGGATAAATTTATAAAATTATCTATAATTTAAATCCCGGAGCCTACGCTTTAAAGAGACAAAAATCCTTGGTTACGCAGTTATTCAAATGTTTGTATCTCACATAAATGTCACTTTTAAAGAACTAATCATTTCAAATTAATAATAGTAACGTTTTAAAAAGTAAATAGAACAATAGGAAAAAAAATCAACACACTTTCCAGCATAAGTAAATATGTAGGTATGTATTTAAAAAATAAAAATTAACGATCCGCAAAAAAGTTTAAGCTAATCCCCATTTTTGGATTAATGAATTCTATTCTATCGCGATATTTACAATTTAATCTTCATTTTATTATCAAAAAAGGTACTTACTTGGAAATAAACTGCCAAAATTAGAGTAAAATACGCTAATCCAAAAATAAGGATTAGTTTAATCTTTTTCGTGACTCCGGCTGTAAATGGATGGAGGTATTGTGTTGGCCACACCAGATTTTTATATAACAGAACTACCAAAGTCTATCTGTAAAACTATGCATAGAAATCGGCACCCATTGAACCATAATTATATCGTAAAATAGTTATTGCAATAATAACTAATGTAGACATGTCAGTAAAATCTTGAAGGGTTCCAGTGCTATATAGTCTAAAGTACAGGTGACATTTGTATTAAGCCAAACCATATAATTCTATATGAAGCTTTCAGAATCGTCCCTGATTTAAAAGAAAAATAAAAATTCTGTATAGTGTAGGTTATCCGCTAAAAGATATTAAATTTGCTAGTAAAAACGGAAATATGATAAAATATTCATGTTGTTAAAAAAGATGTCAAGCGTCGAGATATTTTCATGAAATATTACTTCACTGTTGGCTGCCATGAATGGAAGTATTGATCCGGAATTTCAGTTCATTCATGTTCTTTGTTTCATGACCCTGATCCAAATAAAACTTTGTTAATCAGATAGAAAACTCGGCTATTTGATTAACAAAACTTATTCAATGAAGGCGTAAACGTTTTTATCTATTCTGAAAGAGAACATGATTTTGAAGACAAATTAAAGGCTGACTATTAAATATATTATACATAAATAGTTGTTTTACGTATCCTTTTATTTTGATATCTGTCAAAGTCTACTTTACGACCGCATTTACTTCACGGCCGGTTTACTTTATGGCATTGGCGGCTCGTGTACCAAAATTTTGGTGAGGCAAAGTATCCAGGAAAAAGAAGCACCACAGGCGATATTTTTTATACAAGGTCAAATGCCTTATAATTGAAAGTTACATTTTGTCAAGGGATGTGAACCTGCATATTTTTCCTTTTTCATGTAAAAAAATTAATTGTCACATCCAGAACATTTTAAAAAGATAATATATTTAACGGATTGTTGACTTACCTGGGTAAACTGTCTAAAGTCTAAATACAATATGGCGCGACTATTACATAGGGCCTACGTTACGTTACAATAAATACGCTAGACAGATATTTGCATACGCTCACGGTCTCTATCTTTTATCCTTTACGCGCTCATTGCATTTTGCATTTGAAGCATGCCTCTAACAGCTCCTTGTCTAGTGTACGTATTTCTTACCGAAATGAAAGCTTTATCAAAAACAGACTTTATACTGTGGCTTAAACTGTGTTTTTGATATTAATAAAGACAAGCATTAACTGAATAAGTTGAAATTTAATTTATATAAAATTATTAGTTTTTTAAAATGATATTCTGAGTTATTTCTTTTCTGGTGAGGCACTGCCTCACCTGCCTACCCTGACAAGCCGCCACTAGGCCACATTTACTTTACGAACTCAATCAAACGTTTGATCAAATAGCAAATAAATTTAGTGTTTACATGCGAACGGAGAACTGGAAAAATCTTTACCGGTATCACTATCGCATCATTTTCTTGCTCCACAAATTAATTGTTGTGTACTCCGTTCGCTGAAACGAGAGAATGTTTAACGTCGAACTAATTTTTTAACAGAGACAAGTCATTCTATTGGTCAAAAGAGGATCATTTTAGAGCTGGTTGAACCAATAGAATGACTTGTTCCTGTTCAAGAATTAGTTACACGTTCTCTCGTTTCAACGAACGGATTATAGTTATTTTATTTTCATTTTTAGGTTGTAATATATTTAGACAGTAAGCAGATTGTTTTGTGAGTTATCTAGATGACAGCACAGCACTCTAGAAGTGAGATGAATCAATCAGATATGAAATATATTTTTAAATAAAAATAAATGTTATAGTTGCCTAAAAAATATTGTGTGCATCTAGGCTTAAAAGTTCCTTTTTAGCCTCCTCTGATTTACTGTAAAACTTTTGAATACCTCTGTTCATTGTTGTGTTGGTTAATATGAATGAATGTATTGATCCAAACATTTTAGTTCATTCAGTTTATGTTTCCTATTCACAAATTACACGTATGAATAACATTATACTTTATTGATAACTTTGATAATGATGTTTATGTTTTGTTTACAAAAGAATGTTAATGAATATAAGGTCATTTATTTAAGAAAAATGAGTCAGAAATTTCTTTCTTCAAATATTTCTGTTATCAAACTTAAGTAATAAAAATTATTGCAGAAAAAATTATTATGGAATTTGGGGCTTTTAAAGGTAGATAAGGCAAATTTTTGGTGAAAATGGTGACGTATATTACTTTGTCGAATATTAACTAGTGAGCTGTAATATAGTTCTTTACCAAAGAAGGGCTTACCTTAAAAAATGTGAAATAGTTATTTAAGTATTAAGGACAGTAAGCGCTTTCTACCGGTTGAAGAAGTCGAGAACTCCAATACCGGTAGAAGAGGACTTCCTGACTGCGCAGTGCTTATTACGATTTTGCAACTTTGATGCACAAATTTTAAAAATAAAATTTGAAAATTAATTTTATCATTAAAAATTGTTGGTTGTCATTTTTAAAGTGATCGTTGTTCTTACCTCGCGCTACCCTTGGTAAAGGAGGTATAGGAATCGTGCTACAAATCGCATATCGAGATTTTGGTAAATGAACATGTTTTAAGGTCCCTAGAATCCAACTTTAACATTTTCACGATGATGTCTGTGTGTATGTATGTGTGGATCCTCCACTCTAACTCAAATACTATAATTCAGAAAATTTTGAAACCGTATATTTCGACCTTTTTCTATTACGGAAAGAGCCCATTAGATTTTGGTGTAAATCGGATAACCGGAAATAGCACTTTACTAGAAGCTCAAAATAGTTTTTTTGTGCAACCGGACGCGAAATAAGCATTTCGCAGCCGCAGTACAGGCCGCGAAATTAAATTTCGTGACCGCTGTTATGGTAACGTCCGCGAAATTCATTTCCCGGCCGTTGTCATGGTAGCGGCCGCGAAATTAGGTAAACAATCACTTTGACTCTTGAGAATTACATGGTTTTGTTTATCAATTGTTAATCCCATAGCCATCTTGAAAGCTAACTTTCTATTTACAATGAAACTGTTTAAGATTAATAAAATTTGTAATTACATATTTGTACGGTTGCACAAAAAATATTGTGTATACCTTGCCCGCGAAATATTTTCTCTCGGTACGCTAAAAACTGATTTCGCGGCCTTGGTATACAAATAACTATTCTTCGAAAAATACCTTTAAATGTTATTTTTTCGAGATTAATGTTATCACAAAAATTAAAGATTATTAAATTTTCTACAGATCTGCATTAATACTTTTTCTACATATTTTGTGGGTAAATTTATAAAATTATCTATAATTTAAATCCCGGAGCCTACGCTTTCAACAAACAAAACTCCTAAGCAGTTATTCAAATGTATGTAACTGACAGATAGATGTCACTGTCAAAGAACTAATCATTTCAAATTAATAATAGTAACGTTTTAAAAAGAAAAAAGTACGTAGAACCAGATGAAAGAAAATCAATACAGTTTCCAGCATAAGTAAATAAATATGTATTTTGGACTAGTGAATTCTATTCTATCCCGGTATTTAAATTTTAATCTTCATTTTATTATCAAAAAAGGTAGATACTTGGATTGTATTAGAATCTATTTTAAGAAATGAACTGCCAAAATAAGAGTAAAATTCGTTAATCCAAAAATAAGGATTAGCTTATTCTTCTTTGTGACTCGGGCTGTAAATGGCTGGAGGTATTGTGTTGGCCACACCAGATTTTTTATTTTACCGCCTCCTCCTCCTGATCGGATTCACATCACTTACCGATCAGTAGCCTATCTACTGCCTTAGAAACATATCAGTAAACATTAAAAAAAATCTGATGTGGCCAGCACATTACCTTCCGTCAATTCTATGTATTTTGTACAAATTTCATACGGAAAGTTCCTTGCTAAATTAAATATTCTATTTCTTGTACATTACCTTCCGGCAGTTGCATGTATTTTATGCAAATTTCATACAGAAAATTATTATTTTGTGACGTTTTCTATATACAGTGTAATGTATCTGCAGAAATAAAAGATTTATTATTATTATTATTTTTTGTACATTACCTTAAAGCAGTTGTATATATTTTATACAAATTCCATACAGAAAGCAAAAGATCCTATACCTATTTCCCGTAAAATTATAAGACAAACACACTCTGTCAATTTCACTTGACACTGACATCTTTCAATCAAAATTTTCTTAATATAGTAGCTGTTTCCACAGCTATGGCTACTTTATGAAATTTAATTTCTTTATAATTTTTTAACTCTATATCCATTTAATATTAGGTATAAAATTTAATCAAATCGTATAGAAAATATAACATTCTTTAATATTTATAATAACATTAAATGTGAAAAAATGATATTTAACATAGTTTTTTCAAGAAAAACTGTTAAAATCTTCAAATGAGGGTACTTCCGGTTGTCCAATTCTAACCAAAATCTAATCAGCTCTTTGCATGGATGTAACGAAGAGAAATACGAAAGAATTATAATTTTTAGAATTGTAGTATGGAAGTTATCGCAGACGAAAATTTTGTTACACACACACACACACACACACACACACACACACACACACACACACACACACACACACACACACACGGACACACATACATACATACACACACACACACATACAGACATCATCGTAAAAATAGTAAAATCGTATTGTAGGGACCCTAAAACGTGCTTATTCATCAAAAACTCACCACCGAATTTTTTGACCAAAGACAATACCTTCCTTACCTAAAGGTGACGGAAGGTAAAAATCCCGATCGTGTAAATTATGGTAAAAGCAACACTACATTTTTCTTTTATCCCCAAAATTGGTAACCAATTTTCTAGTTTCTTTCACCCATTTCCATTTTATCTGTAAACGATTTCCCAAACACTCAATCGTATCACATGGATATGACATGTTGGTGCGTAGCAGTGGTGCGTGGGCGAACGTGTGATACTGCAGAATATCATAGGCGCGCGTGGGCTTGGGGCCCGCCGCTCCGCGACCGCGCTATTCCTAGAAGCCGCCCCCGTTCGCCGCCCTACGTGGATACAAATAGCACGGGGTGAAGGGGCAGAGGCGCGCCACTGGCTAGGCACAATGTGTCACGAATGTGTAGAGCGGATAGGCTACGTTTAGTCATCTGATCAAATATTTTGTCGAACACATCAAAAACAAGCTGATCAATTTTAATTAACGCGATTTTGAAATCTTTGGCCTTGGGCCCTTGAAACTTGTTTAAATATGTTATTCTACAACTCCTACTTTCCAGAGGGTTTCCCACATATATTAACCCTTACAGTTTTGCAGGATATTTAAGCTTTTAAAACAGTACTTTTTATATTAAAATTATGACTTTTGTTACGGTTTTTAGATCTTATGTAATTCACGAATGTATGATGTTTAACAAATTCAAAAATTCTTAGCACCCTTATAGAAACAGCTTTTGTAACCAAAATTTGAGTATACAGGGTGTTTAATTAATCGCTAGAAATAATAAGTATTTATATTTACATTTCAAATTTATGATACTAATGTATTCTTGTGTGTTACAGATTCGAACCCGGGTCCATAACACCGTAGTCAAGCCCTGATGATATAAAATATGTAAATGTATATTATTTACTTTTATTGTAATATTTAAATAAATACTTCTAAATATTATATAATCACTTATTTCTATGTAGTTACAATAAACGGTGTTAAAATAATATAAAAACTTTTATTTCTACCTTCTACCCTTAAATTACACGTATCTACATAGTTTGTGAAATCGCCGCCAGCGAAAGGATGGCAGCACCTATCAATTAACCTTTTTTAAACTTAGTAAAACGTACATGGATTACTTCTAATATGGGGCGTATATATTTTGGGAATTTAAAATCCGTGAATCGTGCATGAATGCTTCTTTTAATATGAAGCGTATACCTATTGGGAATTTAAAATCAGTAAATCGTGCATGGATGCTTCTTTTAATACGGGGCGTATACCTATTGGGAATTTAAAATCAGATAATCGTGCATGGATGCTTCTTTTAATACGGGGCGTATACCTATTGAGAATTTAAAATCAGTGAATCGTGGCTGGTTGCTTTTTTTAGCGTCCATAGATGCTACTTTCAGGTAGCATCTATGTACGATTAAAATTTTTTTAACGTGCATAGATGCTACCTGCAAGTAGCATCTATGCACAATTAAATTAAAGCATATGCACGCTAATTTTTTTTTTTATATTTATATTTTTTGATACTTACCTGTCAAATATTGTATGTAAATCTTCTGAAATACAAAAAATGGGTGTATAAATAAAATATTATATAATTTTAACTGCAATTTATTGATTTATATTTAATATATTTATTTTATATTGTACAACAATTTGTAATAATACATAATAAACAATAATAATACATATATACAATAGAAAATCTTTTGTTATTTTTCGGAAATCCTTCTTATGTGTCAGGGCTGGAGTGGACGTTTTTGGCCCCGGTGAAAATCGTCCAATTTAGCTCCCCAAGCTAATTTGGTCCCCTGGGAAAAAATAAAGTTATTTAACAGTAAAATATTTAAAGTAAAATTAATTAAAGTAACGTTTACAGCAAGTTAGTAGGTACAATTTTATTATCATGTAATATTTAATGACGCTAGTAGCACCTGTTAATTTAATACCTACATATTCCCAGAAAATTATTTAACGTCAATCAATACCATATTCAATATTTCAACATTGGTGTTAAATCATACAATGATATTTATGTCTTTACGCAGGTGTAAATTTACATAACTATTACTGAAATTTTATAAAATTTTGTTAATGTTAACCAATCAACATCAGACATAGAATACGCGGAAATTACAACAGTCTTGGCCCTGAGAACCATTTCAGTTTCGTTGCAATTATCTAAATAATTAGAGCGATATTAATTAACAAGAATTTGTTTCATCAAATTTCTTGCACAGCTGTCAATATTCACGCGACATATTTTCAACAAAAACAATTTTAACAAACTTTATCCTTGAAAATTAAATAATTGTTGGTTGTATTTTTGATTCATGTACATGTTTCCAGTTTTGTAGGAAATCGAATATTTACGACGTAGATTCCTGGAAAATTAATTTTCTGTAGCTTCATTAGTTTTCCTTACCAGTCACGAACATATTTCAGTTCAAATAATGAATTAATGAACAGTAACTTTGCTTATTTTTTTAAACAATTTTTACCTTCCGTCACCTTTAGGTAAGGAAGGTATTGTCTTTGGTCAAACAATTCGGTGGTGTGTTTTTGATGAATAAGCACGTTTTAGGGTCCCTAGAATACGATTTGTGTGTATGTGTGTAAGAAAAATTTCGTCTACGATAACTTCAATACTACAATTCAAAAAATTATAATTCTTTCTTATTCCTCTTCATTACATCCATATGAAGAGCTGATTAGATTTTGGTTAGAATTGGTCAACCGGAAGTACCCTCATTTGAAGATTTTAACAGTTTTTCATATTAAATGGATATAGAATAAAAAAATCTGATGTGGCCAGCACATTAACTTCCGTCAGTTCTATGTATTTTGTACAAATTTCATACAGAAAGTTCCTTGCTAAAGATTCTATTTCTTGTACATTACCTTCCGGCAATTGCATGTATTTTATGCAAATTCCATACAGAAAATTTATAGCAAAAGATCCTATATTTCCAGTAAAATTATAAGATGAGCACACTATGTCAATTTCACACACTGACATTTTTCAATCAGAATTTTTTACCTTCCGTCATCTTTAGGTAAGGAAGGTATTGTCTTTGGTCAAAAAATTCGATGATGAGTTTTTAATCAATAAGCACGTTTTAGGGTCCCTAGAATATGAATTTACTATTTTTACGATGATGTCTGTATGTGTGTGTGTGTGTGTGTGTGGATGTGTGTGTGTAACAAAATTTTCGTCTGCGATAACTCTAATACTACAGTTACAAAAATTATAATTTTTTCGTATACTTCTTCGTTACATCCATATGAAGAGCTGATTAGATTTTGGTTACAATTGGTCAACCGGAAGTACCATTATTTGAAGATTTTAACAGTTTTTTTTGAAAAAACTATGTTAAATATAATTTTTTCACATTTGATGTTATTATAAATATTAAAGAATATTTTATTCTCTATACGATTTGACTGCATTTTATACTTAATATTAAATGGATGTAGAATTAAAAAATTATAGAGAAATTAAATTTCATAAAGTAGCCATAGCTATGGAAACAGCTACTATATTAAGAAAATTCTGATTGAAAGATGTCAGTGTCAAGTGAAATTGACATAGTGTGTTTGTCTTATAATTTTAGTGGAAATATAGGATCTTTTGCTTTCTGTATGGAATTTGTATAAAATACATACAACTGCTTTAAGGTAATGTACAAGAAATAATACTAATAATAAATCTTTTATTTCTGCAGATACATTACACTGTATATAGAAAACGTCACAAAATAATAATTTTGTGTATGAAATTTGCATAAAATACATGCAACTGCCGGAAGGTAATGTAAAAGAAATAGAATATTTAATTTAGCAAGGAACTTTCTGTATGAAATTTGTACAAAATAAATAGAACTGACGGAAGGTAATGTGCTGGCCACATCAGATTTTTTAATATAGTAGCTTTTTCCATAGCTATGGCTACTTTATGAAATTTAATTTCTTTATAATTTGGTAACTCTATATCCATTTAATATGAAATATAAAATGCATTCAAATCGTATAGAGAATAAAATATTCTTTAATATTTATAATAACATTAATTGTGAAAAAATGATATTTAACATAGTTTTTCAAGAAAAACTGTTAAAATCTTCAAATGATGGTACTTCCGGTTGACCAATTGTAACCAAAATCTAATCAGCTCTTCATATGGATGTAACGAAGAAGAATACGAAAAAAATATAATTTTTGAAATTGTAGTATTTATCGCAGACGAAAATTTTTGTTACACACACACACACACACACACACACACACACACACACACACACATATAGACATCATCATAAAAATCTGGCCAGCACATAACCTCTCGCCAGATATATTACCTGGTTGTACGCATAAAACGAAAAATATTTTTAAATACAAATACATATATTCATGTCTCACTACAAAATAATTATTTTAATATAAATTATGTACAATACATACATTTTCTTTATATTCGGTATCCTGAATTTTTTTTCTACTTTCGTTTTCTTTTTTTTATTCGTCATTTTTCGCAAATTCCTTTTATATTCCTTTTTACGTATATTCTTTTGCGTTGTTGACTTTTTATTTATTTTCATAATCTTCATAATGATGTACAAATATTTTTGACAGTGGCATACAAATATTTTTGACAGTGACATTTATGTGTGAATTACAAACATTTGAATTTCTTGCCTTGAAGTAGTTTGATCTAAGAATTTTTACATAAAATTATTTTATATGCATTTCTTTATCTCTAAATCTATAGAAGATATAATAATGAATTTATATTTATCGAATAAAGAATTTAACTTAATTTAATTTAATATAAGTATTTACATAAATTTTCGATAAATAATATTTAGATGATTTTTTTCTTGTAACTACTACTTCCGGTTGTCCAATTGTTACCAAAACTGACTCGACTCTTCCCATTATTGTTAGATTGAGGAATCCGCAGTTAAAAATGTCTTAAGTCTTATAGTATTTGAGTTATTGTGAATCCAACATCCACACACACACACACATCCCCACACACACACACACACATACGGACATCATCGTAAAAATGTTATAATCGGATTCTAGGGACCTTAAAACTTGCTTATTCACTAAAATCTGGATATGCGATTTTTATCATGAATACAATACCTCTCTTAGCGAGAGGTAAAAATAGTAAATTCGTATTCTAGGGACCCTAAAACGTGCTTATTGATTAAAAACTCATGAGTTTTTGTAAGTTTAAAATCTATATTTTAAACTGGTCGAAAGAAATTTCTCACCATTTGCGTTTTATGTTTCTTGAAAATGCTGAACTAATATGATTTTGGGCTCGTATTATGATAGCTACAGTAAGTTATAGCAAAGTGTTTTTTGTTGAATTCTATTTTTTGTGCAAATAACGTAATTTTGTATATTAATATATCAAAGCAGTTTCTAAATATCCCCGTACATAGTTCTGTTAATTTTAGAAGCGACAATAAAAAACGCCAAACGAAAAAAACAGCTAGAAACGGCCGCAGCACAGGAAAAGGAAAGAATGAAAGATGTTGAAATCGAAGCTTCGAAGCGCGCTAGGCAGTGTAGAGGCGAGGAAAGAGGCGTTTTTTGTCAGTTAAAAATTCCTTTCGAGTCAAAATGAGGATGTAGGCAGATGGAAGTCATCCTGCTTGTGTATAACTGGCGTTTCCGGTGCCGTCACGTGATGCTGGTGCTGTCTTTCTCACACAGTGAAGTGTTGTCTCTGTCAGCAGCACTAGGTGCAGCTCGGCGAACAACCAGCCAGCTTCTACGTCACGAATAAACCAGTGGACAAACAACTGTTCACAATAATTTTATTTTAATTTTTATACCCTGTTTAGAAATATATTGTACTGACTTTTACCGTATGATTATCCCTAATTTATAATTTAAATAAGTATTTTAATACTTTTATACGAGAACAATGTTTTAAGAATCAAAATATACTAACAAAACAACTCATAGAATAGAAAATTGAGTCAAGTCAGAATACTGACTGTTAGTATGAACAACTGATTAAAGATGATTGGCGAGCAGTTGACTAGCATTGTTTTTTCCTTGTCAATAGTTTATGAATTATTTTGGATATAAATTCTTTAAATAAAACTGTTATATGCAGTATTTTTCTCGAAAATAAACGATTGACAGATAAAACAGTGTTAGTCAATTGTTCACTAATCACCTTATTCAGTTGTTCACTATCTTCCTATATTTTCAACCAGAGTATAATATCCTATTGAAATTTTATGCATTTATTTAAGAACTGATAATAAAATAAAAAATCTGATATGGCCAACACCACACCTCCCGCTATTTAATTTTTATTAATTTAAATACATGTGCTTACATATTCAGTTATTGCGGAAACTGTACTAAGATCCATTCCATATAACTAGGGTTCTATTTACTATTTTTAAAACGTAACTGTTATTAATTTGAAATGATTAGTTCTTTGACAGTGACATTCACCTGTCAGTTACATACATTTAAGATATGAACTGCGTAACCAAGGAGATTTGCTTGTTTAAAGTGTAGGCTCCGGGATTAAATTTATAGATAATTTTATGAATTTATACATAAAATATATAGAAAATGTATTAATGCAAATCTACAGAAAATTTAATAATCTTTAATTTTTATAATAAGATTAATCTCGAAAAAAAACATTTAAAGGTATTTTTCGAAAAAAAAAACTATGTTGAGGTGTCATTTCCGCTTATCTGATTTTCACCAAAATCTAATGGACTCTTTCCATTACAGAAAAAGTTCGAAATACGAGGTGTCAAAATTTTCTGAATAATAGTATTTGAGTCAGAGTAGAGGATCCACACACACATACACACAGACATCATTGTTAAAATGTTAAAATTGGATTCTAGGGACCTTAAAACGTGGTCATTTACCAAAATCTCGATATGCGATTCTTAGCACGATCCCTATACTTCCCTTACCAAGGGTAGCGGGAGGTAAAAACCTTATTAAGGGCAAGTTAAATTAGGATTATTTAATATGTCAATCATGCCAGAGATTTTAACTGTCCTTTTTCAGAGAGTGGTTCAGATTACTCAACATGTAAACTATGGAAAAACGGTTGTTAAGATCTTTGGCAACGTTAACATAATGAATAATCTTAACCATTCTTTGAAAGGGGTCCTGCACCATAAAAAAAATAATAAAATTTAGACTTTATATTTAGTATTATTCAATAAATAGCGATTAAGATGAAAAAATAATTTTTTAATCGTTACTTTGCGAAATATTAGGTTAGTTATCAGTATCACTGTGGCGTCATATTAGTGCTATCTTTGCCGCTCTGACTACTATAGAACTTGTGCGAGAGAAATATATAACAATAGGTGTCGCTACAGCTACTAGATAATACATAGCTGACTCGTCCGCCATATTGTTGCCAAAATCAATGCAGTAAATTATAAAATAAAAGTGTATTTCTTATAAGTATATGTAGCAACTATTTTTCATGATTATATATAACTTCCATATTTGCTATATTATATTTATTTAAAATATTAAACAAGAAAAAATACGGTTCGTTAAGATTTTTGAGATTAGAGAAAATATATGTATGTATTGTAAAAATTAAAACCATTTCTCAAATGATTTGCACAATTTGGAGCACAACAACCCGTCATTATGGATAATTTTTATGATTAACAATAATGTAATGCTGGTATTGAATGATTTAAGTGGCTCCAAAATGGTGGACGAGTCAGCTGCAATTTATCTAGTAGCTACAGGTGTCGCCGTGTCATGTTGACATTAAAAATCAAATGCAGTTAAACTAAAAACTATTAAGACTTTTTAATACTACGAATTGCTTCAAAATTAAAAGAACTTTCATTTAAAATAATAAAAAAATCTGACTGCAGGACCCCAATTTAGATTTAATTTTTAATTTTATTATCAAATATACTACCCTTAGGCCCTGTATTTTATTTTACATCTGGTTAAATTGTCTGTTAACTTGTCAGTTAAAATGAAGAATGTTGCATCGAAAAATTCACACAAGTGCAATTTTTACAACTTATGTTTATAATATCGATGCTTACCGGGCCCTGTACTCAATATTAAATTATGTTGTTGAATTTTTATTTATTATTAAAGAATTTGACAGACACTTACCTTTTAAAAGAAGTCCCCAGATAGGCAGTTGTTTCCTTTATTACCTACACTAAAAAACAAAGGAACACTTCAAAATAAAAAGACAAAATATAATTGTTGAAGTTGGTCTGTTGTTATTTAACATTATTATAATAATATTACAGATTTCTATTTACAGATTTTATACAATCTATGCAGTACGCATGTCTTTGCGTTAAACTTGCGATAGCAAAATGTCCAAATTCTCTAAAAAAAATTTATTACTCAGCCGTATTTAGAGAACTGGTGCAACGAGAAAGGTCGTGTGCTTTACAAAAATTAAATGCTTGTACGATTTTATTGTGGCTTGTATTATACGCAACAAAATACATTTATATATATTAATAGATAAATAATCCATTTTATGGATATTTTGAATATTCATTCATAAAAAAGTAAAAATAAATGCCAAAACTGTATAATCTATATGTATTATTTTATTTGGCAATTTCGCATGTTGTCATCTTGGCAAGCCAAATGTTTTAGTACGAATATTACAATTTGTGTATTTCACAACGTAACAACACCACATTGAACAGAAAAAAAAGAGTAAAAAAATATATTTAATATGTGTACAGGAAGAAGGCTGTGTATGTAAAGCACAGAGCTGAAAGCGAATAAAGGCCCCTATTCACGACACGAAACAAAGTTTTGATCGTTTCGTACGTCTGTTATCGGAACGGTTTAGTATTTTTTCAGATAAATAGAACATCGAGTAACCGAAAAAAATAACGATATATACAAGTTTACTATATTTAGGCAGGACTGGACTTAATACCAATTGTTAATTTTGAAGTTTGGATACTTTTCAATCGTTAATAATTTCTCCACTTATTGTTGTGTTTATAAATTAATAACAGTCATAATACGGCATTTGATGCTAACTTTAAATGTGATTATTTTACAATATTTATACAAAAATATAATAAGAGGAGAAATTATTATTACATATAACCAACAAATTCTTAAATGATTAAAATATCTTTCCTCGAGTAAAAATGAATTTGTATATATGGCAGCAACACGGCCGCACCGTCCACAATACAACCGTGTTGCGGCTGTGGTGCTGCCATGAGTGTGAATTTCTTTATTGTTGTATAACGGACAATATTTTGCACGTAAAAATCGAATATCATAATGAAATAAGTAACGACATATTTAGTCGTTTGCTTTTATTTTGTCACTTAATTTTTGCAGTTAAGCTGCCGACATTTAACTAAAACGAATGGGTTGTTCTTATTTTGAAAAGCATCCAAATAATTTGTAACTTTCTCTCGAATTATATTTTAATTTTGGTGAATTGTAAATGAATTTACCTAGCAATGAGTTGTGTCTGAACGCATGAACGGGCCAGTGTGGTCGCAGTTTTGAGCTGTCGGCCTTTCTCGTCGCAAACATCGAGTCGTAACGCTAGTACAGCCTACACAATGAATCTTTGTTTTACATAGAAAGTACGCACATACCGCATACACTCGCACACATGTTGGGCTGGGCTGGGCGCAGCCACCCCACACATACACACATACAAATCATTATAATAGTGGTTCACTTTGTTACTTTCTTCCTTCCATATTCATATCATACGTGTAGATTCATGTCGCCATCTTCTGTGCGCAGGACTAGATAATACTGGAGAGTCGAACATATGCACCGACCGGGGCTTGCTTCTCCCGTTTTCAACCGTCACCGTTAACAACACACGCAGCACGCACGCACTCGCACATTTATAACACAATGCAATTAAACATTATTAACTTTGTGTACAGTGAATTGACTTTATTTACAAAAAAATAAATTAATAAAGGTTCGTTTATGTGTGTGTCTGTTTTGTGTGTTCGGATAGGTGCACGGGTTCGGGTGGTGGCCTCTGGCTCCGGCGATAGCCCGAGATAACCCGGCCCGGCACTCGGCACTAGGCACAACACACAGTCACTGTAGTCACTACTGCAGCAGCACCAGGGTAAAGATGGGCTCGTGGTCGCGGTCGCGGTCCGCCCGGTGTCAGAACTCGGGGCTGGAGTCCAGCAGTCTCTTCTCGGGCGTGGCCTGGTGCGGCCGACAACGGCAGCCGGCACGGGAGTGTCTGGCGTACGCTGCTTCCACGGCCCGCTGACAGCCCCGCAGAGGCCAGTAGCACAGCAGGCAGGGCAACACGGCCGCCAGAGCGCCGAGGCAGGCCCAGCGCGCCAGCCGTCGGTGCGGCCCGCAGCTGCAGGGCTCGTCCGCGCACGTAGCGCCCGCGTCCGAGTCGCTGCAGTGGTAGTAGAGCGCCTTGACGCAGCACAGGCACGACGCGTAGTCGATGACGGCGTCGGCGGAGCAGAGGCAGGCGTTGTCGCACACCCAGCGTTGCGGGAGAGGGCGCGGCGCTCGGCACGATTCGCACCGGCAGCGGCCGCACTCGCTGCAGATGATGTTGCCGCCGGCGCCGGAGCCAGGGGAGCTGAGCGTGGTGCAATCGCCCGGGGGACAGTCCTTGGTGAAGGAGGCGACGGTTGCCGGCGCCGGCTGCTTGGTGATGGTGGGATGGCGTGGCGGGTGCGGCGGTAGTGGGAGACGCGCGGGCCGCTCCAGGCGGTGCAGCGTGGCTGGCTGATGGGGTGTCGTCGTCGTCGTCGTCTTCTCTTCCGGCGGCGCGGCGGCCGCCCGGAACGGCGTCTCCACGTACTCATTGGTGGCGCGCTCTGCATCGGGACGCGGCGCTTGCAGCGACACGTTGCGTGGGGGCGCGGTCGTTGTCGCGGTCAGCGGGTGCGGCTGCAGCTGCTGCGTGCTGGCCTGCACGGGGACGCTCATGGTCGGCGCCCGGGGTCGGTGAGCGCGCGGGATTGTCCGGCCACCATGGTGAGCCATGTGGCCCGGCGGTGCACTAGCGGCCTAGCCAGGCTCCGTCTCGGACCGTCATCGTCGCCAGCTGCAACAAACAAACACACATTACTATCACATCCGGTCTGCTTTTGGCTGTGGTCGTTGTGTTTGCGGAAACTAGTGGCCAGGTGCGGAGCGGTTGGGTTGCGGTTCTCGGAACGCTTGGCTACCTGGCCGGCCGTGGGCCGGGGCCGCAGCCGCCTGCTTGCAACACCGCGGCGCGCGGCCCACGCGGCGCTCATAAATATGCATGTGTACAATGGCGGTGGCGGCGAGGCGGCCCACGCGCCAGGCTGGGAGCGGCAGCACACCTGGCGCACCGGCGCAACGCGACGCCATCAAATACACCCCCACAACACGCACACTCCTCCCTCCACACCACACCACCAACCATTCATAAATGAAACACTGCCATTCAATCAACGAACACAACCATTATTTGCACTCTCTTCTTTTCCAGTCAGTCACTACTTGCTCAACCCACATATTGACTTCCACGGGCAAACATATTTGACACCCACTAGTACCCACATAAACTACATATTTACTATGTCAAGAAGGACAATATTTTTTGACCAAATCTACTTTTAACATCTGCTGTATTATTGTTAAAATACAGCTTGCTTTTCGTTTTGTATTTACACTTCCCTTTTGCCCAACAGGATATAATAGACAGACCTTCTTAGAGCGGATGGAACGGTTAATAAACACTTCCCGGTATTGAGTAGAATGAGAACGGAAAGCAGGGAGTGTGAAAGAAACTCACTTGATTTTTGCGAAGTTTAGCGTAATCCATACCGGACGAAGAAGCGTTCTATTTAAGGGATTAACCCCACTGGCACGGCACATCGTAGTAACACAAACACAAAAGACACAACACTGTCACTTAAGTAAGTAGAATTATTGAAAATATCGTTGGCTTAGCATGCTGGCGCTGAGAGTGAACGACATGGCAGCCGGCCAAGTGCTTGCTGAGAGTTGAGCAGTTGAGCAGCGTGTGTCGCTGAGCAGCTCTGGCTGGCGAGTGGCAGGCGCGGCCGCAGACGTGGCGCTGCCGCCGGCCGTCGAACGAACCGCGCCGGCTTTTTATGAATGGGAGGCAGCCATCATGAATGAAACGGCGTGCATTCAAGGAAACGAGCAACGCACGTGGCCGCGTATCCTGCCTCCCCCCGCCCGCCACCGACAAACAGTGAAAGTTCGCGCTATCTTCACCCCTGGCCCCCCTAACAATACACCTTACATACCCGCACACCTCAACGCCAAACAAACTCTCTAATGCCACTGACCACTGCAAACATCTCTGCCATAAAACCAAAGCAGAACACTCACCAATCTTTTGTAATCGAAATGAAAGACTTATTCTGATTACCCAATTTACCTACGATTACAATACAACAAGAATACTATAACGCTGGCTACCCAAAAAGGGATAAACCAGAAACTTGACTATCAGAAAGGATACCAACTGAAACTGTTCTTTCGGAATTTCGAACACCTTCAGAAGACGTACATAAACTACGATTATCGACTATCAACATTACGGCAACAAAAATAAATACAACAGTAATAATTTGATGAATCCAGACCAACAAGGGATCTTCAATAGATTTTACCACCTTGATGCCATGGATGTGGGCGATTTTTCATTAGCAGAAAGGATAAATTTCCCCGTCCGCCCTGGGTTAATGCAGGGCAACAGCAGAAAAGTGTCCCTATGATGCTGTTTTGACAAAAGTTACAACGCTAGTCAAAGGAGAATGACTAGAGTCAAAACAGATATCAACACTAACCCTTGGGACAAATTCCCGAAGGAGATTTGGACTCCGCTTAGCTCCAATTAAGACAGAGTGGTTCGATTTGCTCTAGGTAATTATTAACGCTGAACAACAGCCCTACACTGTAAAGTTTTGGGGTAGAAACAGGGAAGATGAATCTCCAATTGAGTCATTGAATCTTCCTTTGATTTGATTTAGGGTAGGACGATCGAAAGACGGTAAGAAAAAGGTAGGAAATTTTAGTAGGGCAGATTCAAGTTACTTACAGGCATTTGTGTTGCACTGTTAGTAAATTAAGTAGGTGCTTCTATCTTTAAAACATGGATGGCCAAAGGATTTTTCCGAAGGTCAGAGTAACGGTATTGTTCATCGCATTCGTAGGGTTTGTTTCTGTTATTCTGTTGGCGACAGTCGCAATGACAACACTTCAAAGTTTCGAACACGGTAACTTTTTACCACTCGTGTTTTCGAACACAGTCGGTAGATGCGGTATCTACCGAAAGAATTTTCGTAAATGCCTTTGTATTTTCTATAAAATCCATACAGAAAGTTCCTTGTAAAAGATTCTAAATTTCTTGTACGTACATTACCTTTCGATAGTTGTATGTATTTTATACAAATTCCATACAGAAAGTTTCGAGCAAGAAGATCCTATATTTCGAGTAAAAATATAACACATATATACTACGAATATGTCAACTGCACTTGACACTGACATCTTTCAATCAGAATTTTCTTAATATAGTAGCTGTTTCTAGCATAGCTGGCTAATTTATGAAATCTAATTTCTTTATAATTTTATAACTCTATGGCCCAGTTGCATAAAGCATTGTTAACTTTAATCACGTTGTTAACTTTGACAAGGCTTCTTTTCCAACGTATTTTTGATACATATCCATGGCTACAATGTGTAGTTAAACACATGATCAGCTAACAACGTTTTATGCAACTGGCCCTATATCCATTTAATATGAAGCATAAAATGCTGTCAAATCGTACAGAGAATACAATGTCGTTAATATTTTCAAGAAAAATTGTTAAAATCTTCAAATGAGGGTACTTCCGGTTGACCAATTATAACCAAAATCTAATCAGCTCTTCATATGGATGCAACGAAGAGGAATACGAAAGAATTATAATGTTTGAAATTGTAGCATTAGAGTTATCGTAGACGCTTATTCATTAAAAACACCACCGAATTTTATGACCAAAGACAATACCTTCCTTATCTAAAGGTGACGGAAGGTAAAAAGATGCAGAAAATATTACGAAATTACACATTTTATGTATTGATGGCATGAATTAATAAACATTACGCTCCAAATACTACAACATAAACCATTACAATTTACAATTCTAAAGATCTCTATCTGAACTATGAATCAGTGAACCAACTACCGACTTATTCCCCTGATACAAAAAACAGGGCGTATATTATACATTCATTTCTCACCGGCAACTTCTTGCCATCCCCATTCAAGTTATAAAGCTGAGTCTGCACACAATGAATCTCATTCCTTTCCCGCCTTTAGCGTTTTTGCATTAGCTATGTAATTGTGAAAGCAGCATCACAAAGGGTGTAATACACTACACTACGGTAAGGCAGGATGTCTGGGACGGCAGGGGGATGTTTCCAGGAAGGCTTGCACCCTGCCCAAGGCCGTGCTAGGCTTTTATTCCTCGCCTCACGTTCACATGTCACTGGCCGCAGTTTACCTAGGAAGAATACCTAACCGTATGTCCATATGTTGGTGCAGTTTTTAGTCGTTGATTGCTTCGTACGGCGCAAGCCAATTCAAGGAAATGGGAGTCACAGCGGAAATGAAATAAGCAAAATCGGCCGACATACAAATAACATCTGTCTCGGATAGATCCTAGAATTTACACAAAGACCACACAGTTACTAACCAACAGTTTCCGGGGAACACAAAATTGATTATATCATTTGCTGACTTGCTCTGAGATGGTATTGTGTTGTAGAAAGTCAAAATATCAAATATCGTTTTATACTTTTAGATATACAGTCGAACTTCGATAACTCAAACCATGACTTGCCACAAAAAAGTTCGAGTTATCAAGAGTTCGGGTTATTAAATAAAATGCATATGTATATATATTATTTATATATGTATGTATTTATTTGAGTAAAAATCACTTACCTTATGATATATACAGATTGATATATGTATACAGATCAAAGTTATAAACATTATTTTAGTGTAAAAAATCTGATGTGGCCAGCACATTACCTTCCGTCAGTTATATGAGGCATTTACGAAAATTCTAACGGTAAACTGTTACCGGTAAACAGCTGTTTATCAGGTTATAGCTACCAGAATCGATATTTTAAGAACGCAAGTGGTAAACAGGGTAGATCCATAACCTATAAAAAAAATTGAAAATTTTAAACAGGTAAGAAATTTGATGTAGTTAACAAACTGAGCAGAGTCCTACTTTGAACACATTTCCACTTTTAATGCGCGCGCTTCGCTTTGCATCACTACCTTTTTTGAGATTAGATTCTTCATGAATCTGATAGATGGATCTTGTATATATTGTACAATTTTCAAATACGGTAACATTTGACCACTCGTGTTTTCGAACACAGTCGGTAGATGCGGTATCTACCGGTAGAATTTTCGTAAATGCCTATGTATTTTCTATAAAATCCAAATAGACAGTTCCTTGCAAAAGTTTCTAAATTTCTTGTATGTACATTACCTTTCGCCAGTTGTAAGTATTTTATACAAATTCCACACAGAAAGTTTCGAGCAAAAATATCGTATATTTCGAGTCCATTTATAACACTAATATACTATGAATATGTCAACTGCATTTGACACTGACATCTTTCAATCACAATTTTCTTAATATAGTAGCTGTTTCTAGCATAGCTGGCTAATTTATGAAATTTAATTTCGTTATAATTTTATAAATCTATATCCATTTAATATGAAGTATAAAATGCAGTCAAATCGTATAGAGAATACAATGTTCTTTAATATTTATAATAACATTAAATATGAAAAATTGATATTTAACATCGTTTTTCCTTACCTAAAGGTGACGGAAGGTAAAAAGTCAGTTATGTGTGACTGACGAAAGAATTTTTTGTTTTGATTTTCAATAAAAAAAGCTTCAATGTTATTTAAACCATTATACAGGGAATCGGTTGTATGTTCATTGGTTTTTAAATACGAACGCAAAACGCTCAACGAATTTTCAACCAACTCGTTTGAAGGTGGTTGCTGCAAATCATCCTCCATTATATCACTTTCGCTGTCATCTGTATTGTCGAGCTCTACAGATTCGGATTCAGATTTGTAGAGCTCGACAATATCTTCATCTGTGGGAAACTCCGAAGTAACAATATCATCATCCACATGTATAAAATCATTTAAGGTGGCACCTTCTGATGTAATTTTGACATTTTTCCAAGCTTCATATTCCAATTGCAATTGAATTTCTTCCTCACGTTTTTCATTCATATGTTCACTTATGAAAATTTCATCCTCTTCGTCCCACTCAGAATACTGACCAAAGCCGGCTTTTTTAAAACAGTAGACACTCTACTTGCCGGAACATTATATTTCAGAGCTACATCTTTCTTTCGTGAACCACTTTCCACTTCTTTGATCAGTCTAAATTTTTATCAATAGATAAAGTTTTTAAAGTACGTTTTAATGACATATCAGCAATGAAAATATCTTAAACGTGATAAATAAAGTAGGCACAGTATATATTTTTTCGCTTAATAATAATTAACAAAGCATATGTTTGAACTTCAGTAGTACAGAAACCGAACTGCCTCCATCATCATGTTATAAAAACACCTATTACAAAATCACGTAATTAGCGGATTTCCCCCAGAATTTTACTTATTGAATCTGGCGCCAAATATTCTGTTCGAATTATAAAGATATTCGAGTAATCGAAGTTCGAGTTATCAAGCAAAAATTACCCATATTTCTCACTCTTGGCGCTATTGCCAACCAGTTTGATTCGAGTTATCCAAAATACGAGTTATCGAAGTTCGACTGTATTTCCCTATGCTGTATTTTTCAAGCAACATATCTTTTATGGGTCCATTCTATTTACATATGTAAATCTTACAGATCTGTAAATTTGTAAATAATGAACAAAATCGCAACGAAAACTGCACTCTTATGTATAATTTTATACTAATCAACAAAACTAGATGCGTTTTTGTCAGGTTTTTACAGATTTACAGATCTGTAACACTTACAGATGTGAACAGAATCGACCCATTAGTTCCTGAGATACTTGCGTTCAAACTTGGACCAAAAATATTTCATTTTGGGCCATTAACTCAAAAATGAATATATGCCCGGCGACTAAGGAAAAATTGCACAAGTATACATTTTTTTTTTCAACAGTAGATTATAATTTCTAGTCAAAATAACTGAAAATGTCCAATAATCAAAGATTTCAGTTTTTTGCCTGTACAAATAGAACTAATGGGAGAAATTTTGTAAAAATTGGTAAACTTATGTAATTTTGTCTGTAGAATCGATTGGCAAAGTTGCTAGGCTCGTATCTACACCCACTTTTGGAGTTATGGCTTAAGTTATTAAAGTATATAAACATATCATCACGGCATATTACCCATTGCTAGATGTATGGTATGACAGCGAATGAAAGTTGACGTTTAGATTATTTAATAAATATGATTTCTTTTGAAACCCTAGAGAAGAATAGAATTGTATAAAATATTCAGGTATAAAATTTTTGCATGTCTGGCTGAAAATAGACGGCCGACTAGGGTACTTGAATATGAAAACAGTGGTTCATTTATAGCTATTAAATACCTAGGAATGTTATGATTAATAACATCCGTGGTTTGTTCGATAGTTTATCAGTTTCAGAAAATTACGACTTTATTGATAAATACCATTTTTTGAAATTCTCTCATTAATGCTACTTTCAGATTGCTATGACTACCAGAACAATTATTTTGACATATGTCAGTATGACAAATATTCAAATTATGTGCTTTGTTCGACATGTTTATTACTTTAGAATAAAGTAGACCGTATTTAGAACGATAGGCTAACGTTATCTGTATGTATTAATGAAGAGCATTATATTTTCATTTTTTTTATTTTCATTTTGTAGACCGTTGTTGACAAGTCAGTATGGTAATAATATTACCATACAGATACAGTTATTACTTAGTTACCAGCCTACTTTTGTACATGCAAACAATGGAATAATACCCTGAAACCGATAAAAATAGTTTAAACATTTTTCGTTTATGTTGATTATAACAAAATATTTAATTTGGCAATTCTTTGAAATAGGATTATTTTTAATTTCCACTAACAGTAATTCCGACTCGAGGGTTGCTTACACCTGAGACGAACGAACCAGAATTTGCGGTATTAAATTTTTTAAATACATCCCTGAATCCTGTTGCTAAGGACATTTAAAATGTCTGCTGGTATTGAGTACAATTCTAAACTTCTGTAACGGAATACATAAGGGTCAGTTTCCTTTCAAATCAAATATAGGGATAGTTCTCAAAAGAAACCACATCTATAAAATAATTTAAACATCAACTTTCATTCGCTAGTCATACTATACCAATCTGTTTTGTACGCAGATTTCACGAGCACCCATTTATTTTGGCGTTGGTCGGGATCGAACCAGGTTCCCCAGATTCGCGAGCAGACACTCAGGCACGTGGCTACGAGACCCCATATCAAAGTAAATAAAATACGGGATTTCGAAAATATTAAAGATTTTGGAGAAAATTGGTGTATTTGGGTTTTGAAAGCTATAACTTGATTGGGACAAAAGCAATATCCTCGTTTCAGATAGATTATAGACTGCATTAAGGCCTGTATCCACGATGATAGAAATTGTTTCGAGTTCTCGATCACATTTTTTAATCATAAACATTAAATTTGTATGACTAGAGATGTCAGGTTGGTCGAATTTATGAAGTTAGTTTCAGTCATTTCTACCAATACTAAAAACTAATCAAACATAACGAAGATATTATTCTGACAGTTTTACTATTTTTACGATGATGTATGGGTGTGTGTGTGTGGGTGTGTGTGTGGGTGTGTGTGTGTGTGTGTGTGACGATTTTTTCGGGTCGCATAACTTCAATACCACCTTTCCAAAAATTATATTTTTTGCGTATTCCTTTTCTTTACATCTATATGAAGAGCTGATTAGATTTTGGTTACAATTGGTCGACCAGAAGTACCCTAATTTGAAGATTTTAACAGGTTTCCTTGAAAAAACGGTGTTAAATATCATTTTTTCACATTTATGGGTAGATTCACAAAAAAGATTAAGCTAATCCTTATTTTTGGATTCGTGAATTCTATTCTATTCCGGTATTTAAAATTTAATATTCATTGTATTATCAAAAAAGGTAGATACGAGGATTAGATTAGACTATATTTTAAGAAATAGACTGTCAAAATTAGAGTATAATTCGCTAATCCAAAAATGAGGATTAGCTTAATCTTTTTTATGAATCTGCTAGTTAATGTTATTATAAATATTAAAGAATATTTTATTCTCTATAAGATTTGATTACATTTTATACTTCATATTCAATGGATATAGAGAAACAAATTTATAAAGAAATTAAATTTCATAAAGCAGCAAGCTGTGCTATAACCATGGAAACATCGACTATATTAAGAAAATTTTGATTGACAAATGTCTGTGTCCAGTGCATTTGACGACAGTATGTTTGTGTTATAATTTTACTGGAAATATTTGGAATCTTTTACAAAAAAACTTTCTGTATGGAAAATGCATAAAACTGAAGGTAATGTACTGGAAATATGGAATCTTTTACAAGAAAAACTCTGTGTGGAATTTTTACAATATACATAGATCTGACCACGATCTGACGGAAGGTAATGTGCTGGCCACATCAGATTTTTTTTTTTTTTGTTGTGAATGATACTTTAGATAATATTTTATAATCTATAATTTTCAAACTTATTAAACGTCAAAATTTTAAGTTGGTACACATAAATGAAGTTAGTAACTTGTATGAAAAAATTAGAACGCATTTGTCCATTTTCGTTTTCTCTTCGATTTTTGCGATCAATTTGGTAGTATCCACGATCCGAGTTATCGAATTGCAGACTATATCCGAGAACTCTAAACGATTTCTAGTACCGTGCACACAGGCCTTTATTGAGTAGATTATTTGCGGTTAGGGAAAGCATAAACAGCACGAAATTCTTTTGTAGAGTTGGGCAGTATGTTGTGTTTAAATGCACAGCAGTGCAGCGCGCTAAATTTCCTCCACGACAGCTATTTTGGTAGTGGACGAGTCCGTTTACAGACCGCCGGTTAATAATAGTCCAGGCGATCGCATTTTGGGCTCTCAAAGTGCTCGAGGAACGAGGAGACTGAGCCAACGTTTCACAAGCTTATTGACAACCAGGACGATCACCTACTTACTTCACTTGTCACATGTCATTCGTGAAAAATATTGTACAAAATTACATTCTTGTTCAGATTCCATTAATGAAATACCTTTTCACGCTATTTATAAACATTATTATCTAAAAATATACTCAAGAATTAATCACTCTTTTCAAAACATGTCAGTAATTACGCTTTACTACATTCTTATCAGCTTAAATAGCGCGTCCTTCAGTTTGTTTTGTTCTGAAACCGCTGTTTTCAAATAAAAATACCACCACTGATTTTTGCTCTAAATTTTTAAAACTTGTAATAATATTAATTGAAGTTGCTGTAGGCACTCGCTGAAACATTTTAAATAAAGGTTAGATAAAACACTTGGTTATAAGTTTCAAAATAATAATCTTTAATACTTTACGTATTTCGGCAGTGATGCCATCATCAGAAGTACACGCATAGGCGAAGTTAGACTTTAAAATTAGGGGGTGCTAAAGTCCCTTACCTTATCTTAAAATTTGTTAAAAATTAAAAACGTTTGTTTTATTGCACCTATTGTATATTATTCTATATTTTATGTTTATATAAATGTGCCACAACTATGAAAAGTCACGATTATACACAATCATTGTTGTGACTGATCTAGATCATTTGATCTAAAACACTTAACTAGTTCATTTAATATGGTTTATGATCTGATCCACATCCTTTTATGAATTCAGATCTTGATCTGGATCTAGATCTAAAAACTATGATCTTAAAAAAAATCAAATATACGGAAATATAAGGGAAACAGTTTAAGTCATGTCAAATGAGAAAATAAATACAAAAATTTGAAACCAGAAAATTCATGAACAAATTAAATACAAGTAGGTTGTAATTTATTTAACTCACTTAAAAAATTCAATGGTATATCATAATTGTCTGCCTATTGATATGGCCTGTCTTAATTTACTATTTTTCAACAATTCTAATCTTTAAAATTATTATTTTTGTTTCTGTTTCTACTTTATTCGTTAATTCAGTATTAATAAAATTAGATATGTATCTAATTTTTCTTCCCATGTGTAAGGCATACGGCTGAGTATATTATTTACTTTTTGTATTCCTATTTAATTAATAAGAAAGAAGAAGCATTTGAAAATCGTTACTGATCTTTTTTATGATCTAAGAAAAACATCCCAAATTCCTGATCTGATCTGAAAAAAGATCTGATCGCAGAAATTAACCTATGATCTGATCTAAAACATATTAATTATAAAGATCTTGATCTTGGTCTAGATATTTTATAAACTGATCTGTCACAACAATGTACACAATAATATATGTGTATTCTTACAAAAGTCTGTACATTGTAATACGTACTTAGGAGAATTTCCATATGCTGCCATCAACGCTAAGCTTTGCGCTAAAGGTCTCATTATATGGTAGTATAGTAAATATATATTAATGTCTCATACGACATAAAGTTTGGGTATACCCCAAAACACTTGAAATACAAAATTTTTAAAAATTTCTTTTGCAATTTCTCTATCATATCACAATAAATTTTAGTATTACAGGACCAAACCACAGAGCAATATACGAGTTTAGGTCTGACCAGAGTATTAAATAATTTAATTAAGGTACTGGATTGGGGAAAACAATTAGTTACATATAATTAATCCCATTATTTTATAAGCACTTTTACATGAATTAGATATATGCAGTTGAAATCTTAAATCTGTCTTGAAAGTAACGCCCAAATCAGTGCACTCAAAGACTCTTTTAATTTTAATCTCAGACATGTAGCAATCAAAATGAATTGGTCGAATCTTTCTTGTATATGACATAATTAAAACCTAAAATGACTATGGGTCCGGATTCTGTACCATCTTTCATTATCAAGGATTGTGCTTCAGCCTTTGTTGAACCATTAACCTTAATTTTCAATTTAATTTTAAAGAAATCTATTTTCCCTGATCTATGGAAACTCTCGAAAATTACCCCCGTATTTAAAAAAGGAGATAGGCATAATGTTACTAACTACAGGCCAATTTCTATCATATCTAATTTCAGTAAAGTTCTGGAAATAACTCTTCATGATAAAATTTATAATCACACGTTATCACTGTTATCGCCCAACCAACATGGATTTGTAAAAGGACGGTCAACTGCAACAAATTTAATTTGCAAAACTCAGTATATAAGTGAAGTAATTGATCAACAAGGTCAGGTTGATGTTGTCTATACTGACTTCTCCAAGGCGTTTGATCACCTGAACCATTCACTCTTGCTATTAAAGCTTAAATCTTTCGGATTTTCCGATTCATTAATACAACTTTTTACGTCATACCTTCTCAACAGGTACCAATATGTTAGTACATATGGTCATAAATCGGCTAATTTTTTACAGTGCTCTGGAGTGCCACAGGGCTCAATACTTGGACCATTGATGTTTAATATCTTTATAAATGACATTACATCCGGCATTAATATTGAACATCTTATTTATGCAGATGATCTGAAATTATTCTGTGAAATATCATCTATTGAAGATTGTCTGAAACTTCAATCTAATCTAAATCTTATTAGAGAATGGTGTGTTTTCAATAAACTACATCTCAATATTCAGAAATGTTATGTCATGTCATACACTAGGAAACGATCGCAAATAACATTCAACTACACACTCGACGGTCTCTCAATTAGTAGACAGAATTTAATTACAGATTTGGGAATAATATTTGATCCCAAATTATTATTTAATAAACATATTGAAAATAAAGTTGCCGCAGCATTCAAGTGTGTGGGTTTTATTATACGTAATGCTGAAATGTTTAAGGAACCAAAGGTACTTAAATTACTTTTTACTTCTTTAGTCAGACCACATTTGGAGTATTGTTCAGTCATCTGGAACCCTACTACCAATTATATGATAGAACTCATTGAGAGTGTCCAAAGAAAATTTATCAAAGCTGCTACATTCATATTAGAAGGTACTTACCCAAGTAGAGGCACTCCGCAGACAATACTCCTTGAATCCTTTGATTTACAATATTTACAGCAAAGGAGAAATATGCATGCTAGTGTTCTTTTATTTAAAGTGATTCATAATATCATTAACTGTATGTTACTTGTGAGAAGAATTAATCTTAAAATTCCTAGACTGTCTTCTAGATTTAATGACACATTTTATTTACCACCGTCAAGGACTACAATACTCGCTAAGTCTCCCATACATTACATGATTAAATCGTATCACCTTGTACAAAGTCACGTAGACATTTTCAATTGCACTATAAGCGAACTTAAACTTTGTATATATTTTTATTGATAAATGTACCTCTCCTACCCATTAATTGGGCTTTTGCCTGTAGGGTAGTGTATTAAATAATAATAATAATAATAATAATAATCATACATTTTTCTATATTAAAATATAATTTATTAGCATCACACCATTTTATGAGCTGGTGTATCTAACTGAAGTTTAGTACAATCTATTTCTGAATTAATCGTAAGGTAAATTTTAAGATCATCGGCGTATAATAAAGGTTTACAAAAGTTTAGAGCACTACGAGCACTTCGGCCCTCACTTCGGCCAATGAAGAGAGATAAATGACAGGCTCAGGCTCATAATATCGCCTGCCGGCTTACAAATTACTTTTCATAATAATTCGGCATATAAAGGTTCATTTTCTAGTCTTGATTTATGTCCTACCGAGAACCTTTATTTTTGTATGCACTTTTAACTAAATCTGGACCAAAAGATTACCCTTAAAATACAATGCCCAACAGAATTAAAGTTAAGGCGTATTTATAAAAAGAAGCATTACCTTTTGCTTACCAAAAATGAAGCAATTGCTTCTGGTTATATTTATAAAAAAATTGAAGGGAAAGGTTTTGTTTCGAGGCGAGAGGTTTTGCTTCATAATAAAAGATTTTACTTTTTTCGTATTTATAAAAAGAAGCATTTGCTTACAAACTGAAGGATTTACTTCCAAAAAAATGTATCTAGTCCCCATGCAACTTTTTTTTGCAAAAATCTCACTTTTTCATTAGTTTTCTAGCCCGCATACAACGTGTATGTGCTGTTTTTATGAGATAAACTTTCATGTTGGGTGTGCGCGGTAACAGTGGTACATTTGCTATGGCTGATGTGGTGCATTTACGTGCAAGGAAATTTTCACCTCGTGAATCAGAATTCAAAACATTATTTCGATTTGAAGAGGTCCATTTTATGTGGTTGGCGCACCACATTCTGGGAGAGAATCCAGAAATTCGTGGAGCTGCGCTGTCACCTGTGCATAAAATGAAAATATTTCTACGATATTGAGCGGATCCTGGATTCCAGAGCGGAATTGCCGAAGAATTGGGATGTATACAGCCCACAGTGTCGACAATATTTCATCAAGTGCTTGATCGTGTTGTAGGAGAGGCTGGAGAGTGGATTCGGTTCCCAACAACGGAAAATCAAATCATGCAAGCTAAAGAGAAATGATTGACCAGGTTCCACTTCCCAACAGCTATTGGGGTTGTTGATTGCACACATATTCGAATTGAAAAGCCATCGCAAATTGGAGACGAATATGTAAATCGAAAAGGATTTACTAGTATTAATGTTCAGGTCACATGCGACCAGAATTATGTTATAACTAGTATTGATGCAAGATGGCCTGGATCAGTTCATGATTCTCGAATATGTGGAGGAATTCAGGGGTGCGTGAAATCATGAAAAGGACAACTTTAGTTTGAACTTGTAACATCACGAATCTTTAGTACCCTTTACTTTATTTGTCTGAAGTATTTCCTCGCAAGGAAAAGGTAAAGATTATGAATTCGAATTAAAGCAAAACCTTTTACTTCTACCTTATACTTCAAAGTGCTACCTTCTACTTCTACCGTTCACTTCAAAGTAAATGCTTCATTTTTATAAATACGGGCCATTGTAATCCAATATTAGATAGCGGAATACTTGAATAACATACTCAGTTTTTGTAAGTGTAAAATCTAGGCCCGTATTCTCACCTCTTGGAGTATCGCTACTTCCGAAGTAGCGCTATTTCGATTTTTTAAATTTTATTTATAGACAAGAATAGGTTTCATATTATTGTAATTGAAACCTATAATATTTAAAATAAGTGCTATTTACAATTTAATTTATTTTTAATTCTCTAATTTTTAACATTAAACTTGACATTTGACAGCTGAAGTAGCGATTTTTCGGAAGTAGCGCTACTTCAAAGAGGTGAGAATACGTGACAATATTTTAGACTAATTTGTAGAAATTTCTCATCATTTGCGTACGGTAGATCTCCAGACACATGGAAAAAATATTTTGAAAATTAGGTATTTCAAATGCAAACTGTATTAACTGTAATGAGGAATATTTTAATAATGAAATAATGTGTTTTACTATATTAGGCTTATAATTAAAAGATCATCCAAGAATATCCAAAATAATATATGATGTGAAAAAACCATTAAATGTCCTTGTTTCGTCGAAAGAGCCGAGCAGAAACTGAAAATACCATCCGATATCCCAAAGTAGAACACGCATGTTTACAGATGTGTCCAGTTCTCGTGGCGCCAATAACTGTCCTTGCGCAGGTTAATGTTAACCTGATGCAAATAGTAATCCAGGTCTTGATTTATCGTGCGGTAGTGTCAGCTAATGACAGGCGATGTCGCGACCATCGGCGCTGCTCAGAATGGTTACATAACCTCACTAACGTTAACTCAACTCTCTGCTCAGTGCTGGAAGGACCAGTATGAGGTCTGGTCTGCTTTGCAATAATTGTATTCATTAGCGAAGAGATGATGATTCGCGGGGAAATTAAATGCAGATAAATATGGCACCAGTCAATGGGATGCATTGTCTTTTATTAGCAGGATGATTTGCTCTTTTTTCTCCACGGAATTAAGCCATTTAGAAGATATTATACTATGATTTCTTCAACTACAACCGACGTAGATTAATTCGTCTTGCAAATGATACATAATTCTTGTTTTTATTTCTCGTTTATATTAATCTATGTTCTCATTAAAGATTATTAAGACGATACTATAAAAACAATATCAGTTTTATTAATATTATATACAGTTAGCAAATATAGTATTCATCTACAGAGTATTGTTGTCAAAAGTCAAAATAAAATTGAAGATCCTTCTAAAAAAGTTTAAAGGCGAATGGCCAAAATGGTCACTTTTTCAAATATTTCAGATCAATACTAAAGATTTTAAAAATCTAACTGTTAAGAGGAATGGCTACTGCTGTAGTAAAATATGAAGCAAAAAAATATGAAGCAAAATTTCATAAAAATTGTTCCTGTACTAGATATTATCATTTTAAAAAAATCAACACTAGACAAATATAGTTCCGATATTAACCTGCATTTTAAAATAAAAATAATTTCAATAATACTATTTTTAAATGCAGGTTCATATATTAATCAAATCAGTGGTGCCATATAAACAAATACACACTTTGACAGCTACTCTTTTTATTTAAAACTTTGTGTTTGACGTTAATAATTATAATGGGCCCGTCCAAGTCATCGACTTTTTAGAAATTACATATCGCATATGAATTTTGAATATAAATAAATGAAAACGAAATAAAAATTGCTATATATTTTGTATTTTTATACCTGTAATAATGTAATTAAAGTTTTTAGCGTAAAACGATCGCCATGTTGTGACGTCAGCGTCATTACAGTCGTCCAGTTACCTTGTGAAAATGTCACTGTAGAGTGGACCATGCATATTTTGCTCATAAATTCGCGATTGGCTTTACACATACTCTAACACGCACATATTTAATATATCCGAGTAATTTTTTATTAAGATCAAAAGAAAATTTACTTATTAAATAAATAAAATTATAATTTATGTTTTAATTATTGTAATCTTAATACTTGTCATTGTTGTAATCATTTAGTAAATAGAAATGTAAATGTTGGATTACTTTTTATTATGAACTATGCTTTGATTATTGTAATCAATACTGTCATTGTTGTATTTAATTATAAATAGAAAATAGTTTAAATACTGTTTTAATTATAATAATGACACTTGGTGAGTATAATAACCTGCAATATTATATTAAAGAAAGTCTTAAAGTCACATTAATTAAAGCGAATGATTAATCTGATTATGAAAACGAGCAAAAATTATTAACTTACCTATATTACCATTATTAATGGTAACGTATATCGGTTCTCTCTACTTATGACGGAGTGACACTAACGTCACAACTTTCGCGCTAAAACTTTAATAATTATTTTTGGCGTTATTAAGCATAATTTCAAGAAAACAAAAAATACGGAATTTCTATTTTTAAATTCTTCATAACATATAAAAAATTCAAAAAAAGTTGGACGGGCCCATTAAAATTTGTTTTATAAATATCAACATTGTATCTTTTGAGATGTATCTAGAAAATATAGAAATTATATTCGATTATACACAGATTATTTTTAATTCTTCTCATAAGATGCAGATAAGATTTAATTTACAATCTGTAATCTGTGCACCGGAAATAGTACTTTACTTGAAGGTCTTGTAAATCTCACTAAATAATTAAATCACTGTTTTAGCTGATTACAGCTAAATAAATATAGACGTACATAAACAACATATTAAGAAAAGTAACAATCAACTTCAGTTGGTAATTGAAATGGTTTTATTACTTTGTATCAATTTTAATGTTAAAACTTCAAAAATATCTTACTTTATTTAAGTAAATATATTTTAATGAACATAATACATGTATATAAAATAATTATTTATGGTATAAGACAATAAAATAAAATTGTAAAATTTTATTTAATAGTATTTAATGAAATATTTATCCATTTTCGTCAAATTCCTCTTTCATTTAAAGTTGTTCTATAAAGATAGTCTCACATAAAAGTTACACCAAGTAAATATATAAAGAAATAGATATTCTAATTTTTTAATAGTTTAGGGAGGGTATTAGGGTTATTAAGAGAATTAAATTGTTGTTATAAACATTATATATAAAAAACATTTAGTATATTCAATAAAATAGTTATTTGTTTAACTAGGCACTAAAATACCAGATTTTATAACAGAGGCTGCCGTTGCAGTAAATCTGTGTTTAGTGCCGTGTTGAACACATTTTTTTCGATTGAAAATTAATATTAATATACAGGCTGTTCATTTTTAAGTGGCCACCATTGCGATCTCGAGAACTATAATAGACGATATTGGTTAAATTAGCAAAGAATTTCTATTTTACATGGGCATTTCAATGATAAAATAAAAAAAAATTAACCAGTGGTTCTCAAAATATTAATTTTTTTCAGTCATGGCACACTTATCTATACCTATCATATTTTCGGGAGAATTAATATAAAATTTATTAATTTTTTTCGAAAATTTTATTATGTATGAACTAAAAAATAAATAAAAAATATGTTTCCATTTAAAATATAAAGTTGGTATCCATATTTTGAGAACCACTGGTTGAATTTTTTTCAGTTAATCACTGAAATACCCATGTAAAATAGAAATTCTTTGCGAATTTAACTAACTTCGTATCTCTTATAGTTCAAGAGATCGCAATAGTGGCCATTTAAAAATGAACACCTTGTAGTGATTATTTTTAATAGGTACATATTTTGAAAGTTATCGCCATCAAATTATGTTGCTATGCGTTTGTTGAACGATTGCTATGCGTTTGTATAGGCAATAAAAATATTTTATTGCTTAGTCAGTAAAAGTGACATTTTACAGATCAGTTAGCTGTCAAAAAAATTGCATTTTTAATGTCAATCGGAAAAAATGTTTTAATAAATGCCAAAATTCCATCGAAAATTACATATTTTCCAACTTTTGAATTATACCAATGCCATTTCTATAGTGCCAATGTAGTTTTGCTCTATTTTAGCATTAAATATCTGATCTTAGAGGTGGTAAACTTGTTTAGAATTTTGCTTACTTCTGTAAAATGAAAAAAAAAAAAAAAATTTCATTTCAATTTGTCATAAATGCTTGCAGAGAAGAACCACCTTTACCTAATTTATTGACTGTACTTACAAAAAAATTTAAGAAAAGAATAGACCAATTGACAACCAAAAGTTCTAATGGTATGTAACGACCCATTGTTGTAAATTTCTTCTGATAATTTAATAGCTGGTAAGTTTTGTTAATTCCTCATTAGTTGCTGCTACGTCGTGTCGGCATAATTAGCATAAGAATAAATCAATATAATCGACAGGAACTCGTCACCGTCACTTCCTTTCCTTTCTGCTGGCGGTGAATTCCATTCACAGGCTTAGGCCTAGCATAGCATTAACAATCAGCATTCTGCAGCTGGCTTGGCTCACCTCACCGTCTGTCGGTGGCCGGAAGAACTTCCCACTATCATTCACAAGGGGAACGATGAACGTTCACTTCACTCCATCGGCCACGTTTCCCATTCATAAAGAATTCATTCATCACGCGTACTTCCTCTCTACATTCACAGTTCCTCCACGTTCACGCACACATGCTCGTGTTGCGTCCCCGTCCGGAAATAAGGTGTTGTGTTGTGTTATTCTCAGCCGAAACAGAAAGGATCGTTCGACCAGGAACGGATCCACAGATTTGGAAGAAGAGCTAAATTTCGTACAATACGGGTGTTTTGTAAATAAAGTGCCAGATTATAACACTTAATAAAGAAGTTGCAATGGGCCCGTCCAAGTCTTCGACTTTTTAGAAATTACATAATGCATATGAATTTTGAGTATAAATAAATGAAAACGAAATAAAAATTGCAATATATTTTGTATTTTTATACCTATAATAATGTAATTAAAGTTTTTAGCGTAAAACGATCGCCATGTTGTGACGTCAGCGTCATTATAGTCGTCCAGTTACCTTGTGAAAATGTCACTGTACAGTGGACCATGCATATTATGCTCATAAATTCGCGATTGGCTTTACACATACTCTAATATACACATATTTAATATATGGGAGTAATTTTTTATTAAGATCAAAAGAAAATTTACTTATTAATATATATAAATAAAATTATAATTTATGTTTTAATTATTGTAATCTCAGTACTTGTCATTGTTGTAATCATTTAGTAAATAGAAATGTAAATGTTGGATTACTTTTTATTATGAACTATGCTTTGATTATTGTAATCAATACTATCATTGTTGTATTTAATTATAAATAGCCAATAGTTTAAATAATATTTTAATTATAATAATGACACTTGGTGAGTATAATAATCTTCAATATTATATTAAAGAATGTCTTAAAGTCACATTAATTAAAGCGAATGATTAATCTGATTATGAAACGAGTAAAAGTTATTAATTTTACTAACCTATACTACCATTATTAATGCTAACGTATGTCGGTTCTTTCTACTTATGACGGAGTAACATTAACATCACGACTTTCGCGCCAAAACTTTAATAATTATATTAGGCGTTATTAAGCATAATTTCAAGAAAACAAAAAATACGGAATTTCTATTTTTAAATTCTTCATAACATATAAAAAATTCAAAAAAAGTTGGACGGGCCCATTGTAAAAGCACTTCAAGATGGACCAATAACAATTATTTATTTGAATAAAGAATTATTTAAAAATCGCATATCGAGATTTTGGTAAATGAGCACGTTTTAGAATCCAATTTTAACATTTTCACAAGGATGTCTGTGTGTATATGTGGATCCTCCGCTCTAACTCAAATACTATCAAACGGAAATTTTGAAACCTTGTATTTCTACCTTATTCTAATAAGTAGTGATGCACGACGAGGCGAGAGTACTCTCGCATCTCGTCTCGTCTCGCTGCATTATACGAAACGAGAACGAGAGCGAGATTGCAGTTTAAAATTCGAGGCGAGATCGATATAACAACTGCGAGAAGCGAGAAATCTCGCGAGAGTCTCGCAATAAAAAGTACTTGTAACTTTATAACTGTGATTTATAAATTCAATGAAAAATTCGCCATACAAAAAGTGGAGTCAACACTAATTCGTGCATAGAACGCGTGAATGTGAAAAATTATATGAATTCACTATATTTTTTTGAGTCTATCTATAGTCGATTTCGATTGGTATCGGTCCCAGAGCGAGGAAATGCAGAATAAAGACAAAATTGGTTTTACATCCAATGGAACTAGTTTTCACCAATATTTCAGCCTCTAATTCACCCCAGTTAAAACTCTGAAAAGTAAAGTATATAACAATTGAGCGTCGATGGGAGTTAACACGGAGAGAATCGGGGTGACTGATTGCCGGCGAGTTACCAGTGTAGCGGTTTTTTATGATTAAATCTTACTTAAATAGTGGCATATATTCAATAATAAATTGTAGGTACTTTTAGTTACAAAAAAGATTTTCTGATGACCGTAAATGAATAAACATTATATTCGTATTGAAATAATTTGGTGACCAGAATTTAGTGTTTCGTCTCTTTATTATAGTTATACTTTTGCGACTACAAATACATGGTGCGAACTTATCTCTTGTAGTTAAATTGTTACGTAAATATGTAGTGCGCAAGCGCTTATTTTTATAGCGAGACTAGCGAGATTCTCGCGCGAGAACGAGACGAGACGCAAAAAAATGTGCGAGAACGAGAGCGAGATCACAGATCCGAAAACGAGACGAGATCGATATTTTATATTTCTCGTCTCGTTTCGCCTCGCGTGCATCACTACTAATAAGGAAAGAAGCCATTAGGAGATTTATTAAATCAAGTGGCTGAAATCCAGATACTCTTCTAATTTCATCACCAATCCAGCCAAGAAACAACCCTATTTCCCAAGCCATTAGATTTTCGTGTGAATGAGATATCCGGAAATGGCACTTTACTTGAAGCTCAAAATAGTTTTTCTTCGAAAATAGCTATTGTGTATTAAAAGCGCATTTATCACAACTAACAATTTTTTTTGGGACAACTTGATTATCAGATTTAATTTATTAAGAATCTAGTTCGTAAATGGTCGGCTAACAATCCCACAACTTTTACAGCTTGACAGATTGTGCAGGAAATATTTCAGAGTATAATTTCTCTTTACCATACCTCGAACTATGGCACATTTCTTACATAAACTCATAAACTAGTTTCAAAATATTGTCGATTGACAAAATTATTTACGGCCTAATTTACCATTCCTTAATCAAGAGTTGATCCGCAGATTCAAATCAAGCTAATCTATATATATATATATATATATATATATATATATCATGTGTCACTCCATTGATGAAATCAAGTAACTTCGGCTGGTAATTTTGCCCACGTCCAACGAACTGTCACTGATTTTCTTATTTTTAATTATTGTAGTCTATACGCCGACTCTCATACATTCAAAAAAAGTGGCCTCCTAGATACGTGCCTGATTCTCATAACAGTTCCATTCATACATATCCACCAAGTCGTTCCCCTATTTTACCAGAGAGTATTTTTAGGGTATGTTTGTAGTAACAGTCTGAAATTTATGAATGTTACGCTGTTATACCCTCATGTTTTTGATGGATGAAGAAATTAACACTTCCTCTTCTATCAACACTTTTTATTAATATTTTACTGACGGTTTCAAACTTAGGGGAGAGGAAGACGTGTGTTTGGAAAAATTAACACTCCTTTTCCTTATTTTGTATTATTATAATTACAAAGTTTTTCTTATTTCAGTGGTACTATTAAACTATACTAGAATTAATAATATTTATAAAAAAAATTAATACAAGCATACAAAAGAAACTAATAGTAGACTTTATTGAAGTTGGTGACGACATCTTGTAAAACCCGAGACTCACGGCACTTAGAAAAATACATGGGCCCCTATTCCGAGCGCACTTTTATAATAAAAGCGCTTTTATGGAGTGCGCTAGGAATACGGGCCATGGACATTAGTTTAAACTTCATGCGTATACGCATATTGCAATGTTTGGTGACAGTTTCCGTATACTTGTATGACAGTCAAAAGCCTCCTTTCTCAAAAGTGTTTGCTATACCTCCCGCCATTATATTTATATTAATTTAAATATACATACTTAAATATGTACTTATGCTGGAAACTGTATTAAGTTCCATTCCATATAACTATGGTATGGTATTTAAATTTACAAAGTTGATGTCACTTCCGGTTATACCGGCAGTTCCATAATTACAATTTTCACACAATTCAATAAGCAATATGTGTATCTGCAATAATACCCGAGAGAAAGGGTGTATTCACTTTTTTGTAAAAAATATCGAATATCTCGAAAAAGAAAAAGATATCGACCTGTGGTTTTAAAATCTTAAATCTACACCCTAAACTACTTAAATACAAATTTTCAGAATTTTTAATTTTTTAAAAATTTCGGCCCTTTTTTAAACCACACCACCCTCATATCCAAAAATGGGTGTGCGGTACAACTTCAACGACCTCACCAGTAAATTCCTCGTACCAAAAACCATAAGTATACCAATTTTCATCAAAATATTCCAACAGATACATTTATTATTAAACATTCTTTAAAAACGTCAAAAACTGAAAAAAACGCAAGGGGTACACCTTAGATTTTTTGCGATTTTTGGCTATTTTCAGACTTTCCCTTCTGGAGATTGTAATAGTTGTTCAAAAATTATGAAAATTGGTACACTTGTGTAATTTTGCTCCTAGAATCTAATGGTGATATCGCCAGCGGTGTATAATTGACCATTTTTTAGATATGACCCAAAAATGGACATTTTTGAGCAAAGTTTTGAAGACGAATATCTCGGACAGGAAAAGAGATATCGACCTGCGGTTTTAAAATCTTAAATCTACACCCTTCAAACTACTTAAATACAAATTTTCAGAATTTTTAATTTTTTAACAATTTCCACCCTTTTTTAAACCACACCATCCTCATACCCAAAAATGAGTGTGCGGTACACCTTCAACGACCTCACCAGTAAATTCCTCGTACCAAAAACATAAGTATACCAATTTTCATCAAAATATTTCAACGGATACATTAATTATTAAACATTCCTTAAAATTGTCAAAAACTGAAAAAATCGCAAGGGATCCTCATACCCAAAAATCTGATGTGGCCAACACCAAACCTCCCGCTATTTAATTTTTATTAATTTAAATATACATACTTACATATTTAGTTATTGCGGAAACTGTATTAAGATCCATTGCATATAACTAGGGTTCTATTTACTTTTTCTTTTTAAAACGTTACTGTTATTAATTTGAAATGATTAGTTCTTTGACAGTGACATTTATCTGTCAGTTACATACATTTAAGGTATGAAATGTGTAACCAAGGAGTTTTGCTTGTTTAAAGCGTAGGCTCCGGGATTAAATTTATAGATAATTTTATAAATTTATCCATAAAATATATAGAAAAAGTATTAATGCAAATCTGTAGAAAATTTAATAATCTTTAATTTTTATAATAACATTAATCTCGAGAAAATAATATTTAAAGGTATTTTTCTAAGTGACAACTGTCATTCGATTTTAATTTTGTAGGCGATGACATCCGTTTTAAAACGTGATCGGCACGTAATGAAGTCTGAAATGAACATTACAAAAATGATCACATGAGACATGGTAACTAAATTAAGTATTAGCTGTTTATGATCATTAATTTAAGTGTACCGGGTATAAGAGTGTACGACAAGAGACGAAGGAAGTTTGGACAGTCAAATAAGTTGAAAGAGAGGCCTAGAAAGGCCCAAGAAATAATTGAAATGGGAAGAACTAAGAACGAAACCGATATTAGACTATATTGAAGAAAGGCAACTATATTAATAACGGCAAAATACGCGAAGGAAGTTTGGACAGCAAAAATGAATGAAAGGAGGACGAGGAAGATTAAAAGAAGATTGAAGTGGCGAAGAAAGGAGCCAAGACTGAGAAAACAATGGAAAAAGTCCTGGCCAACTCATTGTCGTCTTATGAATGCGCAGACTTTTTGTTTTGTTTCACGATTCCCCGTTTTCTTTATTTGTTTTGTGAGTTGTTTGTTTTGGAACGTCTCTCATTCTCTTTTGTTGACCTTTAGTTTTGTTGTGCCTTAATCTAGTTTGTTGTGGGCTTATAGTTCGCCAAAGCGATTAGATATTATGTTATTTCATCTCAGACTGGCGTATTTTGATAACGTGAACCGTTTGAACTCTTATATGGAAATAAGCTGAAATTCGCAATATTATCACACGACAATAATAAGTGTATTTCTATTCTCGTGGTGTATACGTCATTTGAGAAATTCATTTAGTAAATATGAAAGTAAATATCAACAATACTGATAAGGTATCTAATTGTTAATCAAACTTAAATTGAGGGTCAAACTTAAATTCTGGGATTCGGGTTGAATCCCTACCGATGCCAAATTTATTTTAAATGGCACAAAAGTAACTCTTGTGGTGTACTCTGCACGCCAGCAATGAGTGCCCGTGTAGTACCGCACGGTACAAATATGTAATCATCGTTACCGATATGTATCTACAAAGCAGATTGGTACTCCTAGCAATGGATAATATGTCGTGATGATATATTTAGGCTGTGTCTGATATCGGATATTTGGCATTTAGTATTGAGACCCGCAGTATCTGTTAGCGACGCTGTAAGACGCACTAGTCATGGCGGCCAGTAGAACCTGTCTAATTTATTTACATTAGGAATGAGGGTTTTATGACGTAAAATATTGTTAATAGTTCAACTCAACACGATTTTTAAGTTTGTTCAGTCGAATCCTTTATCAAGAAACATAGTTGAAGGACAACAATTCGTAAATTCGGGTTTAATTACTACTTGTGGCATAACTTGACTTAAGGCAATTCTGACTTAGAAATGCAGTCTACGGAGACAAATATTAGTAAAATCATTGTATTTTTTAATTTTATTTATTACTACTATCAATAGTTGTATTAAAACTACATACCTGTGTGTATAATGGAGTGCTAGTGCTTGCTTTGATGTATGGAAGCGAATGTTGGGCATGGACGAGAAAGCATAAAAAGAGAGTGTCTGCCGTGGAAATGAGGTATTTACGTGGTGTATGTGGATATGTAAAACGAGATCGCGTGATGAGTAATTTGGTGTATGAAGATTGTATGGTTAGGAAAAATGTTGTTAAGAGAGTTGGAATGAGCCAGTTGAGATGGTTTAGTCATGTGGAGAGAATGAAGAGTGAACGGCTTGTAAAGCGTATATATCTTGGTGAAATTCAGAGTGTTCGATTGCGTGGCCGTCCAGTGTGTAAGAGGATGGATGTGATTGATAAGGTGCTAAAAGAGAGAAGTTTCCGAGTGAGAAGAGAAGAAGAGCGTGTATGAACGTGGCTGAAACGAAAGAAGTGTGTTTAGACAGGAATGTGTGGCGAAGGATGATTGTTTCGTAAGTATTACTATGGTCCGGTTGCGGTATTTCGCTACCGAAAATCGGTCACTTTAATATGTAAAGAGAGGAATATTTGTTGTATGGTGTCAGGTTAGTAAGAATGTTGTTGAAAGAGAGATTATTTTTGTGGTTGATGTTATTATTATTATTGTTTCGGGTTTGTGCTAACCCATTAATATCTGCACAATTTATTTATCTCACTTTGTGAAATACAAACAAAAAAATTATTTATTTATCAGATTAAAAATTTGCGATATATTTAAATTTCTTTTTCATACGTTCAGTCGATCAACTTTATTTTTGCCAAAAATTATGGAAATGTCTTGGAATATTTGTTGTTCTCTACACCTTTTAACACAGCACCTTTTGGAGTAGGTATATTATGATCATTTTCTTTAATTCGTTTATTTTTCACACATTTTCAAATGAGATTATGAAATCTAAGTTTGAGAACATCTATTCATGGTAAACGAAAAATGTATGGGAACACTTAAAACAACATAAGTGTATTTTACAATTCTTAATCAATTTGATGCTTTAGATCAAGTGTTAATATTTCATAAAATAGAAGCTATTTTTCAAAACCCTAAAATCTAGGGCATATAAAAGTGCAACATCGGACACAGCTTTAGTTACGTTAAAATGGATGCTTTCTCAAGCTTTGAAAGCCCGTGAGGTGACGCCTGTTAAACGCCCGCACGGTGCAGATATATCATTATTACCCGCAAATCTGTGAATAGAAGCAAATTGGTACACCCAGAAATGGGTAATAAGCTATGATGATATGAAGTTTTTTAAAAAATATAAAATAGTATATTAAAATATAAGTTACAGAAGGCAACGTATTCTAGCACGAGTTACAAATTCGCTCACGAGCGCACAGCGGCGAGTGGGCGAACGAACGACTGTTGAGTTATTTACATAATTTTTTTCTAAAAATATTTGACAATTTCCATTAAGGGAAATTTTTGGTAGAATTATTAGGTTGGTTATAGTGATTTGTGCTTTTTATTCGGTCCGTTGCCTAGATATTTAGTGTATTTATTGTAGTCATGCCAATCTCAAATAACAAAATATCACCAAAATCGTTTAAGAATAAAGCTTCTAACATCCTAACACCAATACACGTGCTAGAATAAAACATTCTAATTTCGAAACAGAAAAATATTATAGGTATATTTAAAACTATTTTCATCGAGAAATATAGATCACTTTTTACCTTGTTGCAAAAATAAATATTATCGAATTATTTTTAAAATGTAAAAGTGAAACATTTAATAATTTCAGTTATATTTGTAACGTTCTATCCTTGAATTTATAAATATAATAAAAATATTGGTTAAAATTAAATAGCTACGAATACGAAATAACCTATATTTTTAGTATTCAATGTGAACCAAGTTATTTATATTTTTTATTACTAACATAAAATATTTTCGAATTTAAAATGTAGGTTTAATAAAATTATACTAATTAAAATCACCAGTGATAAAACTCAAATCACTATTTTTTTTTTTATAAAATTAAATATTTTCCGTACGATAAAGTAACCACGAACATATTTTTGGAGTAATTATTTTTATTCGCATTCCTAGAAGTGTCAAGTACGAAAAAACGATGTCGTAAGCAACTTGTAAATATAACAGGAAACAATCAACTATAGGCGAGGGGTTTGGTGAGGCAGGGGAAAGTTTGCGAAGCCCAAAGTAGTCCGAAAAGCCATGAATGAATTCGCGTATCACGCGAAACATTCGGCCAACTTCGGTCACAATCGGAGGCAATAATTAGCACGGATTGGCGTTTAGTATCGGATCAGAAACTTTGTCCTTCTGAGCCGTCACGAGCGAAGAATTTGCCGCGCAAACCACACTAATTCATTTTTTATAGATTTTTTGAAGACAATACAAATTATTTTTCTTATTTTCTGTGTTATTTATTTCGATTTATCGTATTGATCTGACAAACATTTTTTTTCCGTAATATTAATTAACAATAGTCGTTAATCATAGCTTACATGTCTTACGGGGTCGCTCTATTATGCCAATATAACTTCAGAAACAACAGAAGAAAAAGTATCTTCAGCCAACTAAATTAATTTGCTCTGATAATTTGCAGAAACTGCAAAAGAAATACTTTCTTATCCATAATAATTATTCTAAACAAATTCTTTTACTTTTGGTTTCACCAAAATGAAGGGGTATATTATCTAGGTACATCAAGAGAGAGGAATGCATAATTTTTCTCGTTATTTGAAGCACACAGCACCGAGGGAAAAATACTATTCCCTTTACGTGTACATAAATTTTGTTTTCACCACCGGAAATAGAAAACCCGAATTTTTAAGAATTAAAAGCTTGTGACAAATTCGACTAACATCTTTGATAATTGATAATGAGTTAAAAAATAGTAATTTTTGATTCGGATTCACAACTTATTAGCTCAGATTGTATTTATAAAAAAGTTGAACTTTTTTTCAAATTTCGAGAATTTTGATTTCATAGTAGTTTTTTACATTCCATCATACCTTTAGGTAAGAAAGGTATTGTTTTTGGTCATAAATTCGATGGTGAGTTTTTAATAAATAAGCACGTTTTATAGTCCCTAGAATACTATTTTACTATTTTTGCGATGATGTCTGTCTGTATATGTGCATATGTGACAATTTTTTCACTGACGATAACTCCAACATGTAGTGTTGGAGTTATCGTTATCATTCTAAAAATTATAATTCTTTCGTATTCCTCTTCGCTGCATTCATATGAAGAGCTGATTAGATTTTGTTATAATTGGTCGACCGGAAGTACTCATTTAAAGATTTTAACAGTTTTTCTTGAAAAAACGCTGTTAAATATCATTTTTTCACATTTAATGTTATTATAAATATTAAAGAATATTTTATTTCCTATACGATTTGATTACATTTTATACTTCATATTCAATGGATACAGAGTTAAAAAATTATAAAGAAATTAAATTTTATAAAGCAGATAGCTATGCAATAACACTGGAAACAGCTAATATAAATAATAAAATCAGATGTAGCCAGCACATTACCTTCCGTCAGTTCTATGTATTTTATAAAAATTCTATACAGACAGTTTCTTACGAAAAAATCTATATTTCCATACAGAAAGTTTCTTAGAACTGATTCCATATTTGCAGTAAAATTATAACACAAACATACCATGTCAATTGCACTTGACATTGACATCTGCGTCTATCAGATTTTTTTAAAATTTATATTAGCTGATTCCAGTGTTACTGCTTTATGAATTTTAATTTCTTTATATTTTTTAACTCAATATCCATTGAATATGAAGTATAAAATATAATTAAATCATATACAGAATAAAATGTTCTTTAATATTTATAATAACATTAAATGTGAAAAAATTATATTTAATAGCGTTTTTTCAAGAAAAACTGTTAAAATCTTCAAATGAGGGTACTTCCGGTCGACCAATTATAACCAAAATCTAATCAGCTCTTCATTTGAATGTAAAGAAGAGGAATACGAAATAAATAAATAAATAAATAAATATATCATCATGGCATATTACCCATTGCTGGGTGTGCCAATCTGCTTTGTACGCAGATTTCGGTAATGATGATGCCATATTTGTACCGTGCAGGCGTTTACCAGGCGTCACCTCACGGGCATTCATTGCTGGCGAGGAGAGTGCACTACAGGGGTCAATTTTGTGCCATTTAAAATTCGAAATATTTGGCGTCAGGTCGGGATCGAACCCGGTTCCCCAGATTCGCGACCAGACACTCAAGCACGTGGAGGAATACGGAAGAATTATAATTTTTAGAATTTTAGTGTTATCGACGGAGAAAAAATCGCCACACACACACAGACACACATACACACAGGAATACATACACACAGACATACAGACATCATCGTAAAATAGTTAAATCGTATTCTAGGGCCTCTAAAACGTGCTTATTTATTAAAAACTCACCATCGAATTTTTTGACCATAAACAATACCTTCCTTACTTGAAGGTATGTTGGAAGGTAAAAACGTATTTTGTGTATATGAGGTGTAATATTTTGTAAGATTTTATTTACCGAGAAGAAGATGCACGAGTGTACCTAAACGTTGATTGTGTAAGAAAATAAAAGCTATTTGAATGAGATTTCGAGCAAATGTTAACACCTAAACTGTACCACTTTTACAAAATACCTAATTATTTTGTTATATAGATACAAAACTGAATTTTCTAGTATACTTGTATGGTTGAAAAGTATCTAGGCGAGTCAACTATTAATCCTAGAGACAAATAGAGGATAAAATAATTAAAGCTGTATTAAATTAAGTCAGTAAAAGTAGTCCATTCATAAAAACATCTTAAAATAGTACGTTGAAGTGTTTTTTATGTGCATTTCATCCACGTTGGTACTATTTTAATTCTGTACTTTAATTGTTTTCATCCCACGAGACGTTCCTGCGTCGTAATTAAACTGACTCATTTTCAGCTAAATTTAACCGTGCACTGAGCACTACACAGGATACGGGATGACCCGAGGAAATGTTGACACACTCCATAAGCACAGCCGTGAGAATTCAACAATTCTACAACAGATATCATCTGTCTGCCTTTTTTTAACATTTGAACTTGAAGTTTTTCTATTTTCTGAATTCATCTTCATTGTCTTAATTCTCAAATTACTTAATTAACCTAATAAACTAAGGTAATTACACATTAATTATATAGATCTTTTAAATTGTGGGAAACTATTGTCAGAAAAATTGACTCTATTGGGGAGCAGGTTTCACATTTTTACCTTCCGTCACCTTTAGGTAAGGAAGGTATTGTCTTTGGTCAAAAAATTCGATGATGAGTTTTAATCAATAAGCACGTTTTAGAGTCCCTAGAATACGATGATGTCTGTATGTGTGTGTGTGTGTGTGGATGTGTGTGTGTGTGTGACAAAATTTTCGTCTGCGATAACTCTAATACTACAATTACAAAAATTATAATTTTTTCGTACATTTCTTCGTTACATCCATGTGAAGAGCTCATTAGATTTTGGTTACAATCGGTCAACCGGAAGTACCATCATTTGCAGATTTAAACAGTTTTCCTTGAAAAACCTATGTTAAATATAATTTTTTCACATTTGATGTTATTATAAATATTAAAGAATATTTTATTCTCTATACGATTTGACTGCATTTTATATTTAATATTAAATGGATATAGAGTTAAAAAATTATAAAGAAATTAAATTTCATAAAGTAGCCATAGCTATTGAAACAGCTAATATATTAAGAAAATTCTGATTGAAAGATGTCAGTGTCAAGTGAAAATGACATAGTGTGTCTGTCTTATAATTTTACTGGAAATATAGGATCTTTTGCTCTCTGTATGGAATTTCTATAAAATACATACAACTGCTTTAAGGTAATGTACAAGAAATAATAATAATAATAATAATAATAATAATAATAATAATAATAATAATAATAATAATAATAATAATAATAATAATAATAATAATAATAATAAATCTTTTATTTCTGCAGATACATTACACTGTATATAGAAAACGTCACAAAATAATAATTTTCGGTATGAAATTTGCATAAAATACATGCAACTGCCGGAAGGTAATGTACAAGAAATAGAATATTTAATTTAGCAAGGAACTTTCCGTATGAAATTTGTACAAAATACATAGAATTGACGGAAGGTAATGTGCTGGCCACATCAGATTTTTTAAAATATTTTAAATGAAAGTTTATACAACAAAAACTAATAATAATTTATTGTTATTTTCGTAAATAATTAAGTAAAACAATTGGCACCAGAAATATTCATGAAAAACAACTTTTCCATTCCTGCGACTATGAGTCTATATACAGGGTGTTTCTCGGATACGGGACTATTTTCTTTATTATTGGATATACAAGAAAATAATTCAAATAAAAGTTGTAGTAGATGAAGGGGGACACTTATTGAAGAAAATATTTTTTTTAAACCGTTGGTTCTTAAATTATAATATAAAGTTATATTTTGTTAAATAGGATGGTATATATTTTTACGCTCATTCGACAGAGTATTTTTTTCTGAATTCAACCATGTAATCATTTTATATCTTTACATTACAAAAATATTGAGAAAATGCAATTGAAATTTAAATATCCATCCCATTTAAAAAAATCTGGTGTAGCCAACACAATACCTCCCGCTATTTACCGCCCGAGTCACAAGAAAGATTAAGCTACTCCTTATTTTTGGATTAGCGAATTTTACTCTAATTTTGGCAGTTTATTTCTTAAAACATACTCTAATATAATCCAAGTAACTACCTTTTTTGATAATAAAATGAAGATTAAATTTTAAATACCGGAATAGAATAGAATTCACTAATCCATAAATGAGGGATAGCTTAAACTTTTTTGCGAATCGTTTATTCTTTTTAATCTAAATACATACCTATATATTTACTTACGCTGGAAACTGTATTAAGTTCCATTCCATATAACTATGGTTCTATTTACTATTTTCTTTTTAAAACGTGTTACTATTACTAATTTGAAATGATTAGTTCTTTGACAGTGACATTTATCTGTCAGTTACATACATTTGTGATATGAACTGTGTAACCAAGGTGTTGTTTTTGTTTAAAGCGTAGGCTCCGGGATTTAAATTGTAGATAATACTATAAATTTATCCATAAAATATGTAGAAAAAGTATTAATGCAAATCTGTAGAAAATTTAATAATCTTTAATTTTTATAATAACATTAATCTCGAAAAATAACATTTAAAGGTATTTTTCGAAGAAAAACTATTTTGAGCTTCAAGTAAAGTGCTATTTCCGGTTATCCGATTTACACCAAAATCTTATTGGCTCTTTCGTAATAGAAAAAGGTCGACATACAAGGTTTCAAAATTTTCTGAATGATAGTATTTGAGTTAGAGTGGAGGATCCACACATACATACACACACATACACATATACACACATACACATCATCGTGAAAATGTTAATCTCGATATGCAATTTTTAGTACGATCTCTATATCTCCCTTATCAAGGGTAGCGGGAGGTAAAAATATAACTATGTTACAGTTTGAGAACCACTGCTAAAAAAATATTTTCTTCAATAAGAGAATGTCCTTCTTCATCAACTACAACTTTTATTTGAATGATTTTCTTGTATTTCCAATAATAAAGAAAATAATCGGGGTGTCCCGTATCCAAGAAACACCCTGTATTTAAAGTGATTGAAAGAATTTTGTAGAAATTTTTAACCATTTGTGTAGATTTTATAATTTGCTGAAAATGTCCAAACCCAAATTTGTTTATTTATTTTACTTTATTTTCATAATAATATGTAGAAAGAAATATTGGTAAGCACAGAAAATTAATAAATATCTATTTTCTTATCTACCTATTTATCTCTATTGGTATTTATACTTGTAAAAAAGATCATTGTTTTTAATGTAAACATGTTTAGTAATGCTAATGATTATGACGACGACTGTAGTATGAAACTGATTTTTTATGTAAATAAATATAATTTATGAAATAAACAGAAACTATCAAGGATAATGTTGTGTGCGAGATTCCTATAATAGTCGAGCAATTCAACATCGAGAGATTGAAGTCGTGATGTCAGCTTCAGCTCAGTTAGGCTAAATAACTTATCCCAGACAACACTGAAGCTTTTTGTTAATAAATACTTAAGTATATATGTATTTATATAAGAGCCGGAAGTCACATGCATTCTGTATAAATTATACATATTGAAGGCACTAATTAATATATCTGAAGGATGTAAGACATTATAACAGTGATTTTATTTTATATAATAACTACATTGTAGTAAAATTTTTACGGTGTCTGTCACGCTTTGTACATTTTTATAATGTCTCTTTATTACGAATTTTCTTTGGCTCTTCTTTTCAGTAAATACTCCATAAAATGGTTACCAAATTTCATTCTATTCGCTAGTTTTTACAATTCTAATGCACAGGATGGTAAGAAATACCAAGGACAAGACAAAAACAGTCAACTGACTTAGGCCAATCAAATTAGATACCCTATTATACGCAAATGATATAGTACAGTCAATTCGCTGTAAGAATGTGCCCAGGACGTCATCGTTTGAGTGCGCAAGAATATGTTAGACACGCCCATCAACAAACAGTGGCGTGCGTGGCTAAAAGAATAGACTTAGTGTCCCGTTGCTAATTTTGACTACTGCGCAGCCACAAAGAGGATGGATCAAAAAGTGTCTAGAAATAAAAGTAATATTTGTAAATATGAACGAAAAATAAGAAAATATAAGAAAGACTGAAAAAGATGTGCAAAGGTCACCATGGGCGCCCATAGGGGGGGGGGGGCAAAAGGAGGCGCTTGCCCCCCTGGCTTTTCTCTAATTTTAAGAATTTTAAAAGCAAAGTTACCATTTTTAATTGTTTTGCCACGGCTACTTATGTCGCATCCTAATGTCCTTACATCGCCCTGTTGTTTTCTTCTTTCGTTCTGGTTCCTAACGTTCAAATCTTCATCATGAAGTTAGCGTAAGCTTTACGCGCACATAATTTAAAAGATACATTCGCAGTACAAATTATAAATAAAAATATTACAATACCATAGCTGAAGTTAATCGTGCTACTAGATTAGGAGCACAACAACTATCAAGTGCTACTGTTGAGAGCTATTTTATTGTTTCCCTTAAAATAATTTCTAAATATTCGGCACTTCTGGAACCCGTAACAAATATTTTGCAGGGTATTTCTGTTGATATGCTAGCTGTACAGAAACATATTAATCACTTATTGGATATATTTAATAAACATAGGAACTCTGATTTAGAAATAATTTTTACTGAACTATTTAATAGCGCTGAAGAAGTTGCACAAAATTTTGATCTTGAATTAAAAATGCCGAGAGTCGCTAGTGGTGGACGACAAATTCACCGTGCAAACTACGAAGATAATTCTGTGCGAGAATATTTTAAAAAAGCAATTTTTATAAATTACTTAGATTTTTTAATTAGTTCTTTAAATTCTCGGTTTTCGAAAGATGATAATGTTGCCTTTTTGCTCTATAATTTTCATCCGATTAATTTAATATAAATAATATAATATAAACTATAATAATTTTACTAAACTAGCTCAAGAGATTCATTCATATTATAAAATTAACAATTTTTTTGAAGAAGCTTTAGCATGGCACGAATATTGGGTTTCAAATAAAGAAATGATTATTACTAAGAAACTCCTGTAACACAACTTTTACAACATTGTACATTTTACCCAGCAATCTCCAAAGCTTTAGAAATTTTAATTTGTCTTCCTCCAACTACATGCACTGTGGAAAGATCTTTTAGCACTCTAACAAGAGTGAAAACATGGATTAGATCTACTATTAGCGAAGATCGGCTAGACGGTTTATGTATGATGAGCCTCCATCGCGATTACATAAGCGAAAATAAACAAAAATATATAGACGACGTTCTAAATGAATTTGCCAAAGATGCAAGGAATTTTAAATTAGCATTTTCGGAAAAAGAATAAGTAGGAAATGTTGTTTATTCACAATCAGTTGGTAATATAACGATTTCTGACTTTTAAAAAGTTGGGTAGTTAGTTATTGTTAACCTTCGCGCCTTGGTCAGCTATCTTCGCCCTCGACAGTAATGAAACACTTTCCACCTCGGTTAGTAATGTACTATTACTGTATTGTAATTTTTTTCCATAAATATTTATGTTGTTTTATATTTTTAAGAACATACTTATTTTTAGTATATTATATTTTTGTATTCTTGACTTTGCCCCCCCCCCCTGAACAACATTGTATGGGCGCCCATGAAGACCACAAAGAAGTGTAAGAAGCGAATTAAAAATTAAACTTGCCAAAAAGAAATCTGAAATCCGACTACGGGGTATCAGGGATATGAAAAAGTAGCAAGGTCTCTAATCCCTAATGAGTGTAGAACACGGGTCAAAATGTTTAAGAAATAGATCCTTTTCTATCACGTCAGTATGATGTGAGTAATGAGTACTGGTGACAACCATGTCACATATATTGAAACACGATCTCAGCCGTATTCGAATCTCGAATCAGAGTTGTTTTAACCACAACCTGTCATCTTATCTGCTCAACATCAACCCCGTATTACATTACTTTATGTTCAACTGTTCAGCAGGGTTACTACTTAAAGCTGTCATACTATCTTCCCAAAAAATTAAACAAATATCTTTTCAGTAAAAAAGAAACAGAACTATTTTTACCTCCCGCTCCCTTGGTATGGGAGGTATAGGGATCGTGCGAAAAATCGCATATCGAGATTTTAGTAAATGACTACATTTTAAGGTCCCTGGAATCCAATTTTAACATTTTCACGATGATGTCTGTGTGTATGTATATGTGTATGTGTGGATCCTCCACTCTAACTCAAATACTATTGTTCAGACAATTTTGAAACCTTGTATTTCGAACTTTTTCTGTAATGGAAAGAGCCCATTAGATTTTAGTGTAAATCGGATAACCGGAAATGGCACTTTACTAGAAACTCAAAATAGTTTTTCTTCGAAAAAATACATACCTTTAAATGTTATTATAAAAATTGCATTAATACTTTTTCTATATATTTTACGGATAAATTTATAAAATTATCTATAAATTTAATCCCGGAGCCTACGCTTTAAACAAGCAAAACTCCTTGGTCACTGTCAAAGAACTAATCATTTCAAATTAATAACAGTAACGTTTTAAAAAGAAAATAGTAAATAGAACCCTAGTTATATGGAATGGATCTTAATACAGTTTCCGCAATAACTAACTAATAAGTATGTATATTTAAATTTATAAAAATTAAATAGCGGGAGGTTTGGTGTTGGCCACATCAGAATTTTGGGTATGAGGATGGTGCGGTTTAAAAAAGGGTCGAAATTTTAAAAAAATTAAAAATTTTGAAAATTTGTATTTAAGTAGTTTGAAGGGTATAGATTTAAGATTTTAAAACCACAGGTCGATATCTCTTTTCGTGTCCGAGATATTCGTCCTCAAAACATTTCTCAAAAATGCTCAATTTTGGGTCATATCCCAAAAATGGTCAATTATACACCGCTGGCGATATCACCATTAGAATCTACGAGCAAAATTACATAAGCATACCAATTTTCATAATTTTTGAACAACTATTACAATCTCCAGAAGGAAAAGTCTGAAAATGGCCAAAAATCGCAAAAAATCTAAGGTGTACCCCTTGCGATTTTTTCAGTTTTTGACAATTTTAAGGAATGTTTAATAATTAATGTATCCGTTGGAATATTTTGATAAAAATTGGTATACTTATGTTTTTTGGTACGAGGAATTTACTGGTGAGGTCGTTGAAGGTGTACCGCACACCCATTTTTGGGTATGAGGATGGTGTGGTTTTAAAAAGGGCGGATATTTTTTAAAAATTAAAAATTCTGAAAATTTGTATTTAAGTAGTTTGAAGGGTGTAGATCTAAGATTTTAAAACCACAGGTCGATATCTCTTTTCGTGTCCGAGATATTCGTCCTTAAAACTTTTCTCAAAAATGCTCAATTTTGGGTCATATCCCAAAAATGGTCAATTATACACCGCTGGCGATATCACCATTAGAATCTACGAGCAAAATTACATAAGCATACCAATTTTCATAATTTTTAACAACTATTACAATCTCCAGAAGGAAAAGTCTGAAAATGGCCAAAAATCGCAAAAAATCTAAGGTGTACCCCTTGCGATTTTTTCAGTTTTTGACGATTTTAAAGAATGTTTAATAATAAATGTATCCGTTGGAATATTTTGATAAAAATTGGTATACTTATGTTTTTTGGTACGAGGAATTTACTGGTGAGGTCGTTGAAGGTATACCGTACACCCATTTTCGGGTATTAGGGTGGTGTGGTTTAAAAAAGGGTGGAAATTTTAAAAAAATTAAAAATTCTGAAAATTTGTATTTAAGTAGTTTGAAGGGTGTAGATTTAAGATTTTAAAACCACAGGTCGATATCTCTTTTATTTTTCGAGATATTCGATATTTTCTACAAAAAAGTGAATACACCCTTTCTCTCGGTTATGATGTCTGTGTGGATCCTCCACTCTAACTCAAATACTATTATTCAGACAATTTTGAAACCTTGTATTTCGAACTTTTTCTGTAATGGAAAGAGCCCATTAAATTTTGGTGTAAATCGGATAACCGGAAATGGCACTTTACTAGAAGCTCAAAATAGTTTTTCTTCGAAAAATACCTTTAAATGTTATTTTTTCGAAATTAATGTTATTATAAAAATTAAAGATTATTAAATTTTCTACAGATTTGCATTAATATTTTTTCTATGTATTTTATGGATAAATTTATAAAATTATCTATAAATTTAATACCGAAGCCTACGCTTTAAACAAGCAAAACTCCTTGGTTACACAGTTCATATCTCAAGTCTATGTAACTGACAAATAAATGTCACTGTCAAAGAACTAATCATTTCAAATTAATAATAGTAACTTTTTAAAAAGAAAATAGTAAATAGAACCCTAGCTATGTGGAATGGATCTTAATACAGTTTCCGCAATAACTAAATATGTAAGTATGTATATTTAAGTTAATAAAAATTAAATAGCGAGAGGGTTGGTGTTGGCTACATCAGATTTTTTTTTAATCTATTCCAGTTCTTAGATTTGACCTGAATCCGCGCCTGGCGTATCATTAACATGACAAATACATGGAAAGTCAAAGAATCTAATAGTAAAATGCAAATGAAGAACTATAATTATTAAACAAGCATTCCAGTGAACTTAGCCATTTTTCTACTCACTGTCACATAATTTTAAAATGCTGTCTTCATAAAACAAAACTGTAAAAAATGTTCTGATTTTTACACTGCAGACGTAGAATAAAAGACATTTCCTTGTTGTTGATTACAAACTTTGTGTTATTTTAATCTCATTTGAAATTGTTACAAACAATATAAACGCAATAAAACTTCTCCAATACAAATTACTATTAATAAATATCAATAAAACAATGGAATTCTTAACGGCTATAAATAAATTATTATCGAAATATGCAGAGTAATAATGGGTCAATGAATTCTCATATTAATACAGAAATGAATATTACGTCAGGCAATTCATGAACTAATATCAGGTCAAGGATCTTCTGCGTATTTTTTCTCCCATGTAGAAAAATACACAAGTTTTATCTTCTTTAACTTTTACGCATCTTTAGTTATTGTTGACAGAGATATTAAATAGGTAAATACGTTGTGCTCACAATCGTACGAGTATCAAAATATTATCACGAATATTTCACAGAAAAAATTGCACACGAAAAGAAGCATTCTGTATTGATTATTTGTATTAAGTAGTTTTTTGTTATTACTTAAAAATGATACCAAATGGTTTGAAAATTCACCCCATTAACATTGGTTGATTTTGTGTTGATAACTTGCCTTTTCATTTCTTAGTTTCCTGGAAGAAGTCCCAGAGTTCTCAAGAAACAAGTTATGGTATGACTAGCGAATGAAAGTTGACGTTTAAATTATTCTATAGATGTGGTTTCTTTTCAAACCCTAGAGAAGAATATAATTGTACGAAATATTCAGGTATGAAATTTTTGCATGAACCCATTTAAATACTGGACTAGGAAAGCACAGAAATACATTACTATAAAAATAGATGGCCGACTAGGCTAACTGAATATCAAAACAGGGGTACGTTTAAAATATTTTTTGCACGACATTTTATATTTACCGATAGTGTTTCCAAGACAGTAGGTCTTATTTACAAATTACTGAACGGTAAGTGATGTGAATCACGTCGGTAAGTGATGTGCTGCACGTACCGTTCAGGAGGCGAGACGGTAAATAAATAAAAACAAAAATCAAAGCTTACTTCAAAAATGACAAATAAATTTTTTTTTCTACAAATCTATTAAAAGTGGGCTTTTTAATGTTTGTTTTTAGCGTTAGAAATGTCATTTTGTGACACTAGTGTTAAAAGTGACAGATCATTGTTACTTTTGACACTAGTGTTAAAAGTGAATGTCAAAAAATTATTAGAAATATAAAATTAAATCAAAAAATAGTGTTCGAAGGTTTGGATCACTCCGCTTCGCGTCGTGTTCCAAACTTCCTTCTCACAAAATAAAATGTCACTTTTAACACTTATATCATAAATAACTATTAATATGTCAAAATAATTTTCAAATCTGATTTTTCTTTTAAATTTTGTGGGTCGATCGTGCAAAAAATAGTATAAGCGTCACGAACGTTAAGGAATTACCGTTCTTAATACTTAATATACTATTAAACATTTTTCGTTTATGTTGATTATAACAAAATATTTTGATCTTTAAACTATTTGGCAATTCTATGAAACAGGATTATTTTTAATTTCCTCTAACAGTAATTCCTATTCGAGGGTTCCTTACACCTGAGACGAATGAACTAGAATTTGCGGTATTATATTTTTAAATACATCCCTGAATCCTGTTGCTAAGGTCATTTTAAATGCCTCCTGATACGGAGTACAATTCTAATCTTCTGTAATGGAATACATACAGGTCAGTTTCCTTTCAAATCATATATAGGGAAATGTTTCCAAAAGAACCATATCTATTAAATAATCTAAACGTCAACTATCATTCACTAGTCATATATCTGACTGAAAATAGATGGCCGACTAGGGTAACTGAATATCAAAACAGGGGTGCGTTTAAAATATTTGAAGCATTTTCGTTTATGATGATTATAACAAAATATTTTGATCTTTAAACTATTTAGTTTGGCAATTCTATGAAATAGGATTATTTTTAATCTCCTCTAACAGTAATTCCGACTCGAGGGTTGCTTACACCTAAAACGAACGAACTAGAATTTGCGGTATTAAATTTTTTAAATACATCCCTGAATCCTGTTGTTTGTAACGGAATACATAAGGGTCAGTTTCCTTTCAAAAAAAATATAGGGAAATGTTTTCAAAATAATCTAAACGTCAACTTTCATTCGCTAGTCATACTATATTGCGCCAAAAATCAGTTTCCCATTCTTTTTGGTTAAAATCTCAGTTCGTCTCAGCTCATTTTAGGTAAATTGTTGTTATTTTTGTCCTATCTGAGCTGAGCAGTACTGAGCTAAACTCAAAATGATCTGAGCCATTCAGTTCAATAGAAGGGGTATTTCATATAAAAAATATTCCAAAAAGAAAACGCTAAAGTGTTCAGAAGTTTCTTCGTCCGTTTCGCAGCTAGACCAATCTTACATATATGGTATTTCAAAGTACAATGGTCAGTAAAGTACCTGCCATATTCCTAAGGTCCTTTTGGCTTGGACGGTACTGTATACATCTTCAAATGAAATCTAATAAAAGTGGTATCCACATTCCATCCTAACTGACGTTTAAGCAAGTAGGAACATTTGTTTGTAAATCTAAATATATTACACAAACACTTTGATAAAATTTACACAAATATGAGTAATAAAGTAAAGTAAAAATGAGAAAGGAATTCTTCAAAGTATGTAGTTTCATGCGTTGTATACATACGCCGTGATAACCGTCCGTAGTGAGTGCAGCCCAAGCAGTAATTTCTCGGAGCAAACATAAAAATTCGACAAGAAGAAGCATTCTCAAATATTTGATTTATTTTTGAGTGCGTTCCCCTCCTTACACGTAGGCTATGTCAGTGGTGCTCAAACTCAATAAGAATTGTTTTTAAGTCTTTCATATATCGTCGCCTAAGTTTCAACACCGGATATCTCATTTTTTGGCCAAACTTGTCAATCATTTATTATTCAAAATTTCGTGGAAGATCGATTTTAGTTAGCTGCTGTTGTAATATTTACGATTCACGAGCTTTTTGGTGACGGATTTGAAAACTGAACTACCCGATCGATTACCTGCGAAATTTTGAATAAGAAATAGGTTGACGACTCGTTTTGTCCAAAAAATGAGATAGCCGGTGTTGCCACTTAGGCGAAGTTATACAGGGTGGTGAGTTGGACGACGCAGCATAGGGGTTTCAATGGTAAAATCTTAATGTGGAGTTATTTGCTCCCCTAATTATTTTAGAGAAAAATTGTATTTAAGTTTTTGTTATAGACAAAAATACTGCATCTGAATATGCTATTGTTTACAATTTTTAAATTTCCGGAACCGTAAAAATAGTCGAAAACAATAATATTTTTACAAAAATCATTGATGCCATGGAACAAAAATTTAAATAAAATCGCAAACATCTGTCACAGGTATTCGTAAGGTATGACTAGCGAATGAAAGACTATTACATCGTTGTCATCAACTACAATAAAGATGTTTTCATTTTCCTCGTTTTAAACAAAATTGCAAACATCTGTCAAAGATTCTTGACGTTTAAAACTATTTTCAAAACAAGGATAAAGAAAACACCTTTATTGTAGTGTTGATGGCAAGAATATAATAGTTGATTACAATAATGTAATTTGACGACGACGAAATGTAAGATTTCTTTAAGTAGTGACAGATGTTTGCGCTTTTGTTCCATGGCATCAATGATTTTTACAAAAATATTATTATTTTCGACTATTTTTACGGTTCCTGAAATCGAAAAATTATAAACATTAGCATATTCGGTTGCAGTATTTTTTGCTGCAGCAAAAACCTAAATACAATTTTGCTCTAAAATAATTAGGGGGGCAAATAACTGCACATCAAGATATTACCATTGAAACCCCTATGCTGCGTCGTTCAAGTCACCAGCCTCATGTCACTGCACTCTAACTTAGTTTTCTGAAAGCATTTCTTCATGAATCCGTTTAATGCTCAAAATCAGGAGTCAATTTTCCGAACAATGGGTTGAATTTTTTACGGCCACATTCACATAAATGTGTTCCGAAGTTTCTTCGTCCTTTCTGCAAAGTTGATATACTGTTTTCACCTTCACCAATTTTATACATTAATATTTCAAAGAGCAATGATCAATAAAAATAACTGTCATAGTTCTAAGGTCCTTTTTGCCGAAAGCTAAGAATTCCTTTTTGTCTGATTGCCCTTTTTATATTTTCAAAAACAATGTGACCAGCAAGGATACTTGTCATAGTTCTAAGGACCTTTTGCTAAAAGTTAATTCATTTTTCTTCAGACTGATGCCCGGAATGTCTCTCCAATATGAGGCTATGACTGACTCCTAATTTTTAGTGAGGCACGACGAGGCGAAGAGTACTCTCGCATCTCGTCTCGTTGCATTATGCGAGACGAGAACGAGAGCGAGATTGCAGTTTAAAATTCGAGGCGAGATCGATGTAACAACTGCGAGAAGCGAGAAATCTCGCGAGATTCTCGCAATAAAAAGTATTTGTAACTTTATAGCTTTGACTCTAAATTCAATGAAAAATGCACCGTACAAGGAGTGGAGTCAACGCTAATTCGTGCATAGAATACGTGAATGTGAAAATTATATGAATTCACTATATTACTGAGTCTATCTAGAGTCGATTGGTATCGGTCCCATACCGAGGAAATGAAAAATAAAGACAAAATTCACCCCAGTTAAAACCACGGTTACCATTTTCTTGCCGCCCCTGAAAAGTAAAGGATGTTATATTAAGCGTCGATGGGAAACAAAACGGAGAAAAGCGGAGTGATTGGTTGCCGGTGGGTTACCAATGTAGCGGTTTACAAAGTTACAAAAAACAATTATTTAATGTTTTAATTCGTTTTACCGATGACAGAATGTATTAACAGATGTTCGTATTGAAATAGTTTAGAGATCACAATTTGGTGATAAACTGGATATTTTACAGGTAAATTAAATTATTTACCAACTTATCACATTTTCTGGTGACCGTTAATGAATAAACATTATGTTCGTATTGAAATAATTTGGTGACCAGAATTTAGTGTTTCGTATCTTTATTATATTTATACTTGACTGCAAATACACGGAAGACAGTGCGAATGGTGCGAACTTGTCTCTTGTAGTTAAACTGTTACGTAAATACGTAGTGCGCAAGCGCTAATTTTTATAGCGAGACTCTCGCGAGATTTTCGTGCGAGAACGAGACGAGACCCAAAAAATGTGCGAGAACGAGAGCGAGATTACAGATCCGAAAACGAGACGAGATCGATATTTTATATTTCTCGTCTCGTCTCGCGTGCATCACTATAATTTTTGATTGCCTCCTTTATTTTAAATTTTCAAAAGAGGAAAATGGTCAGTAAAGATACTTGTACATATTTCTAGTCTTTTTTTCCTGAGAGCTAATAGTTCTTTGGCCTTTGTCAACGAGAGTGAAAAGAACTTTTTTAATTGAGGTCCGGAATGAATCTACAATATGACTAAGATAAAATGAATATCTGACTAAGACCCGAAAATTGTTTCCCTTGAAGCTTATAGTAGCTTTACCCCACTTTTTTATTGATTTTCATTGATATCCAAGAGTCCACTATTCAATTCAACTGAATTACAAGTTTCTGATCCGGCTCGAAAGGCCATTTATATTTTCTTACAAGGTTTTCTTTGGAGTACTTTCTTAAGACTCTATTTCCGAAGACAAATCCATCTTCCTTGGTAGAGTTTCGCGAGCAGTTCTCTGGGTAGTTTGAAGACCACTGTCTAGAAAAAGAGCCACGCATCATTCCCTCTCGATCTACGCAAGCAAGAACACCACAGCACAGCAGCTGAGTAAAGTAACTTTTACAATTGAGTGTCACGTCAGGCAAGCCCCTCTCTCCGCGTACGGCACGCACGCACTGCGTCGACCTTCCAGAGGCCGCGTGTGTCGCCCATCCTGAAAACGTCCGCAGAGAAGGAGGCGATGTTTTCGGCCCGGCTTGTATCCGCTCACGAAAACACGCGGACGAAGCATAGGCAGCTGGTGAGTGTGAGTGTGGGACTCCCAACTACGAAGCCGTATAACTGTGGAAGTGGACTGCGACTGGACACGAGGTTCTACAATTGTTTTCTATACTACTATCAAGATATGAGCTTCCTTATTCTTCCATACGGTGCAAATATTTCGTCATTACCGAATTCTGTGTACAAAGCAGATTGGCACACCCAGCAATGGGTAATAAGCCGTGATGATATATTTATTTATTTTATTTATTCTTCCATATCATATCAAATCATTCTCAAATATTTCAAATTTGGTTATGTTATATTTTAACAAAATAGAACATTGTTAGAAACATTTGACGAGCTTTGGGCAAAAACAACCATAGTCCAAATATTATAAATATAAGATACATACACCGACATGTATTTTTACTAAGTAAAGGAAGTATTGTAATCGCGAAAAATTTCGGTTTTCAGATTTCAATGGAAATATCCATTTTAACCATACCTGAATCCATTTTGACTAATTTCGTTGTGACGTCTGTACGTACGTAACTACGTCAAAAACGGTAAGCCGTAAGGTGCATTCACAGATGAAAATTAGGTTTAGATTTATGGTTTATACTTTAGATTTAAAGACTTTGGCCGCATATTATGCAATGACTCCATTCACACTCCAGAATTTAAGGTGCATTCACAAATTAAAATTAGGTTTATAGTTTTTGTTTAGGTTTAAGAAAGTCATTTAAAAAATTTGAGATTAAATTACCTGAAAATTAGTTTTGATATGTACAGACATTTATGAAAATGCTTCAAAAACAAGATTAAAATATCGGTAGAGCAGTACTCAACAAGACACCTGTGCGCCGTGAAACTGTCATTTGCTTGGCATTATTGGTTATATTTCAGCAATTAAATTATGACAGTCTCCATGTTCTTCTCGCATTTGTTTAAAAAGTCGAATCCACCAAGTGGGTACTAAATAAAGATGGGTGTATATATCTATATTATTTTAGACTCGTTCTCATTGGTGAAGTTTGTGACGTCAAACTAAATCATAAACCTAATGTTTGGACCTTGCAATATTTAGTTTTATGATTTGGATATAGAGACCCTGAATTCTGAAGTGTGAATAAAGTCATTACATAATATGTGGCCAAAGTCTTTAAATCTAAAGAATAAACCATAAATCTAAACCTAATTTTCATTTATAAATTTACCTGAGGAAAGTTGAAATTTTGTATTTAGGACTGCTGTAACATCTAGTTGTGCACCTCCCTTTTTGGTCATTACATAATTTCCAGAAGTGGAACTTTACTTGAAGCCTATAATAGATTTTTTGTGCAACCGGACACGAAATAAGCATTTCGCAGCCGCAATACAGGCCGCGAAATTGGATTTCGATACCGTTGTTATGGTAACGGCCGCGAAATTAGGTAAACAATCACTTTGACACTTGAGAATTGCATGGTTTTGTTTATCAAATGTCAATCCCATAGCCACCTTGAATGCTAACTTTCTATTTACAATGAAACTGTTTAAAATTAATAAAATTTGTAATTACATATTTTTTACGGTTGCACAAAAAATATTGTGTACACCTTGTCCGCGAAATCCTTTAGCGCCCTCGAGATTGTCTTGCCTCGGCCGCTAGCGGCCTCGGCGACAATTTTTCTCTCGGTACGCTAAAGAGTGATTTCGCGGCCTTGATATACAAATAACTATTAATGAAAAACTATTATAAAATATAATCCAAAACTTTTCATATTTGTTATATAAAACTTTTATGTCAATGGGAATAACATAGTAGATTTTGGTTAAAATAGACTAACCGGAAGTGACATATTACCTGAAGTTATTAACAGTTTTTCTTGAATATAATGGTATTATTTTGATTTTAGAAATAAATGCTTCAAATAATAGTTTTAGAGAATTAAATTCTGCGTCTAGCACATCCAATATTATTAAATTAGCCCTATGTATAAGCGAGATATGTAAATTTAAAAATTATATACTTTTTGGTTTTTGTAATAAAGCTTGCTATGGATTAGGACAAAAAAGTATAAAAAAATTAATGTTATGTTAAATTACGGCAATTTTATAATTGGGTCTATACGAGTATTGCATGTCGGTCTTGCGTACAAGGAAGTCATGTGGTGTCCACATCAGATTTTTACTTTGCCAAACAGATTGGTAAGACTGTTTCCCGTAAAAAGTATCATTTTAAAATTTGAGAGTTTCTACAAAAAAGTCCTATAAAAATGTCTAATTATTATAATAACAATAATAATAATAATCCTTTATTGACCGAAACCAAAAGGCGAGGTTCAGCCAAAGGCTGGTCTTCCACCTAACCATACACATATATAAACATGATGTGCAAGATGCCCAAATGACAAATTGACAACTTTATAAATCAAAAACATAGTCCAAATATATACATGAAAAAATACAGCAATATAAACAAAACACTGATCCTAATTTTACACAGATATTAACTATAAATGACAATGTAAAATGTAATTCATGAAAAAACAATGGTACTACTGAAACAATTACAAATTATATTGATCATAGTTTACACAAACATTAACTGGATGTAAATAACAATTTGTTAAGTAAAACATGGAAACAAGAAAAATGAAAAAAAAATGAAAAAAAAAAAATGGTGCTACTCAAATAATTTCTTAATTTTATTTTTAAATGAATTTACACAAAGAGATTTCAAATCATTCGGTATATTATTATAAAGAAATGGTGCAAGGTAAGAGAAAGAGCCCTTAAATTTAGATTTTCTATATGAAGGAACAATGTATAGATCTTTCATCCGTAGCGTATAGTTGTACTGTTTTATTATTAATTTGTCGAGCAAATAATGTGGGGTACCAGTTTTTATAATTTTCTGTATTAGACAGAGATACATCTTTGTTACACGATCATCAATAGAGAGCATCTTAGCCATTGAGCGATATTTGGTAATGTGATCGAATTTATTAATTATGTAAATTGGTACAGATTTAGCAGAATAAATCCCTTTTGAAGTATAGTATGGTAGATGGCGTTCATTAGAGATATTGTTCCTCTTTCAAATCCGGTGCAAACCAGTCCTCGTCCCAAGTGAATTGCAACAACACAGCAAAGTAAAGCTAATTCGGTGTCAGGCGGTAGTGTATCGTTAGTTGACTTGAAGAACCCACGTATGATTACAGCTACACAGTATACAACCCACGGTTCTACCACACACCGAAACCCAACTCATTTTGAACTTTCGCGTAGAAAATTCCAGCGATCTACATGCACAGAGCCCACGACCACGAACGGAACTCTGACTATAACAGAGTTAGAGTTCAACCCGCGCAGTATTAGTGCAGTATGGCCAAAGTGTACGCTACAACGGTTGCAAAACTCATATCAATGAAACGAGAATATCACTCTAACCAAATTCGAAGTGTTATTCGACGAATTGTTACATAACTTTTATAAAATCTAAATATTTGATTAATTTATTCAAACTTCCTACATACTTAACTGCTCCCAACAATTTTGAATTGTGGTATAGAAATCCTTATTCATTAATGCCTTTCATTTTTACCTCCGACTGCCCTTGGTAAGGAAAGTTTAGGGATCGTGCTAAAAATCGCATATCGATTTTGGTAAATGACCACGTTTTAAGGTCCCTAGAATCCAATTTTAATATTTTCACGATGATGTCTGTGTGTATGTATGTGTGGATCCTCCACTCTAACTCAAATACTACCATTCAGAAAATTTTGAAACCTTGTATTTCGAACTTTTTCTGTAATGGAAAGAGTTCATTAAATTTTGGTGAAAATCGGATAACCGCAAATGGCACTTTACTAGAAGTTCAAAATAGTTTTTCTTCAAAAAAAATATTATAAAAATTAAAGATAATTAAATTTTTTTTAGATTTGCATTAATACTTTTTCTATATATTTTATTGATAAATTTATAAAATTATCTATAATTTAAATCCCAGAGCCTACGCTTTAAACAAACAAAACTCCTTACGCAGTTATTCAAATGTAGGTATGTAACTGACAGAGAAATGTCACTATCAAAGAGCTAATCATTTCAAAATAATATTAGTAACGTTTTAAAAAGAAAAAAGTAAATAGAACAATAGAAAAGGAATTCAATACATTTTCCAGCATAAGTAAATATGTATTTAGATTAATTTAAATTAACGATTCACAAAAATGTTTAAGCTAATCCTCATTTTTGGATTAGTGAATTCTATTCTATCCCGATATTTAAAATTTAATCTTCATTTTATTATAGCTCCGGTGGCTCCAATGGTTAGAGCAACGCCTCATGTTATGAGTGCCCTTGGAGCTCTGGGTACGAATCTCACTAAGGCATGGATGTGTGTAAATGTGAACCCACTCTGTAATTGGGATTTAATCCTGTTGAGGGGTTTAAAAAAAGGTAGTTACTTGGATTAGATTAGACTATATTTTAAGAAATAAACTGTCAAAATTTTTTCGGACTCCCGAGACTAAAGAGCGATTCTAATCACTCACTTCAGGGACTAAAGTTCAAATTCAGTCCCAGAGGGATTAAATATGAAAAAAATCCATGGGGGACTAAAGTAAAAATAAACAAGATGTTTCCATAGCATATGAATAATGAAGTATCTGCACTACATTTTGAGCAGGCGTTGAGTTTAAATTTGAACAAAATTTTTGACATATGGTTCCATTTGATACGGAAGTGCGAAAAATAGCGTATATACCACAGGACTAAAGTGCATTCAATCCCTCAGGTGATTATTTCCCTCGGCTCGGGAAATAAACTTCACACACAGGATTGAATATGCACTTTAGTCTCTGAGTATATAATATACTATTTGTGACTCGGGCTGTAAATATACCTAGTAGCTAATAGTTTCCGTAAAATAATTCATAATACAGGTGGACCATTCTAATATGTCTGTCTCCAGTACTTGAATTTCTTCCCGAATATTATCTTTAAACTGCTGGATAGTTCTGGAATTATTGAAGAAAAACTCTGGTGTTGTCAAACCGTGAAAACTTGGTAGCAGCTGCATTGGGGCTCTGGCAATATGAGCAGTTGCACCATCTTGCTGGCACCATGTCTCAAATATGTCCTTTTTTCAAATTTTCGCCCTCAAAACAATAAGGTCCAAATCGTACAATTTTACTGCTCCGAACAATTTTAAATTGTGGTATAGAAATTCTTATTCATTGATGCCTTTCATTTTTACCTCCCACTACCCTTGGTAAGGGAGGTATAGGGATCGTGCTAAAAATCGCATATCGAGATTTTGGTAAATGACCACGTTTTAAGGTTCCTAGAATTCAATTTTAACATTTTCACGAGATGTCTGTGTGCATGTATGTGTGGATCATCCACTCTAACTCAAATACTATCATTCAGAAAATTTTGAAACCTTGTATTTCGAACTTGTTCTGTAATGGAAAGAGCTCATTAGATTTTGGTGAAAATCGAATAACCGGAAATGGCACTTTACTAGAAGCTCAAAATAGTTTTTCTTCGAAAAATACCTTTAAATTTTTCACAGCTTTGCATTAATACTTTTTCTCTATATTTTATTGATAATTTATAAAATTATCTATAATTTAAATCCCAGAGCCTACGCTTTAAACAAACAAAACGCAGTATTCAAATGTATCCGTCTTGCTGCCATCATGTCTCAGATATGTCCTTTTTTCAAATTTTCGCCCTCAAAACAATAAGGTCCAAATCGTACAATTTATGTTGATGTATGACGCTCGGATTCTCGGTGTTCCAAAACCAAGTATTCAACTTATTCACAGAGATGAAAATATAAAGTTTTAAATGTTCATTATCTGAAACCATCTGCCATATAAAAATTCCAAATGTCGGAAGAGTGTGTTGAAAATTATGAGCCGGTAGCAAAGTGAAACTTATTAAAAAGTTAATTCGATACTAATTTAGAGTTATGAATTAGTGGCACTGGCATCCCTGGCTGTCTAACGGTAGTGTGTTTTCTATAGAAAAGAATGCGTATTAATGAAAATGAAATTTCCATTTTAAAATCTCGACTGCGGTATAATTGACGGCGCCTTCGCTTAATGTATTGTCTTTAATTTGCATTTTTCGAATCGTCATTCCTCGCACGCCATTGGTCATTGTGGCACACCTGCGACTTGTGAGTTATGCTGTTCTTTACGCAGTTGTCAGCCCTGAGTTTGTCACTAGAACGATTGCCTAAGCAGTTTCATTCGATTCAGTTTCTTATGATCACGGAAAATGGGAGTGTCTGATGTTTCAACTAGGTTCAAAGAATAATTATTTATGTATGGTAAGACTAGCGAATGAAAGTTGACGTTTAAATTATTTTATAGATGTGGTTTATTGTGAAACCCTATAGAAGAATAGAATTGTAAGAAATATTCAGGTATGAAATTTTTGCATAAACCCATTTAAATACTGGACTAGGAAAGCACAGAAATACATTCCTATATCTGGCTGAAAATAGATGGCCGACTAGGGTAACTGAATATCAAAACAGGGGTGCGTTTAAAATATTTTAAACATTTTTCGTTTATGTTGATTATAACAAAATATTTTGATCTTTAAACTATTTAGTTTGACAATTCTATGAAATAGGATTATTTTTAATTTTCTCTAGCAGTAATTCCGACTCGAGGGTTGCTTACACCTGAGACGAACGAATTAGAATTTGCGGTATTAAATTTTTTAAATACATCTCTGAATCCTGTTGCTAAGGTCATTTTAAATGCCTCCTGGTATTGAGTACAATTCTAATCTTCTGTAACGGAATGCATAAGGGTCAGTTTCCTTGCAAGTCAAATATCAGTGGCATAACTAACAGGTCCGCAGGGCCCGCAGTGCGGGCGGGCCCCCGGCTCTAGAGGCCCCAATTTACATGATTTATAATTTTGTTAGTACTGCGAAATATTTAATTTAATCTTTTTTTGTAGCAACATACAAATTTATTTAGTCCTTTATGTTTTTAAATGTCAATTTCCAAAAATAATATTGGCTAAAGGGCCCCTTACCGCTATGCAAAATCAAGCTCTTTACTTTCTATCTATTTTTAGCAAATATTTTCCTGCAACTGATCCAGAATTATCTTTTAAAATAACCCCATAAAAAGAAGTCTGGCTGTGACACTATTTCAGAAAAAAAAACCAAAAAAACCGGGCCAATAACATTTTCATAGTATAAATGCCACAACATACAAAGACTTTGGTGGAATGTAAAGTTGCCTAATCTTGGATTTTCAGGCCTCCCATTTTGGTTATTTTGCTTCTTAACATGTCAACTCAAATTTAAAGTGAGCTTAGTCACAATTTCTAGAAGTTCTTGTGGTATATAGTTCCTCATGATAAACGCTACAATTAAAATGGGCCCCAAAAACTTTTTGCGGGCGGGCCCCCAAACTCTTAGTTAAGCCGGTTTTCCACAAACCGAACTAGTCGAGTTTCTGTTTTGTTTCAGTTTTGTTCCTGTTCTGAAAAATCGAAACAAGACTGAACAAATCAGAAACACCGTTTCCATCAAACGCACTGAAGATAGGTAGCAATGATTAATTAATAATAAATATTAAGTATTATTGTTACTACCCGTATTTTACACAATGATGTAATTGCAAAATGAATCACATCAAATTGCAATCTGGATAAAACACAACAAAGTGTTTGCACTAAGCAGACTGTGTTCCGAAACTCTCCAGAACTCACCGAAACTCTTTGATGTTACCGACTTCGAGCGGGACACCGAAAACAAAACAGAAACAGTGGCCAAAAACTCGAGTCTTCAAAAAATCTGTGAAAAGTTGCAGTTTTGTTTTTTTCGATACGTGTTTCTGTTGAGTTTTTGTTTTGTCCGTTCAGTGGAAAACCGGCATTACGCCACTGTCAAATATAGGGTAATGTTTAAAAAAAAACACATCTATTAAATAATCTAAACGTCAACTTTCATTCGCTATATCATATATCGAGGTACGGAAGTTCCATTTTTTATCACGAATTTGGAATTTAGTTGCCGAGGCCGTATGGCCCAATTTAGTTTACAATTTTTTTTAATTAAAAAGAAAACAATTGTAGTGTAGTTTATTAAAATGCAGGATGGTATAATGACGTTATGATGTATGGGTTTGGACATCAGTGTGTTTCCTGTGTAAGATGGTGTACTTATATTTGGGTTTGGTTGGAAATAATGAAGTATCAAGCTGATAATCTGAGCACCAAATGTACTCCAACTTATAGCTGGAATAGATAGATAAAGACGGATGAGAGCAAAGCAGTAAAGAAGACGGTTATTATCTAGCCAATTCACAATTATCTTTTTATATGTTGCCTGGGCTTACCATCGCCTTTCCTCTCATAATTATACAACTTTTTTTCTGTCTCTCCTTCATGTTCTTCCGTATCTTTTTTCTCTGTCGTTCATCCTGTGCTGTCTCTTTTCGGTCATTTGTTAGTGAGTTTTTGTCCTGCTCTGCGTTGTCCTTGTTTTTCATTGTTTTTTATTGTTTGTGTTGCCTATGCGTAGAGTGATGTCGCTCGCTATTGCGCGATGTGCGATGCACGCACACCCAGCGAATCTAACTATTTTGTCAGTTTTTTGCGAGACGACAGCATTCGGTAGCCACATGCAGCTAATTGTCGATGATACTTGAGATGATCATCGTTCTTGGGACTCTTGACAGTACTACTAACTATTCTAAATTTTTTGATGAGAAGTTTCTGAAGCTGTGAAGATTACTTGATAGTAATTTTATTGGATAGAAGCTTCATGCGTTGTTTTAATTGTTTATTGTTGGAAATACAATTAGACGACGTTTCGATACATGGTTATGGCCATTTTCAAGTCAACAATAAAAGGTTGCGTGGTTCCTGATGATTGGAAAAAAGCTGTTATTTGTCCATTATTCAAAGGCATAACTTTTTGGTAAGGTTTTAATTCATGAGGTGCGAACCTTACCAATTTCAAAAATTAGTGACGTTCAGGATGGTTTTTTGCCTGAGGGGATGTGTCGATCAATTGTTTGCTCTTCGAACGATTGTTGAGAAGTCACTTGACAAGAAAAAAGAAGGTGTTCTGTGGCTTCTTGATTTAAAAAGGCGTATGCTAGTGTTCTTCGAGATACTTTGTGGGATGTACTCAGAGAGTACGGCGTGAATGGAAACTGGCTGGGAGCGATTCGAGCATTGTATGAGGGTAGTGAGGCTACTGTAAGAATAGATGGTAGGTTGAGTGATTCGTTTCGTATAACTTTTGGTGTGAAACAGGGCTGTGGTATGTCTCCGTGGTTGTTTAACTTCTAAACGGATGTGTTGTTGCGGAGAGCATTGAGTGAAATGGATGGTGTACAAATTGGTGAAAATATCGTGCCTGCGCTAGCGTATGCGGATGATGTAGTTGTTTTAGGTGACAATGAAGAGCAACTGAGAAGAGTGATAGAGAGAATACATGTAGTCGGAAGAAGTATGAATCTGGAGTTGAATGTTGATAAATCCAAGGTGTTAGTATTTGAAAGGAGTAAATTGGTGACTGTGTGCAATATTTTGGTGGATGGAGTGGAACTGGAACAAGTGAATGAGTGGTGTAAGATAATGGGTGCCCTGGGTACATTTGCTCGAAACGTAAACGTATCTAGAGAATCGTTTAAGAGTGTATAATGGAGTGCTAGTGCCTGCTTTGATGTATGGAAGCGAATGTTTGGCATAAACGGGAAAACATAAAAAGAGAGTGACTGCCGTGGAAATGAGGTATTTACGTGGTGTACGTGGATATGTAAGACGGGATCGCGTGAGGAATAATTTGGTGTATGAAGAATGTATGGTTAGGATGAATGTTGTTAAGAGAGTAGGAAAGAGCCAGTTGAGATGATTTGGTCATGCGGAGAGAATGAAGAGTGAACGACTTGTAAAGCGTATATATCTTGCTGAAATTGAGGGTGTTCGATTGTATGGCCGTCCAGTGTGTAAATGGATGGATGTAATTGATAAGGTGCTAAAAGAGAGAAAGTTTCCGAGTGGGAAGAGAAGAAGAGCATGTATGAATGCGATTATGAATGTGGCCGAGGCGAAAGAAATGTGCTTAGACAGGAATGTGTGGCGAAGGATTATTGTGGTCCGGTTGCGGTATTTCACTACCGAAAATCGGACACTTTAATATGTTTAGAGTGAGGAATATTTGTTGTACGTGCTAACCCACTAAGTGGGAAATGCGTGATTTTATGTATGTATGTAATGCATGTATCAATTTTATTAATGTACAAATATATTTCTCCTACAAGAAATTATAGAAAATCTGGAAGCAACTAAAATGTCGATTGAACAAATGCAAAAATATAATTCTTATAAAAGAAAAACATCTTCATATCATACAGAACCAATTTCCGGTATTATTTTACAAAATGTAATTAAACGTTGCTTTCTATTTAAAATAAATGTAACACTTTCAGAAAATTTTAAAATATGAGAAAATGTACGCAGCAAAAGACACAGGTTTACATTCTACAACCAATTATCAGACAAGTCTTTTTGTTTGCAAGTAATTTCACAAATGCAATAAAATCTGTATCGTTGGTAAAACGGTGTTTAACGCAATCGTTAAACAAGTGTCAGGAAAGGAGTCAACATGAGATAATAACATAGAAAAGTTATAGTAACGATGCAACTATCTACTAAAATTATTAGATTATCAGAGTTGTAAACGAGTCTTTTGCATCAGAAACAAGAAACAATTTTAAAGCCCCAGGCATAATATAATATCTTTAAAAAATCGGAATAGGCTACGAACAAAGAAACGTAATGTCTTAATTTAATAGTATTTTATGTACCAAGGGCGTTACGATGATGATAATGCCAGCAGGGTGACGAGCATCTAGCCAGAGGGCCTTTGGCCCGAGGGATAGATATCGTCCGAAGGGCATTTATCATCTAGCAACGCTCGTGGTGCATACAAGATTTTATGTTATTTTATTTATATTTAAAACACACAACGTTTTAAATCGTTTGAGATGGTGGAATGGGTGAATTTGATGTTTCGAAAGATATTTTGTCGAAACGGTGTAAAGAATTTATTTTGAATGTTTCTGTATACTTTGAGGAAGACAAACGTATAAATGATCTCCTAATTATTCCATTCTCGTCTGTAGAAGATGTAAGTATTATATTTTGAGGTTCGTTATCACATGATAGATCTCAGTTCTTTATTTCTTATGCACTTATTTGTGAATATTATTACATTTTAGAGAGTTTGTACTGCTTTGGATGTGTCACATGTGTCTGTAAATAATATAAAAAAATAATTCAAACGTGGATAAATATCGTCCCCAAAGAAATTAGTGATCCATCATCCGTCCAAAATCAATGCGAAACATTGCAGTCTGCAATTCGACGTACTTACTATTTACATGTGTGGTGAAAGTAAATTGTTTTAATACCCTTTTCATAATCAATTTTAAGTATAATTAAATTTAAAATGATATGTGTTGTGCTTTCAAAGCTGTTTTCTTATTATATTAATTGTTGTAATCAATTAATGTATTAATTGTTGTAATCAATCATTATTATTGTAATGAATTACAATTAAAAAGAAAATAATATTCATTATATACTGTTCACATTATTTCTAATTTAAAGTCCATAAACGATGGTCGGATTAAAATGAGGGCATAATGAACTATTATGCCCTCATATAATGCCCCGGTTGTTATAGATATGTTATTTAAATATTTACACACTTCAATAATTTATGAAATATATTCCTACCAAACAACGCTCAATAATGAGCATAATGAAAACATTACCAGTAAAATAAGTGGCATATTAATCTCGTTGCATGATTATTTGAAATGAAATACAAGAGCGTACCTCCGTAAACATTTCGTGCAAATACAACAGGTTTATAATAAAAGTAATTTACGACTAATGTGAGCCATAAAACGGTAAACATTTTAAGAGTATCATCGAGCGTAAATTATATGTCGGACATGTTTATTTAAAATATTGGCTTCCGCTGTGGCGCCAGGCTTGGTCCGGTCAGTCCGCTATCACCGAAACTGAAGCCGGAGATAGCAATGGAAAGTTTCAGTTCTACTCGCGGTACATGGAAATTATACGGATCTACCGAGGTGATGTGCCACTTTCCTCAAAGGGATGACACCTCGCGTCACGAATTCCACACTCAATGCTGACATGGTATATTTATTTATTTTATTTACTATCTAGGACAGGGATGGCGAACCAATGGCACGCGACACAATATTTTGGGCACGTCACTGGTCACAAAATTCATTATGATACACTACGAAAAAAAGTGTGAAGTAGGTATTATATGACGAGCGAACGCGAGTGATCCCTACGCTACGGAATGTTCGGATGCGTACTTCAAAGATTTGTTGATTGCTTGGAAGAAATCAGACTGTTTCTGCAAAATGAGGGAAAAGTTGAAGAATACCCACAGTTGTTGGATGTTATGTGGCTTTCAAAATTAATGTTTTTTACAGACATATGCCAACATTTAAATAAGTTAAACCTGAAGCTTCAGGGCATAAATAAAACAATTATGGTCATGATAGATCTCATTTGCGCTTTTGAGGCTAAATTGCAAGTTTTCAGGAACGATATTATCACAAGAAACTACAAGTATTTTCCAAATTTGAAAAAAATATATCAACGATTTAGAAATACATGAGAAACCAGACGAAGACCAAGTTACTGAAGAATTTATTTCTGTGATTGATTCTTCAATCAAGGAATTTTCAGCGAGATTTTCTCAGTTCAAAGAATTATCGGAAATACTCAAGTTTATTATGTACCCTGATGTGACGTCATTTGATAAACTGAATTTGTCCCAATTCGATTGGTTGGAAATTGAAGAATTTGAAATGCAGCTGTTTGATTTCCAGTCTAGTTCAATATGGATTCAAAAATTTATTGAAACAAGGAAAGAGAAAATGCTAATAACAAAATTTTGGAAACATGGAATGCGTTACCAGACATAATTAATTGTTTGAAGAAGCTGGCTCATGCTATTTTAACAATATTTTCATCAACCTATGCCTGCGAGTCATTATTTTCAGAGATGAATAACATTAAAGACTCGGTTAGAAACCGTTTGACAGATGACTCCAGTTCAGCATGCATTCTGCTAAAAGTAACATCTTACAACCCTAACATATGTTATTTGTCATCTAATCTGCAACAACAGAAGTCACATTAATTTTACTTTAATTTAAATTACGCGTATAATTGAAACATTGCAAAATGTTCCTATTTTTTTGTAGTAGTATATAAAGAGTTTTGAGTTGATAGTATTTATTATTATTTTCCCAATAATCACAAACTTAAAATTATTTAGAAGGAAACTTGGAGAATAACAGTCTATGACCTCATTAAACATTTCTTTAGAAAAATGGCACATTGATACGTAAAGGTTCGCCATCCCTGATCTAGGACAATGAAAAGTAAAATTCAAACACTTTGTTTCAAGTACATTAAACTAGTGCAGTGAAAAAGTCCATTGGGAGCGTTCACGTCAAAATTTTGCAGGTAGCAGCACAACTGTTCACACAATTTATTTTATATTTAATTTTAATTTATCGTTACTTTCCATTCTTCTTGAGCTATAGCTTCAATCTAATCTAAGCATTTTATATTTTCGTTTTTACAGCAGTGCAGCATTTTTTTGGTTATGTAATATACCGACAGAGCTGTTATATGTCAGATTGACTTGTGAAGGTGGTAAATGTGTAACAACCGTGCCATTAGTTCCCGACTATTCGTTTCCACTGAGAATGCAGGCAAGTGATATTTCTCAACATTGTATAGTTAGAAAATTGGACAACAAGCGTTTTTTCTACTTTGTCGCGCATGAGCGGCAAAGTATCATTTTGCGTTGACAAAAGATAGCGCAAATGGCTACTTTGTATATAGACTGTAGAAAAATAGTAAAATCTGAATCGACAATGTCCTATTTTGCGCTCTTAATACACAAATAGCTATTTTGCACAATAATAATAATAATAATAATAATAATAATAATAATAATAATATATATATAATTACTGTTAGAGGAAATTAAAAATAATCCTATTTCGTAGAATTGCCAAACTAAATAGTTTAATGATCAAAAAATTTGGTATAATCAACATAAACGAAATAAATAAATAAATATATCATCACGGCTTATTACCCATTGCTGGGTGTGCCAATCTGCTTTGTACACAGATATCGGTAATGGTGAAATATTTGCACCGTGCGGGCGCTTACCACACGTCACCTCACGGACACTCATTGCTGGCGTGGAGAGTGCACCACAGGGGTCAATTTTGTGCCATTTAAAATTGGAAAACATAAAAAAACATAAACGAAAAATGTTTAAAATATTTTTTGTGCAACCGGACGCGAAATGAGCATTTCGCAGCCGTAATACAGGCCGCGAAATTGGATTTCGCGACCGTTGTCATTGACTTAGACACTTGAGAATTGCATGGTTTTGTTTATCAAATATTAATCCCATAGCCACCTTGAAAGCTAACTTTCTATTTACAATGAAACTGTTTAAAATTAATAAAAATTGTTATTACATATTTTTTACGGTTGAACAAAAAATATTGTGTACACCTTGTCCGCGAAATTCTTTACCGCCCTCGAGATTGTCTTGCCTCGGCCGCAAGCGGCCTCGGCGACAATTTTTCTCTCGGTACGCTAAAGAATGATTTCGCAGCCTTGATATACAAATAACTATTAAACGCACCCCTGTTTTAATATTCTGTTACTCTGGTCGGCCATCTATTTTCAGCCAGACATAGTAATGAATTTCTGTGCTTCTTTAGTCCAGTATTTAAATGGGTTCATACCTGAATATTTCGTATAATTCTATTCTTCTCTAGGGTTTCAAACGAAACCATATCTATAAAATAATTTAAACGTCAACTTTCATTCGCTAGACATACCATATCAGCAATTTATTTTCTGGAATGTGGGCCTACACTCGTATAAATCCCATACGAGGAAGAAGAAGAAGAAAAAGAAGAAGTGGATCTTTTTAGTTTTAGTGAAGCGAACCATACCCCAAACCGGAAGAGCTGACGTTATTACAGATTTTACGGTTTGGTACTAAGAGAAACCTCAGATCTCAGTGGGCAGTGAGTGAGGCACGTTTCGGTGTGGTTAACAATCGACAATCGTACGCAAAGATGGCGCGTGGCCTTGAAACACACGCATACGATCATCACGCACAGCACATGATGAAGTCACAAATCACTGCTGTTGAGCTGCTGCCCACTACACGCATTCCACAGCCTCACTTCGCGAAACGATCTTTGGTTTCGAATCGAATTGATGCAGTGGGAACACAGTGTAGAAAAGAAAACGAACATCCTGGTTCGCAGAGCATCCTGGATTTCTTCAATGAAATGTCACTGTGTTCTCACCTTTGCTTCAAATATTTCACTTTTACCATTACCTCTTTGATCATTCAACAATAAATAATATACAGGCTGTCTCACAACTCGCGCCCCAGAGCGAATGAGGAAACACGAGACTGCACTCGGATGTGTAATTTCGAAGAAAAAAAAATCTAGCTAAGACGTCTTAAAATTGACCAATCAGAGACCTAGACCTTTAACGTGTGTTTGCCGTAATTTTACGTTATTAGGGTTTTATACAAATCAAATCTTCTTTAAAATGTGTGGGCGACTGTAGTTTTCGAAAAATGTCAGTGTCAAATTAAATATGACACGGTGAATACAAAAAGGCAAATTCTTACCATGTGTTCAGCCGCTGATTACTTAGAAATGATTATAATTTTCAGACGTTACGTTAATGTGAAAAACTTCGTTTACAGAGAACCCATTGACACAGAGGAGGAGCTCAGAGTTCTAATTCAAGAGGCCTACAACAGTTACTCCACAAATTATTATGGACACTAAATTGAGCCTGTCAAGAAGGGCGCGATTATGTTTACCAATGAACGAAGGACTTTTTGAGCATCTGCTGATTGAATCATTCCATAGGTGTTATTATCATTGTATAAATTGCATTACAATAAAAACGGTTCTTTTTAGAACAACCATTTGTTGTTTTAATCTCAAAAAATTCAAATGACAATAAAAAAAAGGGATTATCGAAAGTTAATAATAGATGGAGTTTAAGGTTAAATATAACTAAAACGATTATAATTAATTTTAATAACAATTAAATACGTATTTCGAGAACTAAGTTCTCATCATCAGTAGTACAACAAGGGAAAGTTAAACAGAGTAGTCAAGATTACTCAACATGTCAACCATGCCAGAGGTCCTAACAACTCTGAAAACAAGGGGGAGTACTGGGATTATACAGGGACAGGAATCAGTAATTATTACTATTGGACGAAATTTATCTTAGTTTATAGGTAATTATTCATCCGTGACTCCTGTCCCTATATAATCCCAGTTCTCTTCCTTGTTTTTCAGAGTTATTAGGACCTCTGGCATGGTTGACATGTTGACTACTCTGTTTAACTTTCCCTTGTTGTACCACTGATGATGAGAACTTAGTTCTCGAAATACGTATTTAGTTTTTGTTAAAATTAATTTTAAGGTTAAGGGGTAATTATAATAGTTTTAATTCGGAGATGTAATTAAAAAAATTAATACCGCAAATTCTAGTTCGTTCGTCTCAGGTGTCGGAGTCGGAATTACTGTTAGAGGAAATTAAAAATAATCCAATTTCATAGAATTGCCAAACTAAATAGTTTAAAGATCAAAATATTTTGTTGTAATCAACATATAAACCAAAAATGTTTGAAATATTTTAAACGCACCCCTGTTTTGATATTCAGTTACCCTAGTCGGGCATCTATTTGCAGCCAGATATAGTAGTATTTCTGTGCTTTCCTAGTCCAGTATTTAAATGGGTTCATGCAAAAATTTCATACGTGAATATTTCGTACAATTCCATTCTTCTCTAGGGTTTCAAAAGAAACCACATCTATAAACTAATTTAAGCGTCAACTTTCATTCGCTAGTCATACCATACATAAATAATTATTCTTTGAACCTAGTTGAAACATCAGACACTCCCATTTACTCTACATGTCAACGGTGCCAAAGGTCCTAACAACTCTGAAAACAAGGGGGAGTACTGGGATTATACAGGGACAGGAATCAGTCATTATTACTATTGGACGAAATTTATCTTAGTTTATAGGTAATCATTCATCCGTGACTCCTGTCCCTATATAATCCCAGTTCTCTCCCTTGTTTTTCAGAGTTGTTAGGACCTCTGGCATGGTTGACATGTCGAGTAATCTTCACTACTTTGTTTAAATTTCCCTTGTTGTACTACTGATGATGAGAACTTAGTTCTCGAAATACGTATTTAGTTTTTATTAAAATTAATTTTAAGGTTAAGGGGTAATTATAATAGTTTTAGGATTATCGAAAGGTTTATAGAGGTGTTTCTATTAGAGAAATACGCTTTGTTCCACGTACAAAGCGGGCGGCATTCTATACTTCATTTCACGTAAGAAAATAGTGATGGGAAGGTAGGTGCAGTTTGATCTTGTTGTTAGATTAGAAAATATCGGGGTATTATTCAATCGAAAAACAAATCCAATACTATTATTTCAAGTTTTCATTTATTACTCCAGCTTATTGTGAAACAAGGTACAATAGGTTCGACTTTAATTGGGAGAAAATAAAGAAGAAGTCTATATGAGAAATAAATTTCTTATCGAATAAAATACGAGGTGTCGCTCAAAAAATTCAATGCATATTTAAAATGCAGTTTCAATTAATTACGTCCTGTAGCCTCGCTGATATATTTGTGTACACTTAAGCCATCATAAAATCTGGACCTGTAACAGGTTTATAAGTACAGTGTACCAATCCAATTAATTTTATACAGCTCGAACCCCCATATTAAGTTGGAAAATTTATAGAGGTAAAAAGAACAAGTTAATAAAAATTCAAATATTGGTCCCAGCATGATGCTCAACACTCGATTCGCTAACAGAGGAACAGACATCTTCTGTCTCTTCTGTAATGACTAAATATAATAAGAAATCTACTTTCTTTCCGGTTTAGATAATATTAAAAAACCGTACGAAATAATCCAAGTGTGCTGCTTCAACAGCGAAACAACTGAAAGTTTCTTGCACGTATTTAAACTTTTTGTACGTGAGGTAAATTCAAGTTTTTAGTAGGAAATTACCAGGCATTATAGAGCAAGAACAAAATGACGAAACGAGAAGAAAAAACACTCTAAATTGACCAAATTGGAGACAAACAATTTTCAACTGTAAAGGTGATACATTTAACTATTTAACAAAGGTAATTATTTAGTGTGATGACTAATCGACGTTAAATAGCCTGTTAAAATAATATGACTCTAATCTTACTAAGAATTGGTGACTAAATTCAAATACGTGTTCAACAGAAACAATACCAGTAATTATAGTTCTTAAGACAACAAAATTTATAATGCGTTTTCTCAAGAGATGGTAACTTAAATAATTGAAATCTATACTTTCAACTTCAACATTCTTCAGGTCTGAATCATTGTACTTAATATTGTCTAACCTTATGACCTAATAGTTCATTTTTTTTTTACCTACCGTCACCTTTAGGTAAGGAAGGTATTGTCTTTGGTCAAAAAATTCGGTGGTGAGTTTTTGATGAATAAGCACGTTTTAGGGTCCCTAGAATACGATTTTACTATTTTTACGAAGATGTGTGTGTGTGTGTGTGTGTGTGTGTGTGTGTGCGTGTGTGCGTGTGTGTGTTTGTGCGTGTGTGTGTTTGTGCGTGTGTGTGTTTGTGTGTGTGTGTGTGTTTGTGCGTGTGTGTTTGTGTGTGTGTGTGTGTGTGTGTGTGTGTGTGTGTGTGCGTGTGTGTGTCTGTGTGTGACAAAATGTTCTAATGCGATAACTCTAATACTACAATTCCAAAAATTATAATTCTTTCGTATTCCTCTTCGTTACATCCATGTGAAGAGCTGATTAGATTTTGGTTATAATTGGTCAATCGGAAGTACCCTCATTTGAAGATTTTAAGTTTTTCTTGATGATGTTAAATATCATTTTTTCACATTTGATGTTATTATAAATATTAAAGAATTATTTATTCTCTATACGATTTGAATGCATTTTATACTTCATATTAAATGGACATAGAGCTAAAAAATTATAAAGAAAATAAATATCATATGTATTAGTCAGCTTTGCTATAACACTGGAAAAAGCTGCTACATTAAGAAAATTCTGATTGAAAGGTGTCAGTGTCAAGTGCAGTTGACAGTATGTTTATGTTATAATTTTACTGGAAATATAGGATCTTTAAGTTAGAAACTTTCTGTATGGAATTTGTATAAAATACATAGAACTGACGGAAGGTAATGTGCTGGCCACATCAGATTTTTTCTTTCGGGTTTGTGCTAACCCACTAAGTGGGAAATGCGTGATTTTATGTATATATGTATGTAAGATTTTACCATTGAAGAAATCTCCATGCTGCGTCGTCCAAGTCACCATCCTGTATACCAGGGGTTCCCAAAGTGCGGCCCGCGGGCCAAATGAGGCCCGCAAAGCCTGTGAATTCGGCCCGCGATATCGATACGATATATTATATTTTTATTAAAAAATAAATAAGTAAATAGTAAAATAAATAATAAATATTACAAATAAGATACAATAAAATATTTTAATATTTTTAAAAGATTCTTACAGAACTTTAACCATAAGCGTTTGTATTAATAAAATATTGTTTAGTATATATTTAAAAAATTATTGTAGTATGTCTAGTCTAGTTATTACACATTTGTACAGAAATATAATATGGTAGTCTCAAATAGATACAGAACTGCTAATAATTTCTGGCGCATCTAATGCAACACACAATTTCAAGGAGTCAGTAACGAATTTATCGTTGTTTTCAATGATGTGCGCTGTGCCGCACACTACAACTGTACCACCAGACCTTGTCCTGCCTACCCAGTTGCCCTGAGCAATATGCCATATTAACGAATATTTAAAAATGCACTGCTCCAACTCACTAGAGGTGGGACGAAAAATAGGAAAACGTGCAAGCACAAACAGATCGTCTTTTCTTATTGGTTGCTCAAATTATGAACGAAATGCGTCTTTCGCGCAGTTCTGTTTCTATTTGAGACTACAATGCAGTAGTGTTTACATGTGCTAAAATAAGAAATAGTTAAATATATTTAAAACAAAAAAATCGTGGTTATTGTTTTGATTTTATTCCGTTTTTTTTTGGCCCGCCAAAAAAATCGGTAATCTTAAATTGGCCCGCCTAAGAAAAACTTTGGGAACCCCTGCTGTATACGAATGTCCAGCTCTCGTCGTCAACAGAAAAGGCGTCTTAAAAATAAGTACTCCACTTACTTTTCCCAACTCCCAGATTTTCCCTGACTGTTGGCCATCCTGTTATGGTATGACTAGCGAATGAAAGTTGACGTTTAAATTATTTTATAGATGTGGTTTCTTTTGAAACCCTAGAGAGCAATAGAATTGTACGAAATATTCAGATATGAAATTTTTGCACGAACCCATTTAAATACTACCGTTTTTGAAAGACGTACCTCACGACCTATCATCTCCCCTTTCTGGTGCACCCTCCGTGGTCCTTTACGATGCCAATATCACATTCCGCTGGCGTATGTGCTTAGCCGAAATGTGCCAAAAGTGTGGTCCCTGTACCTAAGCCTGAGGCGCACGTGGAGGACGACAGAGTGATGCTGGCTGGAGTGTGTGTGAGAGAGGTGGCTGCAGGCTGGACACAGGGGGTGAGGGGGACAAGCTGGGTGACCTGTTGCCGATGGGTCGCGGCTACCGTGCTACGCGCGCGCGCCTGGGACAGCAACAACGGCGGACCATGCAGAGGCGGATTCAGAAAGATGACACTTTTGTAACACCAAAATATGGACTTCATAAGATCCGCCATAGTCTCATACTCCAAGGAACTTTCAGCAGAAATGAAAATGAAAAAGCAGATGAGTTCGCTAAAAAGGCAACCTTCTTATGGACTCCTGAAGCAAAATGTCATAAGCTAGATATTCAAAAAGGAATTTACAATCTTGTTGGGCGAATAGGGTATTCTCTCATATTTTTTTTATTTTTTTTTCTTAAGGAACAGTTATATCTAAGAATACCTGTGAAAATCCGAGTTAAAAACTCTTTTTAATAAGCGAGATATTAATTTATAAAATTTGATTTTGTTGAGTCACGTGATAGTGACGTACTAGTTATACAGTACCGGCGGTGTACTATCAGTGATTCATGCGGCGTCTTATCACATTCGAACATGGAGTAGGGATTTCAACTGGTCTCCCATTGGAAGGTCATCTAGTACATCAGCAAAATTTAAATGCTTTATACCTTTTTAACAATTAATATATAATATGATTTTTTGTTTTTTCCCTGTTGTTTACCTATCAACACTAATATTTTTAATAAATTTTTAATATTGGTGCTCCTCAGAGAATACCCTATTGTTGCAGTTTATCGCGAGCACAATATCTCTGTGGACAATAAAAGATTGTGAAGAAGTATACCTTGTGTTAATTTGTCCAAAAATGGTCGATCAAAAATTTTGAGCCACATAAGAGAACAAAGATTAATTGCAGCCGTTAAAGACCAAAGTTGGAGTGTCACAACGAACTGTGGCCAGAAGATTCGATGTTTCGAAGACAACTGTTTTTAGAACACTTTCTCGAAATGACATGATGTTTCGAAAAAGAAGAAAGGCACAAAAATATACCGTGGCCCAATTAGAAAGAATCCCTAGATGTTGTCGTGCGTTAAGGCGCATTCATTTTCTCAATAAACTTATTGTAATGGATGACGAGAAATATTTTACTCTGTCCCATTCAGAGATGAAAGGAAACGATGGTTTTTATACTATACTCTATTCCATTTAAGCCATTCAGTAGATGGAGCTGGCAACAGCGCAAATTTGAAGTAGCCGAAATTACATTGGGTAAACTTGTCTATTGCCTCTAATTTCAGCCAATCAGAAAGGTCAAAACTATTCCCTATGCTCCGCAATACTGAATGGCTTAAATGGAACAAGGTATACTTACATGGAAAACACACCAGACAATGTCAAGTTCAAAGGTAAATCTGAATTTGAGGATAAAATTTTAGTATGGTGTGCCATTTCTGAAGCCGGATATATCTCGCAGCCGTACATTGGTCGTGTTGGAGGAGAAGCGTTAACTTCACAACTTTATTCTCAAATATGCTTCATTTTTTAAATACACATCACGCCAATGATGATATAATGTTTTGGCCTGATCTAGCTTCATGTCATTACGCCAGAATAACTAGAGACTGCATGGTATAACGAAAACAATATAGACTTTGTTCCGAAATTGGACAATCCTCCCAATGTACCTCAAACTCGACCAATGGAAGAATTTTGGTCAATATGAAGTGTTCGAGAAGGGATGGGAAGCTGTAAATGAAAAACAATTACGACGTCGCATTTACCAAAAGATTCGAGAAATCGATCCAGATTTTGTCCAGAGGATAATGGGGCACGTCAGAAGATAAAGCATAAGATAAAGATTAACGACAATGGTCCATTATCAATAATTTAAATGTTAAATATTAATTGTTACACTTTGTTAATTGTTGTAATAATTAGTTTACAAAGTAAAAAAGTTTTAAAAAGTTATCAGTATCTACAAATTTTATCAAAACTTTAAGCCTATGGCACACTTGTCGATGAGCATCAAGGAGCATCGATGAGCTCATCGATGAAACAACAGTACGCACCCGTCATCGATGGTTTTCAATTTCATCGATGACAAATACAGCGATTTTTTCTGTGACGTAAAAAAGTTATGTTGGCAATAATACCAGCGAAATGTTATGTTTTTAAATAGATATTTCCCGTTTATTGTTGCTGTTTAAGGCGCTTTTTTTTTAGGGGGAAAATGAACTGATCTTACCTCGTACTGAACGTTTCAAACTAATTAATTTCTTCTATTAATGTCATTTTAATATCAAATACTTACAAAAATGACAAAATACATAGCAGTCAGTCATATTGACGTGACATTGACATTCGGGATCAGTTTAGGATCTATATGATCCTGTTTCAAAGGTGGGGGGCGGGGACGAGGAAAATGGCTAGTACAAGATCATTTATCCCCTTTTAAAATGAATGATTTAGGGTAGATGTGTGCTACTCGGAGTTGATCTTCTTGATAAAAAGAAAGCGGCTTTTTCAAAACACTGTTTTTTATTTGACACCTGACACTTTCTTATCTATTTTGACGTTAACGTGAAATGAGACTCAAAAGATACATCTGAAATTAGATACGTTCGTTTCATTGATGCTCCTCGATGAAAATAGCAGCGCCGTATTTTTCATCGATGACGGGTGCGTACTGTTGTTTCATCGATGAGCTCATCGATGCTCCTTGATGCTCATCGACAAGTGTGCCATAGGCTTTAGGCCATCCGTTATTGGAGAGACAATCCGGCCCACAGTCAAATGAAAAAAAGGGGACAATATCCTTACTGGTCATTGTCCTTTGAATCTTTGAAATATCATTAAAAGTGTTCATCTTACTATCATTTAACTCGTTTAAATCTACGTCGTTTCAACTTCATTTACACTCTTTACAACGATACATTCGAACATCATTTCCAACATTTTTCCTATATAAAAGCTAGTTATCAAGCAACAAATAGCGCAATTTACTTCCAAACGACTAGTTTATGACAGATCAGAAAGCATTTATACAAATAAAAAAGTATCGTATAACTTGTACGATAATTCTCTATGGTGGTCTTATTGTAGTATAATCATGCAACAACTTAAACATTTCCTTACATACCCATTTTAATTTGATTAGAACGCCAATTAACCTTAATGTCCTATCCTAGGCTTATGTTTACAGCAACAATGTTGATACGAAGTCTTACCTGAAAATAAAAAGAGTTCATTAATGAAAACGGAAATCTTATAATTAAGTAGAGCATTTGAATGTATGTACATATACAGAACTTTGTTAGACTTTGATTAATGTTCCTAAGCACAGAAATGCAGATAACACAATCTTATGTAGTTTAAGTATGCACTAGTATTTCATGTTCACGTACATACATCATTAAATTTTGTGAAGGAGTAAATAATAAATTATTTCAAACAAAAATAGCATTTATGTTAAAGGAACAGTAAGATTATTTTATTATACATAGTAGATAGGAAATTCATTCAATGCATGACCATTTCAACAAAGCGGCACAGCTAATAGTACGTTGGTATTTAATCTAAACGCACGTAATGACATTTATATGTAGCTTTGTCATAATTACGATATTTATAGTTTTATTGCAGGATATGACAGAGTCAATTGCTTTGACTAACGTATTTAACCAAAAATAAATAGATGTCTTCCATCAATTAAAAATATTTTTTGACTTTGACACACTCAAAAAAATATAGGTTTTATTTACAACAAAAATTACTTTCGTTTCTAAAAACATCCAAAATGAAAAGAATTACTTTGAACTTAAATAAATTGCAGGTAAAATTAAAAAACGCTACTTTGAAATCTTACTTTTAATTTTAAAACTATTATAATTTTATTTTAAAATTAATATACTTTTAGTAGATTATTATATATTTTTAACTTAAATATTTTTACTATTGTTTTCAATAAAATTTGCTTAAAATAAAATTATACTTTTGGTATAAAATTAATACTGTTTAGATAAAAACTTAATTCATTTGTGTTCAAAAATTGAGATTTTGGATTGAAAGTAAAAATAATTTTATAATACAAATAAACATTTTGTTAAAATCAAAGTAAAATGGTTTTTCTTCAAAATATTTATGATTTTAAATGTACAAATAACTTTATAAACAAAAATTATTACTTTCATTTTAAAATATTTACTTTTACGTTAATATGTTTAATTTTAAATTAATTTACAAACAATTTTATATTAAAAGTACTAAATTTTTACTAATTAGTTGCCGATTTTTGACTGCACAGGCATACAAAGATCGTCATAGTCAGTTTTATGTGTGGTTAGAAATGCGCTGAAAATATAGCAGTAATAATAATAGGCATAGCAATCACAGAAAATATTATTAAAGAAATAGAATTGTATAGGTAATTACATTAAAGATAACAAAATTGAGGATGTTTATCCATACATTGAAGGTAAGAATATTGAACATAATAGTTTTAGGAAATATACATTCGAAATGAAACGTATAATATTATTTGATCTTAGGAAAACAACTAATTGTAGACTCTCTGCATTCTGCGTCACTTAAACAGCTTCGATCTGAAGGAATTGAATCCTTACTCGAATTTCGATTTGAAGATATTAATATGAATCCAAATGAATCTTTGGAAAGTATGTATTATTATTAATATTGTTACTTATAAGATACTATTATGTTTATTTACTATATTTTTATTACTAGTTCTGTAAAGGATGTATACAGATGAAACTTTTAGCTGACTACAAAGCTACAAGAATTGCTAATCAATAATTATTATCAACTTCAATCACAACCACATCATACATTTAAGTAAAAATGAAATTGTGGTATGTATTTCCAAATATACTTATAAAATTACAAGTTACAAATATGTTGTAAAAATTAAATACATTTAGACTTAAGATCCACTTAATATATGATTTGTTAATAATTATTGTATTTATTGTTGTATGTAGAATTATCTTGTTAGAAATAAGTTTTCTTTTCCATTATAAGATCAGAAATCAGAATGAATTATTTTCAAACATGTTTTGTTAATTATTGTATAATTATTAAAATAAAACAAGAGTATTGAGTATATATTAAGGAACTTTAATTTTAAAAATTCTGTTCCTCAGGTTAAATTAAGATTTTTATTTCAAATAAATAAAAATAATGTAAAAATAGCATAAATTTAAATGATATAAATATTTTTCAAATTGAATACTAGCAGCTTTTAATTTTATTGCTTTGATTATTTGGGTTAATGTTTTAAAAGCATTGTTCTGAAATCATACGTTTTTAATTCGAAATTGAATACATTTCACTTAAATACGAGGTAATTTAAAAAAGAATATAATACTCGTAACAAATTGTTTTTGATATAACAGTATTTACTTTTGTCTCAAAATCCTAAAAGAAGGTTGAAAGCAAGGATACTTTTAAATCAAATATGAACTTTGTTGGAGCCTTTTTGAAAGCAAAAATGTTTGATTTAACCTGCAATTCCATAAGTATTAAAGCAAAATTTCTTTGGGTGCATCAGTGTTAAAACAGACAATTGTTACTTTTAAGACTGTTAATAGCGATTTATGCTGCAATTCTGAACAAATCTGTAAGTCTTACAGATCTGTAAAAACTGACAAAAACGCATCTATTTTTATTGATTAATATAAGTATAGTATATTGTTCATTATATACCAATTTACAGATCTGTAAGACTTACAGATTTGTTCAGAATTGCAGCATTGTTACCTTGGTAATGACGAATGGAACAACAAATTAGAAACACAAATTTAAATAAAAAAAATCTGATGTGGCCAGCACATTACCTTCCGTGAGTCCTATGTATTTTGTCCAAATTCAATACAGTAAGTTTCTTGTGAGATTCTGTATATTTCCAGTAAAATTATAACATTTATAACACAAATATACTATGTCAATTGCACTTGACACTGACTTTTGGCAATCAGAATTTTCTTAATATAGTAGACGTTTCTATTGTTATAGCACAGGTGGCTCTATGTCCATTGAATACGAAGTATAAAATGCAATCGAATCGTATGGAGAATAAAATATTCCTTAATATTTATAATAACATTAAATGTGAAAAAATGATATTTAACAGCGTTTTTTCAAGAAAAACTATTAAAATCTCAAATTAGGGTACTCCCTGTCGATCAATTATAACCAATCAGCTCTTCATATGGATGTAAAGAAAAGGAATTATATATAATTATAATTTTTGGAAAGGTGCGGTATGGGAGTTATGAGATCCGAAACGATCGTCACACCCACATACATAAATACATACATACATTCATCCATACATAAAATAGTAAAATCGTATTCTAGGGACCATAAAACGTGCATATTCATTAAAACTCATCATCGAATTTTTTGACCAAAGACAATACCTTCCTTACCTAAAGGTGACGAAAGGTAAAAATAGTGTATGATATAGGTACGCGTTAAAAGTGATTTTATTTTGTTAGAAGGTTTAAAGAACTTCCTCTCGCAAAATAAAATGTCACTTTTAACACTTGTATCATAAATAAGTATAGTGTGTTCAAAAAAATCCTAATTCGGAGTAGGCTATGAACAAAGAAACATATATCAATATAATAGTATATTAAGTATTAAGAACTGTAATTCCTTAACGTTCGTGATGCTTATACTGTTTTTTGCACGATCGACGCACAAAATTTAAAAGAAAAATAAGATTTGAAAATTATTTTGACATTAAAATTTTTTATTTGTCATTTTTGAAGTCAGCTTTGATTTTTTATTTATTTATTTACCGTCTCGCCTCCTGAACGGTAAGTGAAGCACATCACTTACCGACGTGAGTCACATCACTTACCGTTCAGTAATTTGTAAATAAGACCTACTGTCTTGGAAACACTATCGGTAAATATAAAAAATAACCCGATCGTACAAAAAAGTATTTAATTAAATGTCAATTTGACACGAGATATTGTCAAAAATGTTATCTAAAGATATCAAAGTTCTTGAATCTTATTTTAGAAATGGAAATAAATTAGAAACAGACGAATGACAATATACTGTATTCTTCTTTATTATTTTTCCTCCTTAAAATTACATTTCAAGATCAATTTTGACAATTTGACTTTTAAATTCAATATTATCAAATGGTAAAAAATGCTGCCAATGCGGTCCTGTGGCCGGCTGTACGGTACTTCACAGCATAAACACTTGGCCCAGCACACGGCTGGAGTCTGCGTCTTTTCTCCCCTGGGTCGTAGATTCATCCACATCCCAGAACGCACCACTCACTGTCGTTCGTTGTCGTTCCGCATACCTTGCTGCTATAATCCGTAACGCACAATGCGTGAGATTGACATTCACTCTAAAGTCTAAACCGCAACCAAATCGAATCAAATTGTGCTTCCACAAGATGCTTTTTTCTCGAGAAAATTTTTGCTCCACTGTTAGAGAATGTTTCGGTAGTTGGTGCTTAGTGCTTAGAGTGATGGAGCAGACGACAAACCTGACTTTTCTCTTTTTATAATCGTTAACGAAATTCTCTTTTCGGTTATGATGATGTAATTGGGCGAATTTTTCAACGATTAACAAATTCTCAGAAGTTTACACTTATATGCGGATATGAAATGATTTTTTAGTTTTTTTTTTTTGCGGTTTAATAGAATTTAATGAGCTAGAACAGTATTTTCATCTTTTTATAATGGTCATCAACAGCGGTTAAAATGTAATTTGACACTTTCTTGAGAATTCAAACTCAAATTATTGTTTCTGTGGTTACAGGCCAAAGGCGGATATGTCACTTTCCGAGATTTTTTGGTTTTACAAGACCATCATTTTATACAGTTATGTAATTGTCATTAGACCCACGCCAAAATTATTTAGAATTTTAAATGGCACACGACTTATGTGGTGCACTCTCCACATCAGCAATGAGTGCCCGTGAGGTGATACCTAACAAACGTCCGCAAGGTAAAAATATGTCATTATTATTATTGAACTCTGTATACAAAACAGATTAGCACACCTAACAATGGGTAATACGCTGTGATAAAATTATTTTGTACCTACCGCTACCCTTGGTAAGGGAGGTATAGGAATCGTGCTAAAAATCGCATATCGAGATTTTGGTAAATGACCACGTTTTAAGGCCCCTAGAATCCAATTTTAACATTTTCACGATGATATCTGTGTGTTTGAATGTGTGTATGGATCCTATATCTATACTATCACTATCAGAAAATTTTGAAACCTTGTATTTCGAACTTTTTCTGTACTGAAAAGAGCCCATTAGATTTTGGTGTAAATCGGATAACCGGAAATAGCACTTTACTAAAGTTCAAAATAGTTTTTCTTCGAAAAATACCTTTAAATGTTAATTTTTCGACAATAATGTTATTATTATACTAATTAAAGATTATTAAATTTATAAAATTATCTATAATTTAAATCCCGGAGCCTACGCTTTACACAAACAAAACTCCTAGGTTGCGCAGTTATTCAAATGTATGTAAACTGACAGATAAATGTCACTGTCAAAGAAATAATCATTTCAAATTAATAATAGTAATGTTCTAAACAGAAAAAAGTAAATAGAACAATAGGAAAGGAAATCAATAGGTACAGCATATGTAGGTATGTATTTAGATTAATAAAAATTAACGATTCGCAAAAAAGTTTAAGCTAATTCTCATTTTTGAATTAGTGAATTCTATTTTATTCCGGTATTTAAAATTTAATCTTCATTTTATTATCAAAAAAGGTAGTTACTTGGATTAGATTAGACTAAATTTTAAACTGCCAAAATTAGAGCAAAATTCGCTAATCCAAAAATAAGGATTAGCTTAAACTTTTTTCTCACTCGGGCGGTACATGGTGGGAGGTATTGTGTTGGCCACACCAGATTTTTTAGAAATTAAGTTGCGTAAGTAAAGTTACATAGAACACAGTTAAACAATTTTTTAAAAGTATCGTTGACAATGAAAACATAAAATTAACCAGATTACTTTTTGACATTTCTTATAACCAATGAAATGTTCTATTTTGTGTCACGTGTCTACGTTTTAACCAATCCTGTCATTATTATACTGAGAATAAATCTCTATAGATTATTTCCGGGAATAATCTCTGTAGCTTTTGTTTTTGTTCACACATATAAGATAGTAATCAACACATAATACACCAATTTTGTGCATTTCTGATCATGAAATATACCAAAAAATTATAGAAGCCACTTCTAGAAATACTATAATTAGTAATTATATCTTTTGATTATTTATTTTACATTGTCAAAGTGTGTTCTAGTTGTCAAAACAGACTTGCCAACTGAGCCATGTAAATAAATGAAGCTAGTTAATTACGACAGTAGATATAGCGTTAGAATAGTATATGAAAGATGACGTTTAGATTATTTAATAGATATGGTTTCTTTTGAAAACATTTCCCTATATTTGATTTGAAAGGAAACTGAAGATTAGAATTGTACTCAATACCAGGAGACATTTAAAATGAACTGAGTAACAGGATTCAGGGATGTGTTAAATAAATTAATACTGCAAATTCCAAACCGTTCGACTCAGGTGTAAGCAACCCTCGAGTCGGAATTACTGTTAGAGGAAATTAAAAATAATCCTCTTTCATAGAATTACCAAACTAAATAGTTTAAAGATCAAAATATTTTGTTACAATCCACATTCGTAGTAGTGATGCACGACGAGGCGAGAGTACTCTCGTATCTCGTCTCGTCTCGTTGCATTATGCGAGACGAGAACGAGAGCGAGATTGCAGTTTAAAAATCGAGGCGAGATCGATATAACAACTGCGAGAAGCGAGAAATCTCGCGAGGTTCTCGCGAGAGCCTCGCAATAAAAAGTATTTGTAACTTTATAGAGTGGAGTCAACGATAATTCATGCATAGAACACGTAAATGTGAAAATTATATGAATTCACTATATTTTTTGAGTCTATCTAGAGTCGATTCGATTACTATCGTTCCCAGAGCGAGGAAATGCAAAAATAAAAACAAAATCGGTATTACATCCAATAGAACTAGTTTTCTCTAATATTTCATCCCCTAATTCACCCCAGTTAAAACCACGGTTAATAAAACTATTGTCGCTCCTGAAAGGTAAAGGATGATATATAAAGCGTCGATGGGAGCCAACAGGGAAAGAAGCGGAGTGATTGGTTGCCGGCGGATTACCAGTGTAGCGGTTTTTTATGACTTAATCTTACTTAAATAGTGGCATATTAATGAAAAAATGTAGGTACTTTTAGTTACAAAAAAATAATATTTTAATGTTTAATTCGTTTTACTGATGACAGACAGAATGTGTTAACAGATGTTCGTATTGAAATAGTTTAGAGATCACAATTTGATGATAAATTGGATATTTTAGAGGTAAATTAAATTATTTACTAACATCACATTTTGTGGTGACCGTAAATGAACAAACATTATGTTAGTATTGAAATAATTTGGTGACCCGAATTTAGTCTTTCGTCTCTTTATTATAGTTATACGATTGCATATACATGGAAGATAGTGCTATTGGTGCGAAATTGTCTATTGTAGTTAAACAGTTACGTAAATACGTAGTGCGCATGCGCTTATTTTTATAGTGAGACTCTCGCGAGACTCTCGTGCGAGAACGAGATGAGATCCAAAAAAATGTGCGAGAACGAGAGCGAGATTACAGATCCAAAAACGAGACAAGTTCGATATTTTATATTTCTCGTCTCGTCTCGCCTCGCGTGCATCACTAATGAAATAAACCAAAAAATTATAGAAATCACTTCGAGAAATACCATAATTAGTAATTATATCTTTTGATTATTTATTTTGCATTGTCAAAGTGTGTTCAATAGGTACTTGCCAACTGAGCCATGTAAATGAATGAAGCTAGTTAATTGCAACAGTAGACAGCGTTACCATTTGGCAATAGTCACGAAAACCCGTCAAATTACTTTCAATTTATTCTCACTCTCTTGTTATAGTATGAATAGCGAATGAAAGTTGACGTATAGATTATTGAATAGATATGGTTTCTTTTGAAAACATTTCCCTATATTTGATTTGAAAGGAAACTGACCCTTATGTATTCCGTTACAGAAGATTAGAATTATACTCAATACCAGGAAGCATTTAAAATGACCTGAGTAACAGGATTCAGGGATGTATTTAAAAAATTTAATACTGCAAATTCTAATTCGTTTGACTCAGGTGTATAAGCAACCCTCGAATCGGAATTACTGTTAGAGGAAATTAAAAATAATCCTATTTCATAGAATTGCCAAACTAAATATGTAGTTTAAAGATCAAAGTATTTTGTTATAATCCACATTCGTAGAAGTTCAGTACCTAATAAATAATTAACTATTATTACCCGTTATAGTAAATAGGATCGGTCCATTTCGGTAAATTCATTGTTGTAAATTATGTGTATTGTGCAAAACATTATGCGTAGGTTTGATTCGCAGACAATGGAGAAAGTGATGAGTAAAATGCCGTGATGATATGTAGATTTATTTATTGTTTTGCTTGAGTAATAAAATAATTATCTAATTACTTGTTAACATGTTCATACAAGTGATAAAACATAGTAATATTATTTTACAATATGTATTTAATGTTGAGTTGACAGATTTGCTCTGTATATGCATACCAGCACGTTTTATTTGTTTTTTAATCGCGGTTTGTCATGAGTTCAATATTGTAAGACCGTTTCATCATTTTTTGTGCGAGCTTAGTGAAAAGAATACCTTAGTCGCATCGTTATCTCGACTATTTCCGTTGGTTATTATTTTCGCATTTATTTGCAAAATTTCATGTTTCACATTAATCTGTGGTTTCATGCCAAAAGTATTTGTTTTAAATTTTGCCAGACGTATCTATTCTGCCATAGAACTAGAAAATAATTATTATAGTATGACTAGCGAATGAAAGTTGATGTTTAAATTATTTTATAGGTGTGGTTTCTTTTGAAACCCTAGAGAAGAATAGAATTGAACGAAATATTCAGGTATGAAATTTTTGCATGAACCCGTGTAAATACTGGACTAGGAAAGCACAGAAATACATTACTATGCCTGGATGAAAATAAATGGCCGACTAGGGTAACTGAATATCAAAACATGGGTGCGTTTAAAATATTTTAAACAATTTTTGTTTATGTTGATTATAACAAAATATTTTGATCTTTAAATATTTAGTTTGGCAATTCTATGAAATAGGATTATTTTTAATTTCCTCTAACAGTAATTCCGACTCTAGGGTTGCTTACACCTGAAACGAACGAACTAGAATTTGCGGTAATAAATCTTTTACCGGTTTCAGGATATTATTCCATTGTTTAAATGTACAAAAGTAGACTGAACTAAGTAATAACTGTATCTGTATGGTAATATTATTACCATACTGATTTGTCAACAACGGTCTACAAAATGAAAATAAAATAAAATGAAAATATAATGCTCTTTATTAATACATACAGATAACGTTAGTGTATCGTTCTAAATACGGTTTATTTTATTCTAAAATAATAAACATGAGGAATAAAGCACAGAATTTGAAAATTTGTCATATTGACATATGTCAAAAAATTGTTCTGTTAACCATAGCATTCTGAAAGTAGCATTAACGAGAGAATTTCAAAAAATTATATTTATTAATATATTCTTAATTTTCTGAAACCGATAAACTATTGAACAAACCACGGATGTTATTAATTAGATGTCTTAAAATTTCAAACCGACATCTTCGGCAGTTATGATATACATAACATACCTAGGTATGTTAATAGCTATTAAATACATCCCTGAATCCTGTTGCTAAGGTAATTTTAAATGCCTCCTGGTATTGAGTACAATTCTAATCTTCAGTAACGGAATACATAAGAGTCATTTTCCTTTCAAATCAAATATAGGGAAATGTTTTCAAAAGAAACAACATCCATTAAATAATCTAAACGTCAACTTTAATTCGCTAGTCATACTATACAAATTTCATACAGAAAGTCCTTGTAAAAGATTCTATTTCTTGTACATTACCTTCCGGCAGTTGTGTATATTTTATACAAATTCCATACAGAAAGTTTCTAGCAAAAGATCCTATATTTCCAGTAAAATTATAAGAGAGGCATACTATGTCAATTGCACTTGACACTGACATCTTTATATCAAAATTATCTCAATAAAGTAGCTGTTTCCATATCTGGCTACTTTATGAAATTTAATTTCTTTATAATTTTTTAAAAAATTGTAGTATTTAGAGTTATCGAACGAAATTTTTGTTACACGCACACACATATATAAACACACATACAGACATCATCGTAAAAATAGTAAAATCATAATCTAGGGAACCTAAAACATGCTTATTGATTAAAAACTCATCAACGAATTTTTTGACCAGACAATACCTTCAAATAAAGGTGATAGGTGACGGAAGGTAACAAATGTAATGCGATGAGCAAATAATGTACTTAGTTTTAAATGAAAAAAAAAATTCTTTCTTGCCTGCAGTAGGCTATTTGTGATTCAAATTTGATTTATTCCTCCATATAAAAAAAGTTCGATGGAAGGTGTATCAGAGAGTGAGGCGTGCTTAAAGCCGTCAATAAACCCAAAATTTAATTTATAATATAAACGAGCATTCAAAACACCAAATCTTGAATACTAACGATACAACATCATTCACGTTTGTCATTTTATAATTACGGTCCAGACTTTTTCTTTTAATTTACAATTCACAAAGCTGAAAGAACCCTTTACAGACTGTGGGATGATGGATGTGATAAAACGACCAAGAAAAGAAGAAGAGAACCCCACACTTGACGGGCTGCAGGGCCGGAGTTGCTATCGATACTACTACAAATATAAAATACAGAGGATGTGACGTAGATGCTCTTATAACATTTACAGCGCTAACTACGATCCCAGACTCACAATAGTTCGACCATCTTACATTTTCAATTAGAGGTATTATAAATTATATACAACCTACACACATAGTGAGACATTCTTACAAAAAAAATCGGCTACTTTAAAATCAATCATTAAACTTACAAAAATTGAATATTTTATTAAAGTTACCTAATTAGCAAAATGTGCATAAATAAATATAAGGCCTTCAAGTTCCACTATTTATTTGTTTACTTTTATTTAGGACGTTTCGAGCAGAATCCGCTCATCTTCAGCTACATATACTACATATTTGTCATATTATAAAAAATAACAATATGTGTTGTTAACTTACCAACTATACAATTCATGTTGAAAATTACAAGTAAATACATATAAATGGTGAAGCAGAATTACATTGTTGTACATAAGCGAAAGTTGTAAAATTACATGTAATTTGTGATCTAGGTAGTCAGATGGAATATGGGCCCCCAATTCAACAATACATTTGTATGTATGTATGTATGTATGTCCTAAATAAAAGTAAACACATAAATAGTGGAACTTGAAGGCCTTATATTTATTAATGCACATTATCAACATGTCAACATGGTTCCCTCACACAACATTTAAACTAATTAGCAAAAGTTACATAGCAAAGACTATGATCCAACTAACGGGTCTAAGAGGAAAGGTTACCCTTGTTCTAAAATAGGAAGCCAAAGCGAAAATTGAAATAAATTGTTCCTATACTAGAACTATTAACATTTTAAAATATTCAATACTGGACATAAATACTTCCGACATTAACCTGCATTTAAAAATAATATATATTTTAATTTAAAAATCTATTAATAGTAGACTTCAGTAACAGTTTTCGTTTTGCGATTAAAATCAAAGAAAATACTAATAGATTTCAATAATTTTTACATTCCGTCACCTTTAGGTAAGGAAGGTATTGTCTTTCGATGAGTTTTTAATCAATAAGCACGTTTTAGGGTCCCTAGAATACGATTTTACTATTTTTACGATGATGTCTGTATGTGTATAATTCTTTCGTATTCTTATTCGTTACATCCATATGAAGAGCTGATTACATTTTGGTTACAATTGGTCAACCGGAAGTACCCTCATTTGACATTTAATGTTATTATAAATATTAAAGAATATTTTAATCTCTATATGATTTGACTGCATTTTATACTTAATATTAAATGGATATAGAGTTAAAAAAATATAAAGAAATTAAATTTCATAAAGTAGACAGCTATGGAAACAGCTACTATATTAAGAAAATTCTGATTGAAAGATGTCAGAGTCAAATGCAATAGACCTTTTCAATTTAAAGAGATGGAAGACATGCGCAATAGGGATCTGCGCATAGTAAGAACAACTGAGATCTATGGCGTTTGTTTCTAAAAAAATTAGACGTAAAATATGAGAATATCTCAGATAACTTTAAAAAATCTTATCGAAATAATTTACAAAAGCTTTTATTGAATGTCTAACGGTGTAAATTTTCACAGGGATTACAGGTATTTTAATGACTGCAATATTTTTGACGTTTCGTTTGACAGCCCAACTGCCAGTTGTTCGCGCCATTTTCTTAGTATTTGCAGCGATAGAAAGAGGTAGCCGTTAAATTGAGAAGGTCCATTGATATAAGTGTGTTTGTCTTATAATTTTACTGGAAATATAGGTCTTTTGCTAGAAATTTTCTGTATGGAATTTGTATAAAATATATACAACAGCCGAAAAGTAATGTACAAGAAATATAATCTTTTGCAAGGAACTTTCTGTATGAAATTTGTACAAAATACATAGAACGGACGGAAGGTAATATGCTGGCCACATCAGATTTTTTTAAATGCAGGTTAATATCGGAAGTATATCCAATGTTGTTTATTTTAAAATGTAATTAGTTCTAGTACAGCAATGGATACCTGCGAGAAAATGTGAGAAAAGTCTCAGGTAACTTAAACAAACTTATTGAAGAAAATTACAAAAGCTTTTATTGAAGTTAAAATGTCTAAAGATGCAAATTTTCACCGAGAATACAGGTATATTAATGACTGCAATATTTTTGACGTTTCGTTTGACAGCCCAACTGGCAGTTGTTCGCGCCATTTTACTTACTATTTGCAGCGAAGTAAGAGATAGCCGTTAAATTGAAAAAATCTATTGTGTATCGAAACGTTAGTTTTGTATGAATAAATGTATATCAGCTATATTTCATTACAGTAGAAGACATCAGAAAATCAATTTCTGTTTTGTAGATCCGTCCCTGATCGTTTGTCGATGCCAGAGTATGAGTATCTAGGCGGATCGCCCCCTGCTGAAATTCCAATCCGCTCCGCCCATGGCGGGCTCGTACACCTGGGCCGAAGTCTTCATTCCATGCACACCCACGCCCGGCACACGCGAGTAGATGTGGGTTACATGGCACAAGGTAACTCCAGACACACATATGCACCTATTCCACCATCTCATTCAATTCTCAAGCATAAAAATACTATTTTATTGCACCCAAACTACGAAGGAATCTATCATTGTTCAAGTTATCAAATTCAAATTTGAAAAACTTTTCCCCCGAAGCTAATTTTTGGGAAAATTTCTTCATGTTGTGGTCGTAAAGAATTTTATTACACATAACCTATAAATAAATCTGTCATTGGACTAGTTACTCAATTGTAAATGTGTCAAATTTTTACTGCAGGATATTTGCATTACCTTATTTTCAATACAATAATATTGGCTCAAACCTACACACATGTAATATACAGAATTACCGGCTGGTTCCGTAAGAATGTCGGTATACCATAACGTATCGTTATGATGAAAAAGTTGTTAAATAACGATAATTTTCAAAAGCGTATTCTGTAAAACCATTGTCCTTATATTGAAATCGTATTGTCGTTATTTTACGTAATTCGTGAACGATAAGGATTCACTTGTCGTTATTCAGTCCCTTAATATCAAATGTTAGCATATGGAAGAGTTAGTTAATTTATTATTTATATTTGTTGCAGGAAGAAATTGAAAATAGGTAACAAAACATTTATTCATACATGAAATATATAATTAACAACCATAATTACATTTTAGAAGCAATGTTTGTGGTCGTAAAAATCGTTTATGGGATAATAATAATCCATTTGATAATCGTTTTTGACACATATTCTTTACTCAATAAAGAAATAATAATTAAAATAATAATGTCAATATTATTTTTTTGCAAAATGACATTAGAATGACAATTTAATTTTCAATAATAGTTACTATATTTTATAAAAAAATTAGCTAAAGTCGTTAGTGAATACGATTTTTACAAAATGACGTTCAGGATCACATCGTTACATTTATAAATAACGATAGTTATTATATAACGATATTTTTACAGAACAAGCCTGTTAAAATATTTACTGATATTTGCAACATAACTGAATAAATCTGATGTGGCCAACACAATACCTCCCGCCATTTAATTATTATTAATTTAAATATATATACTTACATATTTACTTATGCTACAAACTGAATCAAGTTCCATTCCATGTGACTCTGGTTCTATTTACTATTTTCTTTTTAAAACGGTACTATAATTAATTTGAAATGAGGAGTTCTTTGACAGTGACATTTATGTCAGTTACATACATTTGAGATATGAACTGTGTAACCAAAGAGTTGTGTTTGTTTAAAGCGTAGGCTCCGAGATTTAAATTATAGATAATTTTATAAATTTATCCATCAACTATACAGAAAAAGTATTAATGCAATCTTGTAGAAATTTTAATAATCTTTAATTACATTCCGTCACCTTTAGGTAAAGAAGGTATTGACTTTGGTCAAAAAATTCGACGAGATTTGTAATGAATAAGCACGATTTTACTATTTTTACGATGATGTGTGTATGTATGTATGTATGTTTGTATGCATGTACGTGTGATGATTTTTTTCGGATCGCATAACTCCAATACCACCTTTCCAAAAATTATAATTTTTGCATATTCCATTTCTTTAGATCCATATGAAGAGCTGATTAGATTTTGGTTATAATTGTTCGACCAGAAGAACCCCAATTTGAAGATTTTAACAGCTTTTCTTGAAAAAATGCTGTTAAATATCACTATTATATATTATTTAAGAATATTTCATTCTCTATACGATTACATTTTATACTTCATATTCAATGGATATAGAGTTAAAAAATTATAAAGAAATTAAATTTCACAATGTGGCCAGCTGTACTGTAAACATGGAAACATCTACCTTCTACATTAGGAAATTCTGATTGACAAATGTCAGTGTCAAAGTGCAATTTACATAATATGTTTGAGTTATAATTTTACTGGAAATATATAGAATCTTACAAGAAACTTTCTGTATGGAATTTGTACAAAATACATAGAACTGACTGAAGGTAATGTACTGGAAATATGGAATCATTTGCAAAAAAAAACTTTCTGTGTGGAATTTGTACAAAATACACAAAACTAACGGAAGGTAATGTGCTGACCACATCAAATTTTTTTTATAACAAATTTTGAAAAAATAAAATTTAAAGGTATTTTTAAACCAAAAGTGCTACTGCATTGACAATATTTTAGTTGAAACGGGCATGTTGAAAAACCCCTAGATACCTAATTTCGTAAAATAATATTGAAGCGTTTTTAAAATAACGATATACGTAAACTCGTCTTGAAACAACCTGTATAACAAGGGTCGCAAACTGGCGGCCCGCCAAAGATGTAGAAACGGCCCGCAGCCTCAACGATATATTTTTCAAAAATTTCGCTTATGACTAAATAAATAGAGACTAGACTAGACGATTTAATTTAATATAATTTTATAAATACGTATGGTCGGCTAGGTAGAAAAGGACAAAAGAGTCAGTTCTGCTAGTAGTAAGATGGCTATAGTTAATGCTCAGTCAACAATTTTTATTTATAATTATTTTTTATATTTTCTGCACTTATTATATTCGTTTATAGATTTTAGTAGTTTAGTAAACTAACCTAGTTGCCTTTTTGAGTTTGCGACCCCTGCTGTATAGTATCAGTGTCGTTAAAAACCAGGAATGTATTTCTTGAAGGTACGGTCTCCGGAAAGAAATTAGAAAAAAGTGTTGTGATGCAAAAGATAAAAATAAAAGACCATATTTTTATTATTTTTTGGTGATATGAGAAATAGAAATATACACTTTGTTGATGTCAATAACAAATTATATAGTTTAACAATGCCATAGTCAGTATCTTGAATAAAATTCCACTTTTATTTTCCCGCCAATGAAGTACATAAATAAATATCAACAAGAAAATAAGTCTGTGTGCGTGGTATTTAGACAGAGAGAGACAGCGAGACTCCGATAACTGAACTGTTTACTAAATTCTATACTAATGTGTCAATTCGCTTGTTGTGCGTGTTATCGTGTTTACATAAAATAGAGTTCAAATTTTAGTGACACGGCTTCCGGTTGCGCTAGCATCAGATACGTCACAGCACTATAGCTACAATGATATTTTACTACAGTAAACACAAATCGCGTTACATCGAAGCATTTCTCCCAAAAGTGAATAACAATTTTGTATGAATATCAGTGCCCTCCTACACTGGCTTGAGTTTTACGCTTGCTGATCCAGTTGGCATTGGTTTGGCGCGGCGGGGCGGCTTCGTGACGTCACATCCGGCCCGCCGGACCAGCGCGAGTACTCAGCAGGAGGTACTGGCTCTGCTTGAGTTCCAGAGAAGGAGAGAACTCTACCCGCATCCTCGACCGTTTGCACAACAAACACAATTGAAAGAAAGAAATAAATAAATAATGGGATGCAAAACGAAACGGTTAACCCTTTGTTTTAGTCAAGTTATAGTTCTCAAAATATCACCATTTTCTACAAAGTACTCAAAATTTTCGAAATTCCACATCATATATGAGGAACGTCTTAACAATAAAGATACTACCAAAAATCTGGTGTGGCCAACACAATACCTCCCGAAATATACAGCCCGAGTCACAAAAAATATTAAGTTTTTTGGATTAGCGAATTTTACTCTAATTTTGACAGTTTATTTCTTAAAATATAGTCTAATCTAATCCAAGTAACGACCTTTTTTTAACCCCCTCAACAGGATTAAATCCCAACTACTGAGTGGGTTCACATTCACACACATCCATGCCTTAGTGGAATTCGAACCCAGAGCCCCAAAGGCAGTCATGACATGAGGCGTTGCTCTAACCATTGAGCCACCGGAACTATAGTAAAATGAAGATTAAATTTTAAATCAAGATAGAATAGAATTCACTAATCCAAAAATAGGATTAGCTTAAATATATTTATCTAAATACATACCTACATAATTACTTATGGTGGAAACTGTATTGAATTCCTTTTCTATTGTTCTATTTACTTTTTCCTTTTTAAAACGTTACTGATATTATTTTGAAATGATTAGTTCTTTGATAGTGACATTTATCTGTCAATTACATACATTTGAATAACTGCATTTTATTTGTTTAAAGCGTAGGCTCTGGGATTTAAATGATAGATTTTATAAATTTATCCATAAAATATATAGTAAAGTGCCATTTCCGGTTATCCGATTTTCACCAAAATCTAATGGGCTCTTTCCAATACAGAAAAAGTTCGAAATACAAGATTTCAAAATTTTCTGAATGATAGTAGCTCAAAATAGTTTTTAAATAAATAAATAAATATATCATCACGGCATATTACTTATTGCTAGGTGTGCCAATCTGCTTTGTTCGCAGATATCGGTAATGATGATGAAATATTTGTACCTTTAAATGTTATTTTTTCGGGATTAATGTTGTTATTAAAATTAAAGATTATTAAATTTTCAACAGATTTGCTAATGCAAAAAATTTTTTCTATATATTTTAGGGATAAATTTATAAAATTATATATAATTTAAATCCCTGAGTCTACGCTTTAAACAAACAACTCTCCTTGGTTGCGCAGTTATTCAAATGTATGTAACTGACAGATAAATGTCACTGTCAAAGAACTAATCAGTTTCCAGCATATGTAAATATTTAGGTATGTATTTAGATTAATAAAAATTAATGATTCGCAAAAAAGTTTAAGTTAATTCTCATTTTTTGATTAGTGAATTCTATTTTATCCCGGTATTTAACATTTGATCTTCATTTTATTATATAAAAAAAGTAGTTACTAGGATTAGATTAGACAATATTTTAAGAAATAAACTGCCAAAATTTGAGTAAAATTAGCTAATCCAAAAATAAGGATTAGCTTAATCTTTTTTGTGGCTGGAGCGGTAAATGGCGGGAGGTATTATGCTGGCCACACCAGATTTTTTAAATTTATTTGAAACCACTTTAGGGAGCGAATGAAATTCGACTAGACCCCTTTTACCGAAATACCAAATTTATTAGATTGTTTTAAAAAAATAAATAGGTTAATGTACCTAGTTTTTGCTGTCCCTGGGAAGTAAGGTATGTCATATTAAGCATCGATGGGACACGGAGCGAAGCAGAGTGATTGGCTTCCGGCGGATCGCAAGGGCGTAATTAATTAGTAATTAATGAGTACTAACTTATTTAATTGATATCGTGTGATTGTACCAGAATGGTTGTTCACGTACCTTGAAAATTTTGACATACAGATGGTATCAAAACGTAATCAATCAAACACAACCATCAAGTGTGATGTAACACATAATGAAAACAGAATCGCTGCATTAATTCTGTTACAGGAAATGGTAGCACGCAGGCAGTGTTTCCATTAATAATGCCCTGTATTTATGAAGCACTGATGAATGCGATATTCCCTGCTATATGCACGCACGTTGCACATGGCCACAAACGACGACATTGATTTCTTCAATCCGGATGTGCGAACCAAAGCATCAGCATTTGTAACAAAACCACGTGATTGGGAATAAAAGTGCTTTGTATTGGCATCCGGTCGTCGCGTGTATATACTTACGCACCATTTCCGGTTGGAGAATGAATATCTAACTGTTTAGTTCAATGCTGATCCAGGCATATCAAGTGTCAAATTCGGAATATGGACAGTTTTACAAATACGCGAGATCATGTGACAACTTGGAATTTTGCTATTTAAAAATGGTTGCTTTGATTTTAATTTTTATAATAATAAAAATGTCCTTGAAATGTTAACAAACATTCAGTCCATTCATAAAACTAATGGCCATATTCTGTACTTACAAAATTCAGTTTTAAGGTACATTCACAAATAAAAATTAGGTTTAGATTTATGTTTTATACTTCAGATTTAAAGACCTTGGCCGCATATTATGTTATGACTCCGTTCACACTTCAGAATTTAGTGTCTCTAAATCCAAATCATAAAGCTAAATATTGCAAGGTCCAAACTTTAGCTTTATGATTTAGTTTGACGTCACAAACCTCACCTATGAGAATGAGTCTAAAACTATATAGAAATATACATCCACCTTTATTTAGTATTTTAGATTCGGCCTTTAAACCAAATGCGAGAAGAACAAGGAGACTGGCAAAACTTAATTGCTGAAATATAACCAATAATGTATTGCTCTACCGATATTTTAATCTTGGTTTTGAAGCATTTACAGAGATGTCAGTACAATCAAAACTAAACTATTAAACTTGCATTTATTAATAACTTACTTAAATCTAAACAAAAACCATAAATCTTATTTTCCATTGTGAATGCACCTTAACAGGTGTAAATCTTTAGAAGAAATGACAAAAACCAATCTATTTTTAATTATAAATATAAAATTATAGAAAATAGTAGGAGCTTTCGTTGCGATTTTATTCATTAAATCGCTACTGCATTAAATATAATATAATATATATATAAACATAATATATTATATGCCCAGAAGTCATTTGCGACCTAGGAGTATATTTCGATCCAAAACTTTCTTTCACTACGCATATTGCGAATAAAACATCGACCGCACTAAAATGTTTGGGATTCGTTATCCGTAACTCGAATATGTTCACCGACTTGAATACACTACGACTTTTATTTATTTGCTTAGTTCGATCTAACCTCGAATATTGTTCAGTGATCTGGAATCCAATTCAAAACAATCAAATAGGGTCATTAGAGCAAATACAAAGAAAATTCTTGAAATATGCAACCTACATTTTGGAAGGAACTTATCCCCAAAGGAGTACAGCGCAATCTCAACTTCTGGAACGTTTTGATTTGGCTTCACTTGAACAAAGACGACAAGTTGCGGCGGTAATTCTCTTACATAAAATCCTAAATGGTGACATTGACTGTATGTACATCATCAATAAACTATCCATTCAAGTCAATAGATTATCGTCGAGAAATAAAACAGTGTTTCACTTAAAAACAGCCAAATCAAACATCTTATCTAAATCCCCCATACATCATATGGTTAGATCATATAGTGTTATTGAAAGTACCATTGACATCTTCCACAACTCTGTCCGCGATATTAAGAAATGCACTACCTTATTTTAACTACGTTCTCTCCTTACCCTAGAATTGGGCCTGCGCCTGTTGGGTACTGTATTTAATAATAATAACAACGTTCATACTAATCGCACATCTTCATATAGCAAATATTCCTGAATCCTTACATACTAAAGTGATCTTAGGTAGCGAAATCAAAAGTCACTTTTGGAAAACTCGGAGTGAGTTTTGTGCGTTAGGTGTGGTTATTGTTGTTATATTTAGTTAAATTGCAAGTAAAACAATTTTAAGCGAATCTCTACATTTACAGGGCGAACTAAAATCGTCTGTAAAACCCTGGCAGAGAAAAGGTCTAGCTAAATTGTATTCATCTAGAAAATAGCACAGTTAATAGCAACTGGCGCATTTTCCTTCTAAGTCGGCGCACGTGAGCCGGTGGGTCATTGTTTGTTTTTGACCACAATGATATAAAGTGAATTCTACTTGGTACTCCCAGTTGCACGTATTTACTTCACAATATAAACGATCTTCTTAAAACTGTTTGTTCCGCCATTTTTCAATCTTTTGTGATTTCAATAACAGTAATCATGAGAAAAGACTGAGTCTGAAGAGTATTTGTTGTGATCACAAAATGAAAGAGTGGGGATAACGAATAACGAACGAAGAAACATAATTCTTCTTAATCATGTTCACTTAGGGCCACTTTTACAATTATTAGATAAACCTCGTAAAACGCTATACTAGGTATAAAATTGAAAATTGTATTTTACAAACCTCGGATAAATCACAAATAGAATAAACACCAGTATTTCGTATCCCATGGAAATCGGTCGTACAAACCTCGGATAACTTTATCCCTTGTTCTTATGGATACCACGTAAACACAAACGATGTGTTGTTATTCATACGTTTCACAGATGTCAATCAAGTATTTCATCATCACTGAATCAAAAATATCATTTATATCATCTAACATGGTGAAAAATGCAAATTAGAAGATAGAAATAATAACAATATTGAAGAAAAATAGTCTAACAAGAAGATAATTTTATTGTATCAGTACCAACCTAAAGTGATTTAACGTAATTCTTGGTATAACTATCTGATAGATAAAAATGCATTGTAAAAGACAGTCTTGTTTATCGAAGATATAATTACTAGGATGAAGTTATACCTCTGATAGCTATACCACAGTTTATCCATCAATTGTAAAAGTGGGATTTAGTTCAATTTTATCACGAATTACAGTGCGAACGAAAGCAGCTATATTTGCAGCGTTAATGGCGCGGTCACAACACCAATTTAAATTTGAGGACCTAGATCCTAAATCCATATCAGAGTCCAGAATACCCCACACAATTATATCCGGATAAACAGCTCGTTGCTCAACAGAAATTTTTGCATCTTAGTTCGAATCGTGACCCATTAAGATATAACTAATTGAGCAACGTTTATCATTCTAATTAAAGCACAGCAAGATGAGATTGTCATTACCATAAACTGCTGGGCTCGGGCAGACAAACTTCGTAACGTGAAGCCGAGTTCGCGTTACATAACATAACGTAAAGATAACACGCGCGAAAAGATCCTATCTCTTATCTTTACACTCGATGACTTTTTATTTACGAGTATTTCGGTAAGGCTTGCTGCTTCGTATGAAATCTTCCGCTATTTATAGGACCGAAAATTATTCAATTCTATTTGTAATAGAGAAGGATGCCAGATGTACGTGACCTCATTTCATTCAGAATTGGATGAATTTTTATTTTCTCTTATCGATGGATGGATAAAATCTCGCACACTTCTCGGAATACATTACAATATTATGATATTTACTTCGTTTCTAACACAGTTCATTGATTTATGTTCAATATTTTCGAAGATAAATACGTGGAATGTTACCACTGCGTTTCTCAAATTTAATAGCTGTATTTTTTGGACAAAATATGAGTTGGTCTCAGCTCACTTCAGATATATAAACTCAGTAAATTGTTGTTCTTTTTGTTCTGAATTAACTGAGCCGTACATTATATAACCCATTCAGTTCAGTAGAAGAGTTAATGTAAAAATAAATGTTAATTTGTGGGTTATAAATGAAAAGCCAGGAAGGAAAAGATGAATTTCACAAAATGTGTTTTTTTCAGTACGCGAATTTTAAAGATTAAACCCTATGCAATGTTTTTGAAATGACATATTGTATTCAATATTAGTCCAAAATTCAGATCCGTCATTTCTTAACATTATTATACACACAGATGGGTCGAGTTTCCACTTATGTCGAACGTAGTAAAATTTTAGCAGGCTTGACTAATGAAGTAAAAATCTGATGTGGCATACACCAAACCTCCCGCTATTTAATTTTTATTAATTTAAATATACATATTTAATTATTGCGGAAACTGTATTAAGATCCATTCCATATAACTATGGTTCTATTTACTATTTTCTTTTTAAACGTTACTATTATTAATTTGAAATGATTAGTTCTTTAACAGTGACATTTATCTGTCAGTTACATACATTTGAGATATGAACTGTGTAACCAAGGAGTTTTGCTTGTTTAAAGCATAGGCTCCGGGATTATAATTATAGATATTTTATAAATTTATCCATAAAATATATAGAAAAAGTATTTATACAAATCTGTAGAAAATTTAATAATCTTTAATTTTTATAATAGCACTAATCTTCAAAAAGTAACATTTGAAGGTATTTTTCGAAGAAAATCTATTTTGAGCTTCAAATAAAGTGCCACTTCCGGTTATCTGATATACACCAAAATCTAATGGTCTCTTCCCACATTAGAATAAGGTACAAATACAAGGTTTCAAAATTTTCCGAATGATAGTATTTGAGTTAGAGTAAAGGGTCCACACACTCATACACACAGACACCATCGTGAAAATGTTAAAATCCGAAGCCAGGGACATTAAAACGTGGTCATTTATCAAAATCTTGATATGTGATTTTTAGCACGATCCCTGTACCTCCCTTACCAAGGGTAGCGGGAGGTAAAAATGATGAAGGTCCATGGAATCACGTATAATTTTGAAATTCATTGTTGTGCTAGTTAGTAAGAAAAGACAATTTAGCTACAAAAACATATGCCCGTATACTTCTCTTGAAGTAACGCTATACTTCGGAAGTAGCGATTTTTCGATTTTTTAATTTTATTTATTATATTTATTGTATGAATGAAGTAGCGCTACTTCAAGAGGTGAGAAAATGAGCCATAGTTTTTTATTCAAATTTAAGAATACCTATTTGAGTAAACAGTATTGATTATTTTTTTAAAAGAATAGATATGCTGTTTTAGAATCGATTTTAAAACGTTGATAAACATTTCAAATGTTTACAGGAACTTTGCAGTCTGAGCTTTTTCGCTAAATCAGTCACTCCTTACTTTTTGCGTCGTTAGGTGGTTTTATTAATGCTACCCATATTATCTAATAAGCAGGCATTATCATCAGATCGCCAGAGATACCGGTCTCAATATATATCGTACTGAACAGAAAGCATCTAACTAAGCTATTGCTATTGGGGTCTCGTGGCCGCGTGCCTGAGTGTCTGGTCGCGAATCTGGGGAACCGGGTTCGATCCCGGTCGATGCCAAATATTTCGAATTTTAAATGGCACAAAATTGACCCCTGTGGTGCACTCTCCACGCCAGCAATGAGCCGGCACGGTACAAATATGTCATCATCATTACCGAAATCTGCGCATGCAAAGCAAATTGGCACACCCAGCAATGGGTAATATGCCGAGATGATATATTTATTTTATTTAAGCTATAGGGCGCGAGCAGACACGTGACTCGAGAGACGTTGACGTGCTTGGAATCAGCTGATCTGTGTGCGCATGTCATTTTGACAAGAACAATGTCACGTTGACAATACTAATGTTTTAACTTACTTTGATTTTGAACTGCTTTAATGTTATTATTTTACAATTTTTAAGCAGTAAAACATGTGAAATTAAAAATAATAACATTTTAGCAGATAACAATCAAAATAAATCAAAACATTGGTCTTGTCAAAATGACATGCGCACACAAATCAGCTGATTTCAAGCACGTCAAGGTCGCTCGAGTCACGTGTCTGCTCGCGCTCTATTGCTTGCGTATATAAATATACGAATGGATATCATTTTACACTTCGACGCTTGGACCCCTATCCTTTTTAGCTCTTGTATTGCAACTTCTAAGATTTGTTACCGTTTTTACCTTCTTTAAATTTACTGTTTACCCGCTTTCAATATTAGAACCAATCATCTCATTTTACTAAAATATGTACATTTATCCTTTTCCCCCTGGATCTTCAAATGTATTATGAAAGTTGAGGCTTCGTGGTTGAAAATATTCGCAAGAGATTTGGAAACCAAAATAAGAGAAAACATACAAGGAAGATTTCCATACCAAAAATGACTACCTATGTATATTTACATAAAGAATATTTTAACCTAACACATTCTGTGAAACGTTCTTCCTCCGACCTTAATCTCTGATATTAGTCGTCCTTGCGTTGTTTGGGCAGTGTAAATAGAACTTTTGGAATTTCAACGGTAGCTGTCTCAGTGTGGTGCTTCCCTCGTCTCTTGCCCCTCTTGCACCGCCCCAGTACTCGGCACACAACTCGAGGAACACGCGGTGCGGTGGTTTGTTTGCTCCACTCTAGATGCTGCTACTGGTTACTGCCTGTGATATGAGAAATGATAGGACAAGGTGAAACAGGTTAGTAGGAGATGTATGATGTATGCTGCTAAGGCAACGTATAGAAGGCCCACAAGAAGTCATGGAGTTATAAATTTTAAAAATTGTATAGACTATGATTTGACATTGTTGAAGAAATATTTGTATAATCATTTATGCGACCTGCCATGACCATATTATGGATCAAATTGATGTTTTCTTTATTAATAACAGTGACAGGCCTGCCACTACGAAGATCATCTTCAATGTTTTTTGTTTCAGAAAGTTGGCTGTCATGTAAAGGGAATCCTCCTCCTTCAAACGAGTGGTCCAACAGCTCTCTAGGGCGAACAGTTTGCGATGAAGCATCTCCTTCACTTTTCTGCCAGATGCAAAATCCGCCCAATCATACATTTTCTACATAGATCTACTCTCAATTTTATTTTATTTTTTATTTTATTAACTTCGGCCTTCCAACAGGACAATGTCCCAATAACAGGATGGCTCAAATAATTTACATAAATTATACATTTTTAAATGTAGCAAATAAGAATACTAAATCATGAATTGAATTGTTGAAAATTACATTAATAAAAAGAAATTATATACTAGACTACAGAGAATAACAAACTAAATTAACTAAAAGAATTTACTGCATCTGTTACTTGTTTTTACCTTCCGTCACCTTTAGGTAAGGAAGGTATTGTCTTTGGTCAAAAAATTCGATGATGAGTTTTTAATCAATAAGCACGTTTTAGGGTCCTTAGAATACGAATTTACTATTTTTACGATGATGTCTGTATGTGTGTGTGTGTGTGTGTGTGTGTGTGTGGATGTGTGTGTGTGTGTGTAACAAAATTTTCGTCTGCGATAACTCTAATACTACAGTTACAAAAATTATAATTTTTTCGTATACTTCTTCGTTACATCCATATGAAGAGCTGATTAGATTTTGGTTACAATTGGTCAACCGGAAGTACCATCATTTGAAGATTTTAACAGTTTTTCTTGAAAAAACTATGTTAAATATAATTTTTTCACATTTGATGTTATTATAAATATTAAAGAATATTTTATTCTTTATACGATTTGACTGCATTTTATACTTAATATTAAATGGATATAGAGTTAAAAAATTATAAAGAAATTAAATTTCATAAAGTAGCCATAGCTATGGAAACAGCTACTATATTAAGAAAATTCTGATTGAAAGATGTCAGTGTCAAGTGAAATTGACATATTGTGTTTGTCTTATAATTTTTACTGGAAATATAGGATCTTTTACTTTCTGTATGGAATTTGTATAAAATACATACAACTGCTTTAAGGTAATGTACAAGAAATAATAATAATAAATCTTTTATTTCTGCAGATACATTACACTGTATATAGAAAACGTCGCAAAATAAATTTTCTGTATGAAATTTGCATAAAATACATGCAACTGCCGGAAGGTAATGTACAAGAAATAGAATATTAAATTTAGTAAGGAACTTTCCGTATGAAATTTGTACAAAATACATAGAACTGACGGAAGGTAATGTGCTGGCCACATCAGATTTTTAAATGTAGCAATTGAGAATACTAAATCATGAATTGAATTGTTGAAAATTACATTAATAAAAAGAGATTATATACTAAAGACTATAGATTATAACAAACTAAATTAACTAAAAGAATTTACTGCATGTGTTACTTGTTTTTTGTATCTTGTTAAGGTACTATTGAATATATCTATTTGGTTGTTGTGCAATAAGTATTTATTGTATAAAAATGGGAGGCAATTTAACGCAGAATTAAAAGCAGCATTGGTTCTTCAAAAACCCAAACAAAAAAGATCAACTACTCTAGTGGTATAAGTTGGTATACGAAGTCCCAGGGGATGTAGTAAGTCAGGACAATCAATTTTATTATTGAAAATTTTATATAGATAAACTAGATCAATTATAGTTCGGCGTTTTTCTAATGTAAGAAGAGATAATTCAATGTGGATCACTAATGTAGACAGGGCCGGCCCAAGTTACAGGCAAGCCATGCGACCGCCTGGGGCGAAATTTGTTTTAGGAAGAATTTTTTGAGATTTTTTTTTTAATTGAAAAATTAGTCATGTGTATAGTAGGTATATTGATTGGTCTTTGAGTATAGTTTTATGTAGAGATTCTGGGACCAAATGGCGAATTTGCGAGTTGCTTTAAACATAATCTTACAATTATTCCAGAACATCCCGAAAACTATAACACTACAACAAAAGCTTTTTACGGAACCCTGTATAGAAAACTGTGCTGATTAACATTAACAATTTCCGGAAATAGGAGCCCGCGATGCATATAGAAATTTTACAAGAGTGCAAAATTTTATACAAAACAAGATTCTTATATTTTCACCTAGGATGAACTGTTAAAGAGTTACATTAGATATTTATTTGTGCTATTATTTTATACATAATTGTTGTATAGATAAAATATTTCTTAAAAAAATTTCGGAATAAATGAATAAGGCTTTGGTGATCCAGAAATTTATGATTGCCATCAGGACGTTTCGGACCTTAATAGTCCATCTTCAGCAGTAACAAAATTTGTAAAAGTATAATGAAAGTAGACAATGTGCAAGACATCTTGTCAAATACTTGTCGAAGAATAAAATTAAATTTAGTGCAATGCAACTTGTCAAATTTCCATATTAACCTTATGGATGAGCTTGCAAGACAAGTATTGTTTGACAAGATGTCTTGTACATTGTCTACTTTCATTATACTTTTACAAATTTTGTTATTGCTGAAGATGGATCACTAAGGTCCGAAACGTCCCGATGTTAATAATACATTTCTGGATCACCAAGGCCTTATTCATTTATTTCAAGATATTCCAGCTGATCCTTCTTGATTCAACAAATTAATTAAATTTCATCAGTATGATATGGATATCTAAATTTAAATAAATGAGAGGCGCAATCTAAAGTTTTACCTGGGGCGCTCAAAAGTCTCGGGCTGGCCCTGACTGTAGAATTCTAAAGAATCGTCGAAGTGCGATTCAAAATCGAAGGCAGGGAATTTTGATTCGCGGCATGGGTCTGCTTGACGATAACGCATGTCCTCACAACCTCAAACATTGCGTATCACCAAAGCTTTTCTGGGCGATTTTGAATGGAATATTGTGGATCATCCACCACACAGCCCCTTCTTCAATTACATAAGAATCTGTCAGAAAAAAGTTTAAAAACAAAGATAATAGAGGACGTAGAACTTTGAATAAAGGAGAAGGCAGTAACCTTGTTCGACACTAGCATCAAATATTTCGTGTTCCGCCTACAGAAGGTGGTTTAAAACAACGAAGACTATGTAGAAAAATAGTTTAAATGTATACCTACACCCTCCTGTAAGATTATTGAAAATAAAATCTATCGATTTTTTGTAGCCTATATATTGTAACGTGGAACGCCCGGCGTCGCCGCCGCTATCGCCACCGCCGTAGCAATGAGCGAGTGTCAATTTATAGCGATATCGCAATCGCGCTAGCAGCCGGGCTACGTAAACAAACAAGTCGCGGCGTGTTTAATTACTTGCGGTCACCTCAACCTTTTATGTTCATTGTTATTATGCGGTCGAACATTCTAGAGCTTTCTAGAAGGCAGCTGTATAAAAGGAACGCAGCTATGCTCGAGAGTTAGTTACATACATGGTTATTTAGTTAGTTACATTCAGAGACAGAGAGATATGAACGTAGAGTGTTAGTGAGTTTGAGAAGCACAGCAGTATCGTAGTGAGCGTATGCAGTAAACCATCGAGTGTAGTAGGTACTCTGGAAGTTAGTGGTATACTGGGATAGCTGTGGATGTGAATACTATGTAGTGTTGACGAGTATTGGGAAGCTATAGTGTACGAGGACAGTAACGTTGAGTCTGGAAGTTACTGGTATATTGGGATAGCTGTGGAAGTGAATATTCGATAGGTATACAAGGACAATAACAGCGAGTTGGTGTGGATACTCGGCATTGGTGTTGACGAATTGTGGCATACGGATAATTGGTGATACTGAAGCTGTGAAAGGGGAAAGTTAGTTACATAAATAGACACAGTGAGGTGAAAGGTATGACTTCGTCCAAGCAGTTAAATATACAGACGCTGTGGAGGTCGGTAGGCGGACAGTTCAACGTGATATAAATATATAATGACACAAATAGTGGAAATAAATAAGTAGTAATATCATGGAAATAAATAGTATTGTTAATTGGTTAAATAAATAAATAAATAGATAAATAAATAAATAAATAAATAAATAGTGTTAGTGTTATCTAGATAATTATAGTTTTAGTCTTAATTAGTTTTTTAATAATTGTCTAATATTTACACTTCACCCAAATAAATAAAAAACGTTACTATATCTTTAATTTTAAGACGGCTCTCGTATTTGCCATGTCTGTTATTAATCATAATGTTTTAAATCCATTCATCAGAGATTTCCACAGTCTCTGCCTTTGCCATTTCTTGAACATTGTTTTGTTGATCTTCTATGATCAATGAATCAAATTGATGTTTTCTTTGAATTGGCTTCGGTGTTAAGATCTAGGTACTTGTGCAAATGTTTTTTTGAAAAAACTCCTAGCGAATTAACGTAAAAATGAATGACAGCTCACAAAACATAACAATAAATAATATCGATCTATCCTCATACATTTGTCTACAGTTTGAACAATTTTAAAAGAAATATTCAATTTGAAACAGCAATATCTGTCATAGAACACCATTCTGCGTTTCATAATCCATTACTATTAGGTATCCTATATAAAAAACACAAAATACAGGTTGTATTCTTTAGAAGAAAAATCCTGAAAACGTATAATTTGAATGTTTTATGTTCTGTCATTCACAGCCTTTTGTGTGAAACCCTAGCTCCCTTTATACTGACTTTAGCAGATTCTTGTAGAACCCATAGAACACTAAGACCACAGCATTGTGCATCTGCCTTATTAGGGAGGCAACAGGTTTTATAGCAAGATTTTGACACATGATGCTCTCTGCCCAGCCCACTTAACACCTGAGGTTAAAGACGTTCGCATCAGATAAGAAGATCCTGTTCGTTGGTTTTTACGCAAACAGGTAATAATATTTTCATATTATTAATTATTTATGTAGTAATAGCTATTTAAAAACGCATTAGTTATACAATATGCTATACAGGTGTCTGTAAAAAACAGATAATGTTAATATTGAGTATAAATTATCTGAATGGCTTCGTCATAACTTTAAAGGATGGTTTCTAAAATAAATACACAACTGTGTTTTATTGCTTACATGTTTATCTGTTGTTTATAAACATAGTATGGTGCTCTTGATTAATGTTCTACAAAACGCAAAAGCCTATTACACACAGACGAAATTTGAGTTACACGATACATTTGAAATGTAAGTATTGTTTATATTATAAGAATACCGTGTTCTATTTAAAGCCATTCAGTATTGTAGAAAATAAGCAAAAGTTTTGATTTCTCTGATTGACTGAAATTAGGTATTGATAGTTCTTCTTGCGAAAAATTCATATGAATAAATTATTATTACCTTATCGCACTAATATTAATAATAAACAGTTTTATTTATTGGCTAATGCAAACTACTGTCCATTATTGCAATTGTTTCTTAATAAAAGCACAATTTCCATAGTATACTAGATTGAATTTAAATAAATTTAGACAAAAATGGTGAATAACTCCGAAATTATTGGTTTTAGGCATAGGATACCCTAAATAACATAGAAGGATAACATAAAAATAAACTCAACTAAATAATAAAATATAGGCTGTTCCATTTGAAAATGACGAGTTAGTCATTTGAAATTGAGTAAATTTGATTGGCATTATTGAACACCCTGTATATTTTTAAATAATTATATGTGAACATAGAGTATAGTTAGAGTTGTACAGACAAATTTTTTCTTAATTTTTACTATTAAAATAACTTTAGTACGCATTTATAAAGCAATGCGTGTATTAGGTCATTTTTAGAGAAAAAAATGAATAACTTCACAACGCCGAGGAAAATTTTAAAAAAATTATATGTGCGTATAGGTTCAAAATTCAAATATGATATATATGAAAATATATAAAGTATTCCATTTAAAAAAAAATAGAAACAATTCTCGCCGAGCCGTAATGCAACATCCTGTATATGTGAAAATAATTTTGTTATACTCCTGGAGTAGACAAATTCTGCTTATTTATGCTCTATTTCTAGCGACAAGGGAGATATCGAAGACAGTCATTTCAAAGACTCACCCTATATGTATGTATACAGGCTGTCTCACAACTCGCGCCCCAGAGCGAATGAGGAAACACGTGACTGCACTCGGATGTGTAATTTCGAAGAAAAAAAATCTAGCTTAAAAGATATTCGAGAAAAGACGTCTTAAAATTGACCAATCAGATACCTACACCTTTAACGTGTGTTTGCCGTAATTTTACGTCACTAGGGTTTTATACAAATCAAATCTTCTTTAAAATGTGTGGGCGACTGTAGTTTTCAAAAAATGTCAGTGTCAAATTAAATTTGTTTTAATCTCAAAGAATTCAAATGACAATAATATTTTCGTTTAACACATTTTACACAGCTGCTACAACACGTTGAACTGTACGATATAAATGATGATCTCGGATGACATCTTCGCTAACCTAAATTTGTTGACAGTGAAAAGTCAACTCTAAAGTGTCAAAATTACAGTAAGTTAAACAAATTTTGTAACTCACTAGTAGTATTTTTAAAACCTAGCATTATTATTTTGTAATAATATCATCACACTTCAAGATATCCTTCCAGGATTGGTGGATTAAAAAGTCTTGTAACTCCGTTATGCAAGCAGCCGCAAATTATTTTCTTCTATTTGTTGGAAATCTATTGTCGTCGGCAAGTGTCAGTTTCGTCTGGGGCGCGAGTTGTGAGACACCTATATATATATATATATATATATATATATATATATATATATATATATATATATATATATATATATATATATATATATATATATATATATATATATATATATATATATATATATATATATATATATATAATTTTATTTTTTAGTTTTATATTTTTTATAATAATTCGTATATTTTTAAATAATTATCCTTATAAGGCAATTTTATTTTTATTTATTTAGGCGTATGTTATTCAAATATATGTAACTGACAGATAAATGTCACTATCAAAGAACTAATCATTTCAAAATAATATTAGTAACGTTTTAAAAAGAAAAAAAGTAAATAAAAAGGAATTCAATACAGTTTCCAGCACAAGTAAATATGTAGGAATGTATTTAGATTAATAAAAATTAATGATTCACATAAAGGTTTAAGCTAATCCTCATCTTTGGATTAGTGAATTCTATTCTATATCAGTATTTAAAAATTAATCTTCATGTTAAAAATTAATAATAGATGGAGTCTAAGGTTAAATTTAACTAAAACTATTATAATTACCCCTTTTTTTTTAACAAAAACTATATACGTATTTCGAGAACTAAGTTCTCATCATCAGTAATACAACTCTGAGAGTTGTTAGGACCTCTGGCATGGTTGACATGTTGAGTAATCTTGACTACTCTGTTTAATTTTCACTGGTTGTATTACTGATGATGAGAACTTAGTTCTCGAAATACGTATATAGCTTTTGTTAAAATTAATTTTTAAGGTTAAGGGGTAATTATAATAGCTTTAATATTCATGTTATTATAGCTCTGGTAGCTCAAAGGTTAGAGAAACGCCTCATGTCATGAGTGCCCTCTGGGCTCTACGTTCGAATAAATTGTCAAAATTAGAGTAAAATTCGTTAATCCAAAAATAAGGATTAACTTAATCATTTTATGTTGGCCACACCAGATTTTTTAAGTACTATACGATGGTGAAAACTTAGCGAATGAAGTAGTATGAAACTAATTAAGAAGCGAGTTATGTATTGTCATCATTTCTGTACAATAGTAATCTTTGTTTACAAGTGACAGTCGTAGGATGGCGTGAGTAACGTTAACCGCAGTACAACCACGGATGTCCCAGGTGTTACGATGACGAAACAAAAGAAATTAAACCAAATAAAAAAGGCACCAGAGAAAGAAAACAAAATATCATCGTAACAGGTGAGTCAACTCTCTGTTTGCTGCACTGCATCGTGTTTTTGTTCCACAACCGCAGTTTTAGTCATCGACGATTTTTTGTTCTGTTTTGTTTGTTTTTGAATGGTCACGCTCCACTTCTTGTTACTATATCAAGTAGAGGAGTGGAGTAACTGCGGTAGCCAACTCTGCATAATATTATTCGATGTACTTGTTTACAAGTGACAAATGGGTATTTGGTATTTGCAATGTCCAGTAATTTTAATTTATACCTGTCTTCTGTATACACCGGATGTTCGTGGCTACATGAACGTGATTGTAATTTCAAATTCTACTAAATATGTGTTGTTAGCCATAACTGTACTCAAATGCACATTTGACAGAGGAATTTTAGAATCATTACCAAATGTATTGTGTAATTTGTGTTGTTATTGAACAAACTTTGCGGATCAGAAGATTCCACTATTTATTTTCTTGCGATTCAGACGGCCTGGGCGTGGGCGCCCATAGGGGGGGGGGGAGTGCAAGAGGGGGCGCTTGCCCCCCCCCCCCTGGCTTTTCTCTAATTTTAAGAATTTTAAAAGCAAAGTTACCATTTTTAATTGTTTTGCCACGGCTACTATGTCGCATCCTAATGTCCTTACATCGCCCTGTTGTTTTCTTCTTTCGTTCTGTTTCCTAACGTTTAAATCTTAGCGTAAGATACATCCGCAGTACAAATTATAAATAAAAATATTACCAATACCATAGCTGAAGTTAATCGTGCTACTAGATTAGGAGCACAACAACTATCAAGTGCTACTGTTGAGAGCTATTTTACTGTTTCCCTTAAAATAATTTCTAAATATTCGGCACTTCTGAAATCCGTATCAAATATTTTGCAAGGTATTTCTGTTGATATGCTAGCTGTACAGAAACATATTAGTCACTTATTGGATATATTTAATAAACATAGGAACTCTGATTTAGAAATAATTTTTACTGAACTGTTTAATAGCGCTGAAGAAGTTGCACAAAATTTTGATCTTGAATTAAATCCGATTAATTTAAAACAAATAAACTATAATTATTTTCCTAAACTAGCTCAAGAGATTCATTCATATTATAAAATTAACAATTTTTTTGAAGAAGCTTTGGCATGGCACGAATATTGGGTTTCAAATAAAGAAATGATTATTACTAAAGAAACTCCTTTAACAGAACTTTTACAACATTGTACATTTTACCCAGCAATCTCCAAAGCTTTTAATTTGTCTTCCTCCAACTACATGCTCTGTGGAAAGATCTTTTAGCACTCTAAGAAGAGTGAAAACATGGATTAGATCTACTATTAGCGAAGATCGGCTAGCTAGACGGTTTATGTATGATGAGCCTCCATTGCGATTACATAAGCGAAAATAAACAAAAATATATAGACGAAGTTCTAAATGAATTTGCCAAAGATGCAAGGAATTTTAAATTAGCATTTTCGGAAAAAGAATAAGTAGTTAATGTTGTTTATTCACAATCAATTGGTAATATAACGATTTCTGACTTTTAAAAAGTTGGGAAGTTAGTTATTGTTAACCTTCGCGCCTTGGTCAGCTATCTTCGCCCTCGACAGTAATGAAACACTTTCCACCTCGGTTAGTAATGTACTATTACTGTATTGTAATTTTTTTCCATAAATATTTGTTGTTTTATATTTTTAAGAACATACTTATTTTTAGTATATTATATTTTTGTATTCTTGACTTTGCCCCCCCCCCTGAACAACATTGTATGGGCGCCCATGGGCCTGGGTTTGATTCCGGTCTATGTATGTCACACTCTGTAGTGCTCTCAACAATATAGATTTTCAGCAATCTTTTTATTTAAATATCTGATGTGGCCATCACATTATCTTCCGTCAGTTCTATATACTTTGTACAAATTCCACACAGAAAGTTTCTTGCAAAAGATTCAATATTTCCAGTACATTACCTTAAGTCAGTTCTATGTATTTTGTACAAATTCGATACAGAAAGTTTCTGTATTTCTAGTAAAATTACGAGGGGGTAATCACTACCAAAAATTGTGTACACTAAATTACCATTACCAAAAAATTACCAACATTACCAAAACATTACCAACATTACCGAAACATTACCTAAAAATTACCAACATTACCAAAACATTACCAACATTACCGAAACATTACCAACATTACCGAAAAATTATCAACATTACCGACACATTACCAACATTACTAAAACATTACCGAAATATTACCAAGACTTTATTGATATATTATTACATTATCGATGTGTTATCAAGATTTTATAAATAAAATAAATAAATAAATATATCATCACGGCATATTACCCATTGCTGGATGTGCCAATCCGCTTTGTATGCAGATATCGGTAATGATGATGACATTATTATTTCCAACATATGTGTACATAAATGAAGATTAATATTGATTTCCTGAAAATTGACATATTTAACAATGAAGGGGAAGCATGCACCCTAACCTGCTCTTCAGTGATTGTTTCTACACGAAAAAGCATTTATCAAGCAACTACCATATTTATAACCTACTGAAATATTAAAAACATTTCCAAAAAATTAACATTACTGACATTACTGAAACATTACTATAAATTACTGGATAAATTATCGACACAATTCCAAAATTATGTATACTCGTGTTACTTTCATAATAAATATTGAGGATCCCGTAAAAAATTATTACTATAAAAACGAAATGCATATTGTAATAATTAAGATTAACCAGTGATATAAGACATAACTGATAATGTGATTTACAACTATGTCTTTAAATAACATCAACATATAATATAAATCATTGATATAGCACTACCATAAGAGAATGCGATGTCACTACTATACTCTGGACGGCGAACAGATTCGGAAGAAACTCCTCCCACTAACGAGCGCTAAATTAAAATGGATCATTGCTACTGGTAACCCGTTTTTACACAGCTGCATGAATACGACTACTGAGATCGATCATAGCGGAATCGGTACTGAGTCTAACCTATCTCTGTGGAATCTCTGAATTTTGTGTATAGATAATCTGCCTTCCCATAAGAATAGTATTATATAATTTCAATTTCCTCTTTAATTTGTACATTAACTTCATTTCAAATAAAAACAGAATGGTTTCATATTTCTTAATTTGTAACGTGTAAAGCTGATTTCTGCGTGCACTGTACTGCGCTAGTTAGGCCCTGCCCATTAATTTAATTACCGAATCTGTTCGCCGTCCAGAGTATAGCGCTCACCTAACAGCGCGAGATGTTTGTGGAACATGCGCTTTAAATATAAGAATGCATTATAAAATCTTAAACGTAAAACGTATTTATAATTAAAGTGTATTATTAATTAATTAAGGAATGACAATATATAAAAAATAAAATTTTGCAGATACATATAATAAAACAAATATAATATTTTAGTTAATAACAAGTGGCAAGAATATGAAAACTAAGCTTCAGTTTTTACATCAGAGAACACAATAAAAGAGTTTTAACAATATTAAAATTGAAAATAAGAGATGTAAATAATCTTGCATTTACTGATTTTAATACCTACTTGCAAATTTATGAATCATTCATTATGTAATTGTAATTTTTTTAAACGGTTATAGCGGGCTGTAGCAATAAGAATAATTTTTACTTAAACACGGTATTGAAAGTAATAATTTACAATTATTGACACAGAGCTGAAAAAGTTTTATGTGACATCTACAACCAAGTCTATTACATTCATCACATATTATGAATTTGTCTTATTTCACAATTATTTGAATAATAACAATTTAATAAAACCTAATAATACAGAAACATCTTACGCCATAATACACATTAGGTACCACAAAAATTTGAAAGATTACCAAGAAATTACCAACATTACCAAAACATTACCGAGACATTACCAGAAATTACCAACATTACCAAAACATTACCAACATTACCGAGACATTACCAGAAATTACCAACATTACCAAGACATTACCAAAAATTACAAACATTACCAAAATTTTGTACACCAAATTACCTTGGTGATTACCCCCTCGTAAAATTATAATACAAACATACTAGATCAATTGCACTTGACACTGACATCTGTCAATCAGAATTTTCTTAATATAGTAGATGTTTCCATATGGTTATAGCACAGCTTCCTGCTTTATGAAATTTATGGGTCGATTCTGTTCACATCTGTAAGTCTTACAAATCTGTATATTTATATATACCTGACAAAAACGCATCTATTTTTGTTGATTAATATAAAATTATACATAAGAGAGCAGGTTTCGTTGCAAATTTGTTCATTATTTACAAATTTACAGATCTGTAAGATTTATAAATGTGAACAGAATCGACACATAAATTTCTTTATAATTTTGTAACTCTATGGGCCAGTTGCATAAAACGTTATTAGCTGATCATGTATTTAAATACACTTGGAAACCATGGATACCTATCAAAAATACATTGGAAAAGAAGCCTTGTTAAAATTAACAATGCTTTATGCAACTGGGCCCATATCTATTGAATATAAAGTATAAAATGTAATCAAATCGTATACAGAATAAAATATACTTTAATATTTATAATGTGAAAAAATCTGATGTGGCCAGCACATTACCTTCCGTCAGTTCTATGTATTTTGTACAAATTTCATACGGAAAGTTCCTTGCTAAATTAAATATTCTATTTCTTGTACGTTACCTTCCGGCAGTTGCACGTATTTTATGCAAATTTCATACAGAAAATTATTATTTTGTGACGTTTTCTATATACAGTGCAATGTATCTGCAGAAATAAAAGATTTATTATTATTATTATTATTATTATTATTATTATTATTATTTCTTGTACATTACCTTAAAGCAGTTTTATGTATTTTATACAAATTCCATACAGAAAGCAAAAGATCCTATATTTCCAGTAAATTATAAGACAAACACACTATGTCAATTTCACTTGACACTGACATCTTTCAATCAGAATTTTCTTAATATAGTAGTTGTTTCCATAGCTATGGCTACTTTATGAAATTTAATTTCTTTATAATTTTTTAACTCTATATCCATTTAATATTAAGTATAAAATGCAGTCAAATCGTATAGAGAATAAAATATTCTTTAATATTTATAATAAGATCAAATGTGAAAAAATTATATTTAACATAGTTTTTTCAAGAAAAACTATTAAAATCTTCAAATGATGGTACTTCCGGTTGACCAATTGTAACCAAAATCTAATCAGCTCTTCATATGGATGTAACGAAGAAGTATACGAAAAAATTATAATTTTTGTAACTGTAGTATTAGAGTTATCGCAGACGAAAATTTTGTTACACACACACATCCACACATCCACACACACACACACACACACACACACACACACACACACACACACACACACACACACACACATACAGACATCATCGTAAAAATAGTAAATTCGTATTCTAGGGACCCTAAAACGTGCTTATTGATTAAAAACTCAACATCGAATTTTTTGACCAAAGACAATACCTTCCTTACCTAAAGGTGACGGAAGGTAAAAATTATATTTAACAGCGTTTTTTCAAAAGAAAAACTGTCAAAATCTTCAATTTGGGGTACTTCCGGTCGACCAATTATAACCAAAATCTAATCAGCTCTTCATTTGGATGTGAAGAAGAGAAATACGAAAAAAATATATTTTTTCGAAAGGTGGTATTGAAATTATGCGATCCGAAAGAATCGTCGCACACACACACATATATATATATATATACATCCAGCCATACATACATACAGACATCGTAAAAATAGTAAAATCGTATCTAGGGACCCGAAAACGTGCTTATTCATTGAAAACTCATCATCGAATAATCCTGTTGAGAGGTTTAAAAAAAGGTAGTTACTTGGAATAGATTAGACTATATTTTAAGAAATAAACTGTCAAAATTAGAGTAAAATTCGCTAATCGAAAAATAAGGATTAACTTAATATTTTTTGTGACTCGGGCTGTAAATGGCGGCAGGTATTGTGTTGGCCACACCAGATTTTTCTATTTTTAGTAGCCCATGTATCTTTAATTTTTGGACAGCCCTCGAATAACCCCTACACTCTGCACCTCTATGAGAGAGTAGCGCACAAAAGGTCTATCTCTGTTAAGAGGCATATAAATTCAAATAAATTGTTCCTGTACTAGAACTATCAACATTTTAAAAAATTCAACACAACCCAAACCTACTTGCGATATTAACCTACATTTAAAAAAAATAATTATTGGAATCTATTAATATTTGACTTTGATTTTATAGGCAAAACAGCATTTCTCGAATTTCCCATAAAATCAAAGTCAAATACTAATAAATTTCAATAATTATTTTTTAAAATACAGGTTAATATTGCAAGTAAGTTTGTGTTGTGTTGAATTTTTTAAAATGTTAATAGTTTTAGTAGAGGAACAATTTATTTGAATTTTCGCTTCATATTTCAGCACAGGGGTAAATATGCCTCTTAATGCTGAACACTTGCGCTGTAAGTTTTGTGCTGTTTGCGTTTTGGCGCGTCTCACAACATATGCATGTGTCAATGCGACATGTGACGACATGTGCATTAAAAATTCTACAAGCAAAAACTCCAGCTCAGTTCTTTGCTCTCTGGCTTCGGTTGCCAGCCTCTTCAGTCTTCACGCGATATCAAACATGCCATACATGTATTTACATTCGTTTGGATACGAATTGAATATGATGTAACTAAAAGATAGCATTGTAACATCACATCATCTCTTAGAACATGTTTTTCCTGAATCTAAATCATAAATGCATATAATCTGTCCAAGTAGAATTATTTCCCTCATATAATTCGTAATGAAAATATGGTGCATACTATGGATCTAGGGCAAACACGTGATACTTTTTCTATGACCAATCCATGTTTAGGGTTTGACTGTCACTTTGCGTTGGCGGGAATTTGAATGAGAGTAAAACTATCACACTGACGTTTAAAATTTAAACGTCAGTGTGATAGTTTTATTTAATATAGATTGTTTCTTTCTTTCTTTCTTGAAGTTTTGTTGTTTTTTGTTATGCTGAATTTTTTGACTCTTTTGGTGTGTTTGGTTTACTGTTCATTTAATTTTTAGTATTGCATTGAACTTTTTGATTTGATTCACGCGGAACGTTGGTTAAAAATTTCACCTGTTTTAATAAATATTATGAAACTAAAAAATAGTATAGGTTGCATTTAAATTTACAAAGTTGATGTCACTTCCGGTTATACCGGAAGTTCCATAATTGCAATTTTCACACAATTCAATAAGCAATATATGTATCTGCAATAATAACCGAGAGAAAGGGTGTATTCACTTTTTTGTAAAAAATATCGAATATCTCAAAAAAGAAAAGAGATATCGACCTGTGGTTTTAAAATCTTAAATCTGCATCCTTTAAACTAATTAAATACAAATTTTCAGAATTTTTAATTTTTTAAAAATTTCCACCCTTTTTTAAACCACACCATCCTCATACCCAAAAATGGGTGTGCGGTACACCTTCAACGACCTCACCAGTAAATTCCTCGTACCAAAAAACATAAGTATACCAATTTTCATCAAAATATTCCAACGGATACATTAATTATTAAACAATCCTTAAAATTGTCAAAAACTGAAAAAATTGTAAGGGGTACACCTTAGATTTTTTGCGATTTTTGGCCATTTTCAGACTTTTCCTTCTGGAGATTGTAATAGTTGTTCAAAAATTATGAAAATTGGTATGCTTATGTAATTTTGCTCGTAGAATCTAATGGCGATATCGCCAGCGGTGTATAATTGACCATTTTTGGGATATGACCCAAAAATGGGCATTTTTCAGCAAAGTTTTGAGGACGAATATCTCGGACACGAAAAGAGATATCGACCTGTGGTTTTAAAATCTTAAATCTACACCCTTCAAACTACTTAAATACAAATTTTCAGAATTTTTAATTTTTTAAAAATTTCCACCCTTTTTTAAACCACACCATCCTCATACCCAAAAATGGGTGTGCGGTACACCTTCAACGACCTCACCAGTAAATTCCTCGTACCAAAAAACATAAGTATACCAATTTTCATCAAAATATTCCAACGGATACATTAATTATTAAACAATCCTTAAAATTGTCAAAAACTGAAAAAATTGTAAGGGGTACACCTTAGATTTTTTGCGATTTTTGGCTATTTTCAGACTTTTCGTTCTGGAGATTGCAATAGTTGTTCAAAAATTATGAAAACTGGTATGCTTATGTAATTTTGCTCGTAGAATCTAATAGTAACATCGCCAGCGGTGTATAATTGACCATTTTTGGGATATGACCCAAAAATGGGCATTTTTCAGCAAAGTTTTGAGGACGAATATCTCGGACACGATAGGAGATATCGACATGTGGTTTTAAAATCTTAAATCTACACCCTTCAAACTACTTAAATATATATTTTCAGAATTTTTAATTTTTTAAAAATTTCCACCCTTTCTTAAACCACACCATCCTCATACCCAAAAATGGGTGTGCGGTACACACCTTCAACGACCTCACCAGTAAATTCCTCGTACCAAAAAACATAAGTATACCAATTTTCATCAAAATATTCCAACGGATACATTAATTATTAAACAATCCTTAAAATTGTCAAAAACTGAAAAAATTGTAAGGGGTACACCTTAGATTTTTTGCGATTTTTGGCCATTTTCAGACTTTTCGTTCTGGAGATTGCAATAGTTGTTCAAAAATTATGAAAATTGGTATGCTTATGTAATTTTGCTCGTAGAATCTAATGGCGATATCGCCAGCGGTGTATAATTGACCATTTTTGGGATATGACCCAAAAATGGGCATTTTTCAGCAAAGTTTTGAGGACGAATATCTCGGACACGAAAAGAGATATCGACCTGTGGTTTTAAAATCTTAAATCTACACCCTTCAAACTACTTAAATACAAATTTTCAGAATTTTTAATTTTTTAAAAATTTCCACCCTTTTTTAAACCACACCATCCTCATACCCAAAAATTGGTGTGCGGTACACCTTCAACGACCTCACCAGTAAATTCCTCGTACCAAAAAACATAAGTATACCAATTTTCATCAAAATATTCCAACGGATACATTAATTATTAAACAATCCTTAAAATTGTCAAAAACTGAAAAAATTGTAAGGGGTACACCTTAGATTTTTTGCGATTTTTGGCCATTTTCAGACTTTTCGTTCTGGAGATTGCAATAGTTGTTCAAAAATTATGAAAATTGGTATGCTTATGTAATTTTGCTCGTAGAATCTAATGGCGATATCGCCAGCGGTGTATAATTGACCATTTTTGGGATATGACCCAAAAATGGGCATTTTTCAGCAAAGTTTTGAGGACGAATATCTCGGACACGAAAAGAGATATCGACCTGTGGTTTTAAAATCTTAAATCTACACCCTTCAAACTACTTAAATACAAATTTTCAGAATTTTTAATTTTTTAAAAATTTCCACCCTTTTTTAAACCACACCATCCTCATACCCAAAAATTGGTGTGCGGTACACCTTCAACGACCTCACCAGTAAATTCCTCGTACCAAAAAACATAAGTATACCAATTTTCATCAAAATATTCCAACGGATACATTAATTATTAAACAATCCTTAAAATTGTCAAAAACTGAAAAAATTGTAAGGGGTACACCTTAGATTTTTTGCGATTTTTGGCTATTTTCAGACTTTTCGTTCTGGAGATTGCAATAGTTGTTCAAAAATTATGAAAATTGGTATGCTTATGTAATTTTGCTCGTAGAATCTAATGGCGATATCGCCAGCGGTGTATAATTGACCATTTTTGGGATATGACCCAAAAATAGGCATTTTTCAGCAAAGTTTTGAGGACGAATATCTCGGACACGAAAAGAGATATCGACCTGTCGTTTTAAAATCTTAAATCTACACCCTTCAAACTACTTAAATACAAATTTTCAGAATTTTTAATTTTTTTAAAATTTCCACCCTTTTTTAAACCACACCATCCTCATACCCAAAAATGGGTGTGCGGTACACCTTCAGCGACCCCACCAGTAAATTCCTCGTACCAAAAAACATAAGTATACCAATTTTCATCAAAATATTCCAACGGATACATTAATTATTAAACAATCCTTAAAATTGTCAAAAACTGAAAAAATTGTAAGGGGTACACCTTAGATTTTTTGCGATTTTTGGCCATTTTCAGACTTTTCGTTCTGGAGATTGCAATAGTTGTTCAAAAATTATGAAAATTGGTATGCTTATGTAATTTTGCTCGTAGAATCTAATGGCGATATCGCCAGCGGTGTATAATTGACCATTTTTGGGATATGACCCAAAAATGGGCATTTTTCAGCAAAGTTTTGAGGACGAATATCTCGGACACGAAAAGAGATATCGACCTGTGGTTTTAAAATCTTAAATCTACACCCTTCAAACTACTTAAATACAAATTTTCAGAATTTTTAATTTTTTAAAAATTTCCACCCTTTTTTAAACCACACCATCCTCATACCCAAAAATGGGTGTGCGGTACACCTTCAACGACCTCACCAGTAAATTCCTCGTACCAAAAAACATAAGTATACCAATTTTCATCAAAATATTCCAACGGATACATTAATTATTAAACAATCCTTAAAATTGTCAAAAACTGAAAAAATTGTAAGGGGTACACCTTAGATTTTTTGCGATTTTTGGCCATTTTCAGACTTTTCGTTCTGGAGATTGCAATAGTTGTTCAAAAATTATGAAAATTGGTATGCTTATGTAATTTTGCTCGTAGAATCTAATGGCGATATCGCCAGCGGTGTATAATTGACCATTTTTGGGATATGACCCAAAAATGGGCATTTTTCAGCAAAGTTTTGAGGACGAATATCTCGGACACGAAAAGAGATATCGACCTGTGGTTTTAAAATCTTAAATCTACACCCTTCAAACTACTTAAATACAAATTTTCAGAATTTTTAATTTTTTAAAAATTTCCACCCTTTTTTAAACCACACCATCCTCATACCCAAAAATTGGTGTGCGGTACACCTTCAACGACCTCACCAGTAAATTCCTCGTACCAAAAAACATAAGTATACCAATTTTCATCAAAATATTCCAACGGATACATTAATTATTAAACAATCCTTAAAATTGTCAAAAACTGAAAAAATTGTAAGGGGTACACCTTAGATTTTTTGCGATTTTTGGCCATTTTCAGACTTTTCGTTCTGGAGATTGCAATAGTTGTTCAAAAATTATGAAAATTGGTATGCTTATGTAATTTTGCTCGTAGAATCTAATGGCGATATCGCCAGCGGTGTATAATTGACCATTTTTGGGATATGACCCAAAAATGGGCATTTTTCAGCAAAGTTTTGAGGACGAATATCTCGGACACGAAAAGAGATATCGACCTGTGGTTTTAAAATCTTAAATCTACACCCTTCAAACTACTTAAATACAAATTTTCAGAATTTTTAATTTTTTAAAAATTTCCACCCTTTTTTAAACCACACCATCCTCATACCCAAAAATGGGTGTGCGGTACACCTTCAACGACCTCACCAGTAAATTCCTCGTACCAAAAAACATAAGTATACCAATTTTCATCAAAATATTCCAACGGATACATTAATTATTAAACAATCCTTAAAATTGTCAAAAACTGAAAAAATTGTAAGGGGTACACCTTAGATTTTTTGCGATTTTTGGCCATTTTCAGACTTTTCGTTCTGGAGATTGCAATAGTTGTTCAAAAATTATGAAAATTGGTATGCTTATGTAATTTTGCTCGTAGAATCTAATGGCGATATCGCCAGCGGTGTATAATTGACCATTTTTGGGATATGACCCAAAAATGGGCATTTTTCAGCAAAGTTTTGAGGACGAATATCTCGGACACGAAAAGAGATATCGACCTGTGGTTTTAAAATCTTAAATCTACACCCTTCAAACTACTTAAATACAAATTTTCAGAATTTTTAATTTTTTAAAAATTTCCACCCTTTTTTAAACCACACCATCCTCATACCCAAAAATTGGTGTGCGGTACACCTTCAACGACCTCACCAGTAAATTCCTCGTACCAAAAAACATAAGTATACCAATTTTCATCAAAATATTCCAACGGATACATTAATTATTAAACAATCCTTAAAATTGTCAAAAACTGAAAAAATTGTAAGGGGTACACCTTAGATTTTTTGCGATTTTTGGCTATTTTCAGACTTTTCGTTCTGGAGATTGCAATAGTTGTTCAAAAATTATGAAAATTGGTATGCTTATGTAATTTTGCTCGTAGAATCTAATGGCGATATCGCCAGCGGTGTATAATTGACCATTTTTGGGATATGACCCAAAAATAGGCATTTTTCAGCAAAGTTTTGAGGACGAATATCTCGGACACGAAAAGAGACCTGTCGTTTTAAAATCTTAAATCTACACCCTTCAAACTACTTAAATACAAATTTTCAGAATTTTTAATTTTTTAAAAATTTCCACCCTTTTTTAAACCACACCATCCTCATACCCAAAAATGGGTGTGCGGTACACCTTCAGCGACCCCACCAGTAAATTCCTCGTACCAAAAAACAAAAGTATACCAATTTTCATCAAAATATTCCAACGGATACATTAATTATTAAACGTTCCTTAAAATCATCAAAAACTGAAAAAATCGCAAGGGACAACAGATTATTTTACACAATTCGATAGAATGCGTGAATCTGAATAGAAAATTAAGATGGCACGCTTGCCATATTGAATTCATATTCGTTATCGCTTTCTAGTTACAAAATAGTGGCCCTGTTCTATCACTGGCTAAAACTAAAAGCACGGGCGTCATTTTTGAGACACCTAGTAAGTTCTGGTTTGCTTTGTACGTTATTCACAACCTGTCACCATTTCACTCATCATCCAAGCGGAGTCTTTGAACATTTTAGCATTGTGAAATGATCTTCAGCTAATGTTAGAGTAGCATTTCGCCAAGCGGAACAGATCAAAGAATTGTTATCTACATAGGCGCTACATATCTGTCATCGAGAAAGCCCTGCTATCGTCTTCTTTCGACAATCTAGCACCAATTTTTGCGCTTACCAACCAAAACACCAACACCAGAGTATTTCTTCATGGAATCAAATATTAATAAGGAATGAAAGGTTTTACACATCTCTGACATCATCTTATTGAAGAGATAAATTAGCGGCATCACTGGTATTAATAAATGTGAATGCTAAATTCGAAAGGGTACTCTTCACAATTAACAAACTGCAGAAATGATAAAAATTGTATAACCTTACATTCGAAAACGCTAAATCACCGTTGGCACGATGAAGAATATTTCAGTATACAAATCAACAACAAAAATCTGATGTGGCCAACACATAACCTCTCGCCAGATATTTTACCTGGTTGTACGCCTAAAACGAAAAATATGTTTAAATACAAATACATATATTCATGTCTGACTACAAAATAATTATTTTAATATAAATTATGTACAATACATACATTTTCTTTATATTCAATATCCTGAAATTTTCTTTTTCTACTTTCCTTTTCTTTTTCATTATATTCGTCATGTTTTCGCAAATTCCTTTTATATTCTTTTTTACGTATATTCTTTTGCGTTGTTGACTTTTTTTTATTTTCATAATCTTCATAATAATGTACAAATATTTTTGACAGAGGCATACAAATATTTTTGACAGTGACATTTATTTGTCAATTACAAACATTTGAATTTCTTGCCTTGTAGTAGTTTGATCTGAGATTTTTTACATCAAATTATTTTATATGCCTTTCTTTATCTCTAAATCTATAGAAGATATAATAATGAATTTATATTTATCGAATAAAGAATTAACCGTTCTTTAATATAAGTATTTACATAAATTTTCGATAAATAATATTTAGATAATTTTTTTCTTGTAACTACTACTTCCGGTTGTCCAATTGTTACCAAAACTGACTGGGCTCTTCCGATTATTGTTAGATTGAGGAATCCGTAGTTAAAAATGTCTTAAGTCTTATAGTATTTGAGATAAAGTGAATCCAACATCCACACATCCACACACACATCCACACACACATACGGACATCATCGTAAAAATGTTATAATTGGATTCTAGGGACCTTAAAACGTGCTTATTCATTAAAATCTGGATATGCGATTTTTAGCATGAATACAATACCTCTCTTAGCGAGAGGTAAAAAATTAATATAATAACAATGGGGTACTCCACTATTGTTATTTATTTTTTTATGAAACTTCAGTAATTTTTACCTCCCGCTACCCTTGGTAAAGGAGGTATAGGGATCGTGCTAAAAATCGCATATCGAGATTTTGGTAAATGACCACGTTTTAAGGTCCCTAGAATCCAATTTTAACATTTTCACGATGATGTATGTGTGTGAGGATCCTCCACTCTAACTCAAATACTATCATTCAGAAAATTTTGAAAACCTTGTATTTATACCTTATTCGAATATGGAATATGGAAAGAAGCCATTAGATTTTGGCGTAAATCAGATAACCGGAAATGGCCCTTTACTTGAAGCTCAAAATAGTTTTTCTCCGAAAAATACCTTTAAATGTTATTTTTCGAGATTTATGTTATTATAAAAATTAAAGATTATTAAATTTTCTATTAGCTTGCATGAATATTTTTTCTATAAATTTTATGGATAAATTTATAAAATTATCTATAAATTAAATCACAAACATAACTACTTTATTAGACAGTTCATACCTCAAATGTAAGTAACTAACAGATAAATGTCAAAGAACTTATCATTTCAAATTAATAATAGTAACGTTTTAAAAAGAAAATAGTAAATAGAACCATAGTTATATGGAATGGATTTTAATACAGTTTCTAGTATAACTAAATATGAAAGTATGTGTATTTAAATTAATGAAAATTAAATAGCGGGAGGTGTTGTGTTGGCCACATAAGATTTTTTAAGTATTGTATTGCCCATATTCATAAACTCTCGTAAATTTTTAAATGGATTGTTATAATTTTTGTCATTTGTAATATCATAAGGGGTAATTTTTGCCGGAATAATTTTCTGATTGTTACGAGAGCTGGTTGCCTAGCAATTTATTGAGTGACATTGACAAAAAAATCACGAGTTGTCAAACGAGTGATTTTTGATCAATGTCACGAGATAAATTGGCAACAGGCTCGAGTAAAGCAATCGGAAAATTTTTCCAGGATAAAATTTAACCACGAATGGTATTCGGATGTTGTGTTTTGAGGTGTTATATTTGAGTTTGCTTTTTCAACGTTTTAAATAAATTCCTGACCGAATCGACTTGTTTCTAATAAAAACTGATAATGAAAATATACACACTTTGACACATCTTTAATTCTGTTACGCATTGGAACCACAAGCCCTGCAAATTCTTGTGTTACAACATTGTCCCATATGTCTTATCACAAGATAGCTTTTACCGTACTCATTGTATTTTTACCAAGTTTTTCATATTATGCCAAAAGTACTAAATTGACTCGGTAGAAGATCAATCTGGACTAGAAGATGCCGGTCGATCTATTATAACCACAAATTTAAAATAAATAATTTTGTAAAAATTTCTAACCAATGGACCTTTCCAATTTAAAGAGATAGAAGATATGCGCAATGGGGATCTGCGCATAGTAAGAACAACTGAGATCTATGACGTTTGATTCTAAAAAAATCAGACGTAAAATGTAAGATAACTTTAAAAAATCTTATCGAAATAAGTTAAAAAAGCTTTTATTGAAGGTAAAATGTCTAACGATGCAAATTTTCACTGAGAACACAGGTATTTTAATGACTGCAATATTTTTGACGTTTCGTTTGACAGCCCAACTGGCAGTTGTTCGCGCCATTTTCTTACTATTTGCAGCGATAGAAAGAGATAGCCCTTAAATTGGAAAGGTCCATTGTGTAGGTTTATGTATCTTTTTAGACAATCAATCTAATTTTGTTCAAAGATTATTGAGATAAGCCAAATATATTTGTGAATATGTGACAAACATTTGCAATGTAAGATTTGTAAGGAGAAGAACGGAAACAATTTTGCAAGTAAATATAGCCTGACATCTTCTCATTAAATTATGGACTGCTTTTCCTTTACGTTCAAAGTCCACGTATGGGCATCTAATTTAAAAGGTCTAAATTTAGAGCCAGTGACCTTCGTGCTTTGGTTTCCAAATGAATTAATAATGTCACCATTGTATGCCATATGTGCTAATGAGACTGTTATGGGTGGCCAATCTTACTCTATCTGCATGAGAAGTATCTTAAAGACGTGACTAAGGTAATTGTTAAATTTGCAAGTCAATTCTTTACCTATGAGTAGAACACTTTGAATAAAATCATTTGTGTTTGGAATGCTTACAGAGATCATATTAGGTTAGGAAAAACAAATTTGATTTTGGAATTGAGAAATACGAGATTTACATTATTTATTATGTTTGCATTCAATGCAGTATTTAAATGATATCCTTGATTGCTAATTGTGTACAATACATTTGAATTGTTTTACGATGCGAGGTGAAGCATTTTTCTTTTTAATATTTCAGCAGTAACAAAACAAATACATACAATACTTTCTGACATAATAGAGCTGTTGCAACAATTTCTTATTTTATATATTATAATATTGTTCTTTAAGTACACTCAAATTTGAAAATATGTACCTTAAAATATATTTAATTACTGAAATATATGTAATATTTTTAAAAAAATCACGATCTGAAACAGAATGTGACCTCAAAGTTCATACAACTTAACGTGACAAACTATCGTCTACTTTTATTTATAAAAATAACGTAGGATTAATTGCATATTTTTTTTCATATTCAATATATTTAATTAAGATAAAAAATATGATGTAGCCAACAATATACCTCCCGCCATTTGATTTTTATTAATTTAAATATACATAGTTACATATTTATTTATGCTGGAAACTGTATTAAGTTCCATTTCAAAAAACTGGTTCTATTTAATATTTTCTTTTTAAAACGTTACTATTATTAATTTGAAATGATTAGTTCTTTGACAGTGACATTTATCTATCGAGTTGTGTTTGTTTAAAACGTAGGCTCCAGGATTTAAATTATAGATAATTTTATAAATTTATCCATAAAATATATAGAAATAGTTATTTACATTATACGTGCGGTAGGTGTAATTTTAGAACGCGAGGTTTTACATTGAAGCACGACGCGCAGCGGAGTGCTGCAATAAAACCGAGCGTTGTACAAATACCTAACGCACACATTATGTATTAAATTTTTTGGCCGAGATATCTATTAAAATATGTATTTTCTATAAAAATTTTGCTTGTTAACATAAAACCATTGTTGTCATCAAGCGAGCTGCTATCAAAACAATTAATTGTAGGCTCAGCATCAAGGCGCTTTGAAAACCAATGAAACGTCAAAATAATCAAAAAATTGTATTGCTTGATTTCTATTTTGGTCAGTAATTGCTAAAAGCAAGGATAAAAGTATTGTAATCATATCTATCAAAAAGAAAAATGACAGACTTACTCCCTGAAAAATCAAAAGCCCGTTACGAGAGATATTATCAAGTTTTCATACGGTGGTGTGCCGAAAAAAAGTCAACAATTGAGAGATTGGGTTGGGACAAGACCAAGAATTTGCACTTTGATTATTTTATTTATTAGGGATGGCTATTGTCTATGCTGCTATGCTGGAAGGAAAATAAGGTTAGGCAGATTAGTTCCTACATACGTAGTTTCTAAACAGACTACATGAATGATTCTAATGTTACCTACCCTTTTAGACATTCTTCATTAAAATTAATTTCAAACATTTGAAATAAAATAAATAATTCTCATGAATCATTCCACAAATTTTATCATTTGAAAATTTTGACATATTGACATTGCCGACTGAGAATTATGCTAACAGATGGCGCTGGCAGATTAAATTAAAAGAAATTCAGTTTTATTTATTTATTTACTATTATTAAACGAAAATTGCGGTAGCTAGCGTTTTTGTAGGCACTCTTTATTATTACAAAGTAGATTTCTTTATTATTGGCCTCTTCAAACTTAAAAATATGGGTGTGTATTATTTTATTCGGTGCGGCAAAGTCATGGCATGTGTAAAATCGCAACTACCATGGACGCCAACGATGTGTGATTGTTATGTTTACACTTTAGGAGGCCAAAAAAGTATTTACCGGTTTCAGGATATTACTCCATTGTTTACATGTACAAAAGTAGGCTGGTAACTAAGTAATAACTGTATCTGTATGGTAATATTATTACCATACTGACTTGTCAACAACGGTCTACAAAATGAAAATAAAATTAAATGAAAATATAATGCTCTTCATTAATACATACAGATAACGTTAGCCTATCGTTCTAAATACGGTCTACTTTATTCTAAAGTAATAAACATGAGGAATAAAGCACATAATTTAAATATTTGTCATATTGACATATGTCAAAATAATTGTTCTGTTAACCAAAGCTATCTGAAAGTAGCATTAATGAGAGAATTTCAAAAAATAATATTTATCAATAATGTCTTAATTTTCTAAAACCGATAAACTATTGAACAATGATAATCATAACAAGCCTTACATCTGCGGCAGTATGTTAATAGTTATAATGCCAACCTGCGGTCGAACATTCTAGAGCTCTCTGGTAGTTAATGGCAGCTGTATAAAAGGGACGCAGCTATGCTCGAGAGTTAGTTACATACAGAGTCATAGAGACATTCACATGGAGTGTTAGAGAGTAAAGTGTTAGTGAGAAGCACAGCAGTATCGTAGTGAGCGTATGCAGTTGGTGTCGAGTAGGTACTCGGAAAGTTACTGGTATATTGTGATAGCTGGATGTGAATACTCGGTAGTGTTGACGAGTATTGGGAAGCTATAGTGTACAAGGACAGTAACAGCGAGTCGGGAAGTTACTGGTATACCGGGTATAGCTGTGAAAGAGAATACTCGGTAGTGTTGAAGAGTATTGGCAAGCTAGGTATACGGGGACAGAAACAGCAAGTGGAAGTGAATACTCGGCTGTGGTGTTGAAGAATTGTGGCATACGGACAGTCGGTGATACTGAGGCTGTGGAAGTTTGACAGAGAGTTACATAAATAGACAGATAGTGTGATGAAATAGGTGACTTCTGTCCGAGCAGTTGAATATACAGACGCTGTTGAGTCAGTTAAGTATAGACGCTGTGGAGGTCGGTAGGCGGACAGTTGAACGTGAAATAAATAATTAGTAATAATAAATAATTAGAAATAAATAGTAGTGTTAATTAGTTAAATAAATAAATAAATAGTGTTAGTGTTATCTAGTTAATTATAGTTTTAGTCTTAATTAATTTTTAATAATTGTCTAATATTTACACTTCATCCAAATAAATAAATAAAAAAAAAACGTTACAATATATTGAGTTTGTTAGCAACTTTGTGTACAGCTGATAAGCAATGTAATAATAACGAGCTGTAATATACGGGGTGGAGCCATAATTACGCATTATGAACAGGACATAAAATTGAATGCGTCTTGAATATTTACCCAGCTATTAGGTCCCACCTTTTATTACAAGATACAACTTAATGTTCTGGTAATTTCCACTCAACACATTAGGTAGGAACAAGACGCTCATGTTTTGTTTAGTAATTGTGATAAAAGAATGATTTTTACCTTCCGTCACCTTTACACTGTAAAAAAAAATTCTGTAATTTTACAGAAAAACCCTAGGCAACTATTCTGCCTAAGATATTTGTGTAAATTTACACAAAAAAGTAATTTTACGTAAAATATGTAATTTTGTTACTTAAAATTTATGTAAATATTTTCCACGTTAGTTTTAGTAAAATTACATATTTAGTTGGGGCATTTACAGATACTGAATTAATAAATATATGTAAAATTTTATCTTTTTTCTGTATAATTCCGTAATTAACAAGTAATGTTTTACATATGTTTTATGTACGACAATATAAATTATATGTAAAATTATTGAAAGTTTGTAATTATTTTACTCATATTTTATGTATTAAAACATTTTATATATGTAAAATTATTGAATATTTGTACTAATTTTACACATATTTTATGTAATAAAGGATTAAATATTATGTAAAGTTACGGAATCTTTGTAATTATTTTAAGCATTTTTTATGTATTAAAGTAGTAGTTATTTGTAAAATTATTAAATGTTTGTAATTATTTCACATATAATATGTAAAATTACGTTAATTATCTGCAAAATTCTACGTACCACACTGGCGCCAAGGTCACACGTGACACTTTTATTAAAATTTCCTAGGATAATTATTTTTAAGGAAACCTACCGTTTACAACTGAATTAGCAGATATTTATTTTTTTGCCAAATACAAAATGCAACTGGTAATTGTTAATAAACTTTTGTACTTCACAAAGTAAATTATTTATACACTTACGTGCACTAAGTATAACTTATTATCCTTCTTCTGTAATAGAAACAATAAAAATAATGAAAATATTTACTTATAAATATATAACTATATGTATTATACATAAATTATAGTATTATAATACATATTTAAGTAAATTTGTACTTTCTCTAAATCTTAAACTAATAAACACATATTAACAAAAATATTTACGTAGGTAATTTAAACCAAAACAGTCTTCATTTTCTTAAATATTAACTAAATTAACATTAGTATTTGTCACTTTGTACCTAAATATTTAGGTAAACGGAGAATTTTGTAAATAAATTTCATTTATTTCTAAGTGTTTTAAATCTTCAACAAGGTGCCAATATTTTTTTATGCCAAAATATTTTACATTCTTCTCATAACATAGTAAAATTAGTTGAATAGGATCTACTTTAGACTGATTGTAACTATAAATCATTATAGTAATTTTCGTCCCTTTACCTATTATTTAGGTATACAGGGTGTGCAACGAAATGCGGAACATAGGACTTCAACATGGGATTTTAAAAATGTGCGGAAATTGGCTTTCCTGTAACTTTTTGAGCAAAAGTACAAGAGTGAAAAGTTGTTTAAAATTTATTTTTACTTTTAAAAAGTCTTCATTTAATGCAATAGAATATCTGTAGCACTAGATTTTTTGTAAATAAAATATGACATTTTCATCAAAAATCAAATAGCCATGGAAATAAAATACAAATAAAACAAAATATAAATTAAGTAAGATTAAAATTATAATAATGTAGACACAATGATTACAATGATTAACATCAACAACAACTCAAATAACACTGAACTGAACTCTTAGAATGATATCTTGTTTTATTTGCTTTTTATTTCCATGGCTATCTGATTTTTAACGAAAATGTCATATTTTCTTTTCTAAATATCTAGTGCTACAGATATTCTATTGCATTAAATAAGGACATTTTATACGTAAAAATTAATTTTAAACAACTTTTCATTCTTGTACTTTTGCTTAAAAAGTTACAGGAGAGCCAATTTCTGCACATTTTTAAAATTCCATGTTAATCTCCTATGTTCCAGGTTTCGTTGCACACACTGTATAGTGACAAGTATAAAATACTGAGATATTGATTTTCAAAAATTTGTTAGTTTTAACAAAAATAATAAGTACCTAAGTATAAATTAACAAAAAATTCAAATACCTATAAACTAATTCGTTTACTTTAACACTACATTTTTTTTACTGTGTATAATTAAAATTATTTAATTTTCGTATTAACGTTAATACTTTATTTAGTACACTGAGCGTTTTTGTTGATTTGGAATGTGACTTTGAGCCTTCTTTCGGATTTATTTTTAGGATATATCTCTGAAAAAATTCTAGGGTGAGTGAGGCTGCAGAGGGGTATTTTATATTTAGTATATAAAATAATGCAAATACTTGCTGTATTGCATTTGGGCATGAATTTGCTTCTCCGGTTATTTTTTTTTCTACAATAATGTAGTGTATTTTATCTGAAAAATATTAATAATAAAATTAATATCAAAACAAATAAAAATACTGAGAATAAAGAATACTAAAGAGTAACTGATAAGAATAATAGAGAAAAAAATCATTTAACTGGAAGAAGTATGAATCTGGTATTGCTATAAAGTGTTGTAGAGACAGGAGTGGGTCAACAAAAATGGCGAGTGAACAGCTTGTGAGACGTTCATAGGTTGGTAAGGATGTGTGTTTACGTAATCGTTTAGTGTGTAAGTGGCTGAATGCGATTACTAAGGGAGGAACAAATTTGTGGAATGAATGCAATTTATGTATGCAGACCAGAAAAATTTTTTAGCTAAAAATGATTGTTGTAAAAATTTATTTAATTTGAATTTGTAACGTCATAATTTTTATGTTAAGAGTGGGGATATTTGTTGTATGATGTCCGGTTAGTAAGAATGTTGTTGAAAGAGTGAGTGATTGTTTTTGTGGTTGTTATTATTATTATTGTTATTATTATTTTTTTGTTTCGGGTTTGTGCTAACCCACTAAGTGGGAGATGCGTGATTTTATGTATGTATGTATGTATGTATATATGTATGTATGTATGTATGTATGTATGTATGTATGTATGTATGTATGTATGTATGTATGTATATATGTATGTATGTATGTATGTATGTATGTATGTATGTATGTATGTATGTATGTATGTATGTATGTATGTATGTATGTATGTATGTATGTATGTATGTATGTATGTATGTATGTATGTATGTATGTATGTATGTATGTATGTATGTATGTATGTATGTATGTATGTATGTATGTATGTATGTATGTATGTATGTATGTATGTATGTATGTATGTATGTATGTATGTATGTATGTATGTATGTATGTATGTATGTATGTATGTATGTATGTATGTATGTATGTATGTATGTATGTATGTATGTATGTATGTATGTATGTATGTATGTATGTATGTATGTATGTATGTATGTATGTATGTATGTATGTATGTATGTATGTATGTATGTATGTATGTATGTATGTATGTATGTATGTATGTATGTATGTATGTATGTATGTATGTATGTATGTATGTATGTATGTATGTATGTATGTATGTATGTATGTATGTATGTATGTATGTATGTATGTATGTATGTATGTATGTATGTATGTATGTATGTATGTATGTATGTATGTATGTATGTATGTATGTATGTATGTATGTATGTATGTATGTATGTATGTATGTATGTATGTATGTATGTATGTATGTATGTATGTATGTATGTATGTATGTATGTATGTATGTATGTATGTATGTATGTATGTATGTATGTATGTATGTATGTATGTATGTATGTATGTATGTATGTATGTATGTATGTATGTATGTATGTATGTATGTATGTATGTATGTATGTATGTATGTATGTATGTATGTATGTATGTATGTATGTATGTATGTATGTATGTATGTATGTATGTATGTATGTATGTATGTATGTATGTATGTATGTATGTATGTATGTATGTATGTATGTATGTATGTATGTATGTATGTATGTATGTATGTATGTATGTATGTATGTATGTATGTATGTATGTATGTATGTATGTATGTATGTATGTATGTATGTATGTATGTATGTATGTATGTATGTATGTATGTATGTATGTATGTATGTATGTATGTATGTATGTATGTATGTATGTATGTATGTATGTATGTATGTATGTATGTATGTATGTATGTATGTATGTATGTATGTATGTATGTATGTATGTATGTATGTATGTATGTATGTATGTATGTATGTATGTATGTATGTATGTATGTATGTATGTATGTATGTATGTATGTATGTATGTATGTATGTATGTATGTATGTATGTATGTATGTATGTATGTATGTATGTATGTATGTATGTATGTATGTATGTATGTATGTATGTATGTATGTATGTATGTATGTATGTATGTATGTATGTATGTATGTATGTATGTATGTATGTATGTATGTATGTATGTATGTATGTATGTATGTATGTATGTATGTATGTATGTATGTATGTATGTATGTATGTATAATTTTGGACTAGTATATGTTTATGAAAAGTAGATCAGTACGTAAACATAATTAAAAATAATTTTCGTACCTTTTACATAAATGGCGTGTGGTGTAGATATATCATCATTACATATGTCTTCTTTGGAAATATGTTCCTACAAAAAATATTAATTATGTATATATTTTTCTTATGTGAACACAAATTTATGTCATTACCTCTACTTCCTGAAATATATATTTTAAATCATCTTTAAAGTATGTAGATGTGCAAATTAGAAATTTTTGTAATATTTCATCTACGTCATTAAATTTGTATTTTTGGTTTGTTAGAAAAGAAATAGTTTTTTCCATTTTTTGAATGCCACTTGTGAAGTCATTTTGTATATTACATTCAGTTAATAGCTGAAAATGTAGGAACATATATTTTTCTCGGAAGAGATAAGGCCATTCTTCCACGATAGACGCTATGGTAGGTACATTTTTTTGATTCAAAAAATATCTTTGTGCTGCATATGTAGACTTCATTAAATTCTCAATTTCTTCGTTATCTATCTGTTTGTCATATAGTTGCTGCAGTTTTACCTTCTTTGCTGCTATTGATTCTATTGTTTCTTCATCCGGGTTATTTGGTTGCCAATTTTGGCAAACAGCTGTTTTCAATCTTTTATAACTAACTTTTACGCCACTGGATAAATCCGAATTATTACAAGTTCTATTAAGATAATTATTTCTATCTTCCACTTTTTTCAGCAATGCGGAATATCCGCTACCAATAAATTTTCCGTCTTCGTCTAAGTCTCCTAATGTTGGATACTTTCTAATTAATTTTTCGCAGATGGGTTTCAATGTTTTTCTTCCTGGATATTTCATGTGTTTTCTTATGTAATCTACTAATAAATGAGTAAATAATGTCAAGTCCTTTGCATCCAATGTACTTTTTTCGGAAAACTTTGCAGCTAGTTGTAAGGGAATTTGTACAATAAAGGAGTTTACGTCAATAGTTTGTGTCTCTTCATTTTCTGTTTCTGATGTGTGTACTGATAGGTTTTTATGAAGATCAAGGGAAGAAGACAATAAGGAATTAGAAGAAGTAGTATTGGCACTACTAGTACTACATTTGTCCCAGTCTTTATCAGCCCAGTACTCGTTTTCTCTTAAAATAATTAATGTTTCATTTTTCATACAATCTAAAGTCTCGTTATCTTCTATACTTGTTCCATCACATTCGAGTACAATTTCATTAACAGAACGGTCAAATTTTTCTGAAGCTACAATAAACATATAATGAAATATAGTTATATTTCGATTTTACGTTAATTTTAATTACTTGTCATTTTCAACAAATTTAAATCGATATTGGCAATATTTATAAATTTTTTTATTTGTCTGTCTGGCGTCCATATTTTGAACACTGGCATCTACAAAAAAGATTAATGGTTTATTTTTTTATATAAATATTACTTATATGCTACAAAGTCGTATTTTTTGTCAATTTTTAACCAAATTGCACAAATTTATAAATCTACGGATCCAAAACATACAAATTAGCATGTAAAATTGATTTTTTTGTGCTATATTTATAGCTCATCAAAATAAGCATGTTTCAGATAAAAATACGAATTGTTATGAACGACATGTTTGCTTAGAGGATAATAATCCAGAAGCTCAGAAAATTCACAAATAACTTCGTTAATAATTGTTGTACTCTTTAAGTAATATAAACCTTGATCGGGAAGTTCTGATAATTCATGTTCAGTCCCAATAAAATAAACTTTATCATATGTTTTTGTAACAAGTATTGTACATATTTCGCATATTTTATAATTATATGTTTCGTAATCTTTTTGTAATACTACAAACATACCTTTATTGTAACAAATACCTCTATACACAATACTTTGTGATTCAATAAAATCATTATAACTAAATCGAAAATAATATTTAACTTTTTCTGAAAATGTGTTAAAATTTACTGCACATGCAACATCTGCAATAACAGAATCATTAAAAAAATTTCCACAATTGAGGTACGATTGCATAAGTTGATGACGTTCTGATAATGTTAAGGTTAAATTTTTGAAATTGCTTAGATGACGTACTACCTTTTTGAAAAAGCTGTGTTTGCTTTCGAATCTCAATGTCCATAGTCGAATTAAAGGTCCGAATTGTCTCGTTAATTCACCATAATGGGTAATGTAGTGATGCTTAGGCCTTAGGGAATTTTGAGGAAAACACTCTTTTCTCATATTCAAATAATCAGTGAAATACATATCTATTAGAACTGTTTGCGCTACTGATAATTTAGGCGCACAAACTAATTCAACTGCTTTTCTTAATGTAAGTAGTAAAATCCATACTTTATCTTGCATATCTACTTTATAAATTAAAGCTAGTGTAATAATTTGTAATAATTTTCGGGTCTCAGATGCCTGACCAACAATTTTAATACTTTTTATATTAATTAATGGAACACTTGTTTGATCATTTTTATCAAACTTGATTGATTTTAATTTAGTATTTAGATAGTTTTCTGATACATAATTTTGTTTAATAAAATATTTTATTATTAACATCAAATCGTATTGTACGACTCCTTCAAAAAGATCGTGACCAATACATGGTGGTAGGCCAGGATTACACACATGATAAAAAGACAAAGAATTGAGAACAGAATTATCTTTAATACCACAGACATGTAACTGAGAATTTTGTAAATTTCTTTGGACATGTTCATTATAATTTTGTATTGTCCTTTTTTCTTTCTTAAATATGTCACCATCCTGAAGGTTTTGTTTAGTAAATAAACAAAACCTGCAGAGATAATCAGTGCTCGAAAAATTTTCTGTGAATCCTCCAATCATATGACTTCCTAAATTGTCTCCTGTTACTGCAACTAATCTACAAGAAAATTCAAAATTTTGTCCCCCTTTTTTCAAAATAATTCCATTTATTTCTAAGTGTTTTAAATCTGCAACAAGGGGTGCCAATATTTTTTTTATGCCAAAATATTTTACATTCTTCTCATAACATAGTAAAATTAGTTGAATAGGATCTACTTTAGACTGATTGTAACTATATAAATTTGCAATTGTGTAATAAACAGCTAATAATTTGTGCTTAGTTCTAGCTGAACCTAACGGATTGCATATCTCAAACGCATCCTGGTAAACAATTATTTTTACCATGTTATTATCATTGTAGTAATTGTTATTAATAGTGCCATCGGTAAAGCTAATTAATACATTTTTATCGTATTGTTTTGGATGTTTTAATTGATATTCTACTCCTTCATTAGCAAGAAATACACGTAAAGATTCCTGAATGGGCACATAATGATAATAACAGGGAACATGGTTTGAATTAAATCCCAAAAAAATTTTTGTTGGGTTAACGTAGTTAAAATAATGTTTATATGCGCGTTTTCTACAGTAACTGTTCCGAAGTAATCCATTTTTCTCTTTTTCATGATAATTATCAATAAAATTACATTGCTCTATTTCTCTGAATAATAAGGCTCTAATATTTGGTGCAATATTATGCTCAATAAATAAGTCATTTAATTTGGTGCAAAGAATTTTACGGTTCAATGTATTTATTTCGCATATAGCATCTACTATATTTTGCATAGTTTCACTTGTCAAAAGATTTTTTGCTTCTAACTTCAAATAAAAAACTGTTAAACTTTTAAGTAACTCATCTTGTACATTATTTGGACTACGTACGAGTACATTTAAGGAAGTGTGCTGTGAATTTATAATTTCATTAATATTATTTACAAAATTGCTCCTGTCTAAATTATTTTGATTTGGTATTTCAATTTCAGGTATTTGTTCACTTTCAATAGCATTATAAAAATGGTGTCTATACATGTGACATTTCAATGAATTTAATTTTGTGTAGTAAGATTTATTATTACATGTTTTATCAAAACATTGCACTGCAATTCCTGACAAAATATGAAATTTACCATGTTTAATCACCTCCGTAACCGTATTGCAAAGAAAATTGCATGAATCCGTGCGACATTGAAATTTATTTGCGCTGTTATTAATATTTTGTTTTATTCTGTGATTACGGTATTTATGACTTAATAAAGATTTATATTTTGAAAATTGCATTTTGCACTGGGCTACTGGGCACTTAAATTTAACATTTTTAATATGTTTATTAAGTGATAACATAGTGAAAAATGATTAGGTTAGGATAATAGTTGTCAGGTCACCAACAATTGATTTCTGTAATATGACATTACTAAATAGTTTTATGAAGAAAATAATAAGATATACGTACCGTTAATGTAGATTTCTCAATGCTTATTTGAAAGATATTAAAGTTATTTAACTCTGCTGAAGCTGCAGCCAAAATGACCTTATCTAAAACACAACAATAGACGTAGGTAGTTGGATTCCTGCATTCTTATTGGTCGGCGGCATCAAAGAATTTGTTTTACAGAAATATTTTGTAAAAATTATAATATACATTGCTTGTTCTTTTATTATAGTTTTATTTATTATAATGTAATAATTGGTTAATGTATTCATTCAGAGTGAAGTCGAGAGTATACTACAGTTTAACCCACTTGATTTTCAATAGAAATAAGCAAGTGTGCAAAGTAAACTACAGTCAACAACTGTCATGAACGTGTAAACAAAACATAATACAAATTGTCTTACCTTTGCAATAATTTATAGTCATAAACTTCTAATGCACAGTAATAATATAATATATGTGTATATCTATAACACGAAATAGCGAAATACGCACTTACAGTGCAAGAATACAGAATGCCGGGACGGGGAAACCCTCAACCTTCCAGCTTGCAGCGACGCTTCGCTCTGATTGGTTGGCGGCAGTGCAAAGAATTTGTTTTACAGAAATATTCTGTAAATTTTGTTATATAAAATACGTAGTCACATATTATTAAAATCCTCATTATTTTTACTTAAAAAAATAGTATTTTTACATATATTGTATGTATTTCAGAGAAACAATTATGTAACATTATATTTACATATATTTTTATTTAAAAAATTACGGAAAATATAGTAAAATTACAGACTTTAATGAAAAACACATATAGTTTTTCAATTTTACACATTTTTGAGGACAATTACCAATTGTATATGTAAAATCGCGATTACGCATTTATTATGTAATTTTTTTACTACAATTTTTCTGGAAAATCGCGATTTTTTTTTACAGTGTAGGTAAGGAAGGTATTGTCTTTGGTCAAAAAATTCGATGATGAGTTTTTAATCAATAAGCACGTTTTAGGGTCCCTAGAATACGAATTTACTATTTTTACGATGATGTCTGTATGTGTGTGTGTGTGTGCGCGTGTGTGTGGATGTGTGTGTGTGTGTGTGTGTGTGGATGTGTGTGTGTAACAAAATTTTCGTCTGCGATAACTCTAATACTACAGTTTCAAAAATTATAATTTTTTCGTATACTTCTTCGTTACATCCATATGAAGAGCTGATTAGATTTTGGTTACAATTGGTCAACCGGAAGTACCATCATTTGAAGATTTTAACAGTTTTTCTTGAAAAAACTATGTTAAATATAATTTTTTCACATTTGATGTTATTATAAATATTAAAGAATATTTTATTCTCTATACGATTTGATTGCATTTTATACTTAATATTAAATGGATATAGAGTTAAAAAATTATAAAGAAATTAAATTTCATAAAGTAGCCATAGCTATGGAAACAGCTACTATATTAAGAAAATTCTGATTGAAAGATGTCAGTGTCAAGTGAAATTGACATAGTGTCTTATAATTTTACTGGGAATATAGGATCTTTTGCTTTCTGTATGGAATTTGTATAAAATACATACAACTACTTTAAGGTAATGTACAAGAAATAATAATAATAATAATAATAATAATAATAATAATAATTTTCTGTATGAAATTTGCATAAAATACATGCAACTGCCCGAAGGTAATGTACAAGAAATAGAATATTTAATTTAGCAAGGAACTTTCCGTATGAAATTTGTACAAAATACATAGAACTGACGGAAGGTAATGTGCTGGCCACATCAGATTTTTTTAATATTAATGTTATACATGACATTATACGAGAATTTAAAAGCATTGTGCATTTCTGTACTAAAATATGAAGCAAAAATTAAATAAATTATTCCTTTAGGTACTAGAAGTATCAACATTTTTAAAAATTCAATATTAGACACACATACTAAAGTATAAACGAAGACGGATTTGTGAAAAATTCACGGACCCCAGCGGGATTCGAACCCACGGCCTCCCAATTTCTAGTCGGGCGCTCTGCCAACTGTAGCTCAGTTGGCAAAGCGCCCGACTAGAAATTGGGAGGCCGTGGGTTCGAATCCCGCTGGGGTCCGTGAATTTTTCACAAATCCGTCTTCGTTTATATATTTAATATATTTGATGGTAACTATAAGTTACAAAAATTTCACTGTTGCATTACACTCAAGACAGTCTTCTCTTATACTAAAGTATATTATTGAAATCTATTAATTACTAATTAACGATTTATTTGAATTTTCGCTTCATGACGAAAGCTAGTAATTATAAAAATAAGTGTATAATAATGTCTCAATGTCATAAAATTAAAATTAGAAATTAATGAATTAATAATGATATAAATTTATTATATTTTTTCATGATTTATAACACTTGTCAAAAGAAATCAATATTACAAAAACATACATTAATAAATATGTAATTATATCGTTTACAAAGTATTTATCACATATGATTTATATTATAATTAGATGATCTTTAATCTTGTCAGATTATTCTATCAAATATTATCAGCATAGATCAATATTATGAATCACATACAAATTATACATTTTTCATTTTTGATTAGCTAATTTTTATATCACGTTAATAGATACCTAAAATAACTTGAAACAAATGAAAGTTTTTTCCATACTTTTATCCCAGACTGTGGGAAAGTGGATACTAAAGCTAAGTAAAAAAAAAGAAAATTAAATACTTATTTTCGTATATTATTTTTTACTTCCTTGTACGAAGTAAAGGAAGTATTGTAATCGCGAAAAATTTCGGTTTTCAGATTTCAACGGAAATGTCCTTTCTGACCATCCCTGAATCCATTTTGGCTAATTTCGTCGTGACGTCTGTACGTATGTACATATCTCGCATAACTCAAAAACGGTAAGCCGTAGAAAGTTGAAATTTTGTATTTAGGCCTGCTATAACATTTAGTTGTGCACCTCTCTTTTTGGTCATTACATAGTTTCCAGAAATGTTACTTTATTTGAAGCCTATAATAGATTTTAATTAAAACTATTTTAAAATATAATTTAAAACTTTTCAAATTTAGTATATAAGACTTTTATGTCAATTGCAATAACATAGTAGATTGTGGTTAAACAGGCTAGCCGGAAGTGATATATTACCAGAAGTTATTAATAGTTTTTCTTCAATAAAATGGTTTCATGTTGATTTTAGAAATAAATGCTTCAAATAAGAGTTTTAGGCCCGGTATTTTCACTTCCGAATAAAGTTTCGAATAAGTATTCGTTAAATAAATTTATTCTATATATTTATCCAACGAATAATTACATTGCGTCTTTTCACACATTTTACACAAACAAATAGCTATCTGTCGAATAATTTTAACGTTCGTGAATTGGTAGCCTTGCAGAGTGAATTTGTGTCAGTAGAGAAGGATAAAGTCTGGCGTAGCCACGTTAAGCAGACAAGGATGAAATGTGTCAACTACTTTTGAATCCGTAGTTGTCAAAATTTTGTTTGACATTTTTAGCCCCGGGAAACTGTAATTTAACAAGTGTTGTGTATATTGTAAAATTGTTCTTGTACTTTTTGTATATTTCTTTCAATTCAAAGGAAATGTTTGTCAATGTATTCAACAAAAGTATCTAAAATTCGAAAATATTTTGCCAGCGTCAAATGACAGGATCTTTTACCTATTTACTGTTTGAGATCAAATGCGATCCCCAATGTGTGATACTAAATTGTTTTCATAATCGGAATCTGTCAAAAATTATTTCATGTATGTGGTTATGTCGCTGTCTGATGGTGTGTGATCGATTTCTCACGTTATTTATTAATTCATAGTTGAAAATATCATAATAATATTTAATATATCCATTTTGTTAATAAATCTGCACTATGTGGAAATGTAATGAACTTACGAATAAACGGTTATTCGCTACCCAAGTACCGAATAATTTATCCCGCGAATAACAGATGTTATTCTTACGAATAAATTTATTTGCAAGTGAAAAGACTACAAAAATATTTATCTGAAGGATAAATTTATCTAAACCTTTATTCGCAAGTGAAAATACCGGCCCTTAGAGAATTAAATTCTACGTCTAGCACATCAAGTATTATTAAATTAGTCTATTGTATGAGCAAGATATGTAAATTTATAACATATACTTTTTGGTTTTTGCAATGAAGTTTGCTATGGATTAGGACAAAAAATAACAAAAAATAAAAAATAGATGTTAATGTCAAATTACGTCAAATACGTACAATTTTATACTTGGGTCTATACTTCATATTGGTCTTGCGTACAAGGAAGTCGTGTGGTGTCCACATCAGATTTTTTAATTTCAACATTTTTTGTGGGTATTAATTGGTACCAATCGTAGTATCAATTTAAAAATTAGAACCCTATACCTCGCTGTCAACTTGACACACCACTTTTTTAGCACTTTTGCGGGACATCAAATCCTTAAATGATTTATTATGATTATATTTATCATAATTATAATATTGGCATTTTCCACCCACAAAAGTTCATTATGATTACAAAACCGTATCATAGCAATCATGCGATACCAAGACCCGCAATGTCTGGGCTATACCACGACCATTGGGATCCCGCTCGGCCTCGCGCACAGGAAACTAAGGGGGACGCGGAGCCACGGGGGAAAACGGCAGGATGTGCTCGGCGCTCGCCATTTCTATCAGGCTCTTTCCAAGGTCCGTGCACGCACTAATAGACAAGGACGGAGCGATATAGATTCCAAGTTGGGAGACAGAGAGAGGCACAGAGGGAATAAAAACGATCTGCTCTCAGAATACGTATTGGGCAACTTCCGGTTAGACCGCGGTGTAATTGAAGCGTTTCCAGGTTTAGATGGTTGTTAGTTGGTTCATTTGTCGTCCGCTTCGGTTGTTTTTTATAAGGAGATTGGTATTATTATTACTGTTTTAATGAATGGTAACAGGAAGTATTCACTATTTTGTAATTTGTAACGTAAACTATTTCAAAATCTTATTAGTAGCACAACAGCTCATTTGGTAATTTATATGATAGTTATTATATACTGGGCAATAATTTATCATGTTGTCAGTCAATGGAATGTAATGTTTGTAATGTTATTTTAATAAACAATATACACATTTTCTGATTTCTTTCTCGTGAATTCATTAATTATAGTTCCTTATAGTATATTTACATTATTTTATTAATCATATAATGGTATATTACATTCAGGGCCGGCCCAAGTTACAGACAAGCCTGGCGGTCGCTTGGGGCGAAATTGGTTTTAGGGCGACATTTTTGAGACTATTTTTTTGCAAAATAAATTAAAAATCAAATTATAAGTTTATTGACTCGTCCAGTGTGTAGCTTTAATCATAATGCTGACAATTCCAGTTGCAGCAAACTTATATTATTTAAATCCTATTTATATTTTTTACGTTATAATAAGGAAGAAGGAAGGTTAAATTCGTTGGCGATTATATCAATTAAAAACATTGTTATATCAAATACCCCAACATAAAAAAAATTGCAACAAAAGCTTTTATACGGAATCCTGTACAGAAAAATACACTGATGTAACAGCCCCTCGCCAATTTGGAAAAAGGCGACATATTTTGGATTTTGACATTTTACTTGAAAACGGTGATCCGTATCGAAATTTTATACAAAACAAGATTTCTATATTTTTTACCTAGGATGAACCGTTAAAAAGTTAAATTAGATTTTCCGTTAGGGTTTAAAACCCTTCGGGTTTGATATCTATAGAAAATTCAAGAACACACACTGCTGACTCAAATCATTTTTGGCAATATAAATTAGCTTCGTTTAATTTCTTAATAAACAGATTAAATAAATTTCCTTTAAACAAAAAACGATTTAAAACTGAACTAAACTATATTAAAGAAATAGCTAAGTATAACGGCTTCCCGGTTAAAACTATCGATAAATTAATTCATAAATTTAAAAATCGCCAATCCATTTCTAATCTTACAACGTTATCACCATCTAATAATAAAAATAAAATTAAATATATATATATATATATATATATATATATATATATATATATATATATATATATATATATATATATATATATCATCACGGCTTATTGTGCCAATCTGCTTTTTACAGAGATAAAAAAAATAAAAATAATCATAAACACTACCGTACGATAAAGCTTCCAAAAGTTTAAACAAAATTTTTAAAAATAAAAATTTAACTGTAACTTACAAATCAAATATTACCATTAAATCGTTATTAGGTAACCCTAAAGATAAAATAGATAGGTACTAACAAAAAATCCGGTATTTATAAAATTAGTTGTAATGATTGTAATAAAGTTTACATCGGTCAAACTAAAAGACAAATTGACACTCGGTTTAAAGAACATTTTTATCATCTAAAAAGCGGTAATCCAGAAAAATCTAGCGTAGCTCAACATATGTTCATTAATAATAACCAAATTAACAATTCTAATATTAAACTTTTAAAACATATTAATAATGATAGATATTTAGATGCATACGAGAGTTTAATAATAAATAAATATAAAAATAATTTGATGAATGCAGATCTCGGTCCCATACCAAACTCAAAACTTTTCGATTTGATACAAAGTTAAATTTTATTGGACGATTTAAATTTTAATGACTCATTATTATTGGACGAAATTTATCTTAGTTTATAGGTAATCATTCACCTATGACTCCCGTCCCTATATAATCCCAGTTCTCTCCTTTGTTTTTCAGAGTTGTTAGGACCTCTGGCATGGTTGACATGTTAAGTAATCTTGACTACTCTGTTGTAATACTGAGAACTTAGTTCTCGAAATACGTATTTAGTTTTTATTGAAATTAATTTTAAGGTTAAGGGGTAATTATAATAGTTTTAGACCTACGGGGTTCATTAATTTTTTACAAAATCTTTTTTCGAAAACAGCTAATGAATGTGTACGAAGCCACTGTATGTTCATGTCTTTGAAAATAATTGTGTAATTTATTTTCGTGGCGAACAACGCCTCTTGGCCCTTTGTCTATTTTTTATTACAGCCATTTATGTTTCTGTTATTAAACAGTAGACAATAAGCAATAACGATTTATAAAAATATTTAATTATTCTCGCTACAACACAACCTCCCATAAATACAAAAGCCCATAAATATATTTCGATATGTCACAAGTGTAATAAGTCGTTCTTTACGATCCAGTGACCTGTGGTTTTGTTCCAAGGTCGCGGACGTACGAATGTCAACCACCTTCACTAACTCACATGGATATTTCATACAGAGAACTGCAGTCTGTTGTAGACTGTAAACTGGAGACTGTACTGTTCGCCACTCCTCCAGTTAACGACTAGCATATGGGTATATTGGTGCACAGACGATATAAACGCAGAGTACTTTACCAGCAAATTGGAGGATTATTTTAACCTATAAGGATAGTAGAAGATATTTGTTGGAATTATATTTTTGTAAATTGTTGGTTAAATTTTGCAATTATGCTAACGATGGACACAATCTCGATATTATTTTGTTTGGTTAAGTATTACAAATTAGGAACATAATTGACACATACATTTTTCTTACCATGATTTTCTTGATAAGATGCTTGGTATGGTTATTAAATTAGAATTAAAATTTTCTGTGAATAATACGAAAATTACGTTTGAGATCACAAATTTAGCTTGTAATGAGAAATATTTTTTTTTGTATTTATTGAAATATGTTTTCTAAATATTTGTATAATTAGAATGTTAAATTTATGCTTTATATTCCAAGTATTATACTAACAAGATACCACATTTATTGGCCTAGTCTGTAAAATATTCGCTTAACGAATCGTTATCATAACGAAATCGCTATTATGAAATTCGTTGTCTACTTAACGACAATCGTTATCTCTGTATTCGTATTCTGTAACACATTTAAATAAAAATAATAACCTTGAGAGCAAGTTAAGAACTTTATTTCCTAAAGTTAAATTACAATTTTAAATGAAATTTATAAAATAATTCAATATCACTCGCAAAACTTCTAGCTGTCTTACTCTTTCTTCTTCTTGTTTTTAGCTGTGTTAGAGCTACTACTACCATCTGTAGACAAATTGTGAAGCTTGCGCTAGGCGCTACGAATATATATATATATATATATATATTTATTAAATTATTTTAATATTACTTTGCAAAAATACTATAATATGACGGGTTTCTGAGATCACTATTCAACATAAAATCCTGGAACTTTAAAAGCGGTTCAGAATCGGTTCGGAACACACTTCACTCGTTCTTGGAACACTGCACTATAAGTTCTGAATTTTAAATTCGATTTGTCGGAACGGTAAAATGGCTTTGCGCAAACTCAGGTTCTGAACTTTTGTTTGAACAAACCTTATATTATAACATAGTATAAAAATTGCAGTTGTGTAGGCGAAGGCCCCAATTTTGTCTGAGATCGACAATTCATTAACGTTCGTGATGCTTATAATATTTTTTTGCTCGATAGATGCACAAAATTTAAAAAAAGATTTGAAAATTATTTTGACATTAAAATAATTTGTTAAATGATAAATGATTCACATCACTTACCATTCAGTAATTTGTAAATAAAACCTACTGTCTTGGAAATAATATCGGTAAATATTTTTTAAAAAATCCGATCGTGTAAAAATGTATGATAAAATTTTACTTCCAAATTACTCTTCGAAACAGTTTTTATCTTGTGACATTAATTTTATTACTGTCAAAATATCGCGTTGCATTTGTTCAATTATTTAAATTACCTTAGAAGTAAAATAAATAAATATATCCATCATGGTATATTACCCATTGCTGGGTGTGCCAATCTAGTTTGTACACTATGTACAGTGTGTTCAAAAAAAATTCCTAACTCGGAGTAGGCTATGAACAGTTAAACGTGTCTGATCATTATTTAATTCAAAAGTCAAGTTGTCAAAATTGTTCTTAAAATGTAATTTAAAGGAGAAAAGACAATAAAGAAGGTTACAGTATATTGATATTCGCCGTTTTCTAATTTGTTTCCATTTCTAAAATAAGATTCAAGAAGAAAAGCTTTGATTTCTTCAGGTAACATTTTTGACAATATCTCAAGTCGAATTGACATTTAATTAAACATTTTTAAATTGTCATACGTTTCTTTGTTTAAAGCCTACTCCGAATTTTTTGAACACACTGTACCTACACAGATATCGGTAATTATAATATATTCGTACCGCGTGGGCAATTACCAGGCGTCACCTCAAAGGCATTCATTGCTGGCATGGAGAGTGCACCACAGGAGACACTTCTGTACCATTTAAAAGTCGATATAATTTTGACGTCGGTCGGGATCGAATCCAGATCCCCAAATTCGCGACCAGATACAAGTATATGGCCACGAGACCCCAAAAATTTTAAATTTGATAATTTTTTAATGAAACCGTGCCTAAATATACTTATTATAAAATTATCATGAAGGGAATAAACGAATTCATTTTTTCTGCTAATCAATTGTTTTTACTCAGCCAATATTTTTTTATAATATCCTAAAGAAGTAGATTAAGTGGCCTATTCAGAGATATACAGTCATAAAGGTTGCTATGCATATAAAGATTGTTATCATAAAGACATTTGTAACAATCTTTATGAATTTGTCAATTCAGAACCTACGTCGGTATTACTAACAATCTTTATAAAATAATACTTGTGAATGAACCAGATTATTTGACAATTGCTAACTTCATTCTACATATATTAACCTAATCTAACCTTAATCTTATCTGTCAACGCTTTAATTTTTTTAAATAATGAATTGCCAATTATATTTAGTTCGCAAACGTTTTCCCAAAACAACTAAAGAACAATACGATATTTACATCATATTTGGAAACTTCAACATTATTTAGAACGGGATTGTTAATTCCTACAAATGATCTCAACGTGATTGAAAATTTATGGAAAGATTTAATTTATTTATTTGGCTGAATATGTAACAGAAACATCACATCACACAGAGTTTTCAAGAATACCACAGAATGTCAAAAGGAACTTTGTTCCACCACAGTCTTTATCGCTCTTATGCTCATTATTCAAGTAGAACCAGAATCTATACGTACAATAAACTGCAACCTGCTAAAATATAAAAGCACCAATATTTGGCAGAAAGGTCAATATTAATAATATTTGATTGATATAATAACCTGTCACATGTCAAATAACAACGTGATAACAACCATAAATACATAGTTTTAGCAATCGTTATGATAAAGACTGTCAAAACGCTTAACAATTGTTGACATTAACCACTTTCAGTAATGAGAATACCAAATTTGATTTTAACAATCTTTATAGTACATAACAACCGTAAAGACCATAACGACTACACAAATTTTGAGTTCTGAATAGGCCCCTAATGTATATTTATTATAATAATAATGTAAAAAAAATGTTTATAATTAAAATTATTACCAACACATTGCGGTGACAAAAAGTTACAATTCTTGGAACACAGTGCTATAGTATATTTACATTTTAAAATCAATTTATTTATGTTCATTTTTGTATATAATATACGAAAGTCAACGTTAAATATTTTGACAATGTAAAAATATAGAGCATCCGAAATTTTTGCACAATCCTGTTTAGGTTTGCCTAAAAATAATCCGCGTGATGATGTAGTCAGAACAGACTTTCTAGATTGCTGGGCGAAGCCTATCCTATGTCTTTGTTCCTGTTATATAGTTATTTACTTCCTACGTGAGTAAAGCGTTCAAGAAACGCGTAATCAAATGAAACTAATTGCCGATTGAAAAGTAACAGTCACTATAAGAGGCTAATTGAGGTCAGGGTAGGCGGGTGACCTTCAAAAAACTGTTAATCAGCCAACCTGATTATGTTTTTCTACACATAATACCGCATTGTCAACTTGTATCTTTATAACCCGACCATTAACTACTGATCAGATAGCTTTGCTTTAGCTACTGCAACCGAGTACATTATTTATGCTTTCTATTTATCTTTGCTGCTTGTTTTGTGCTTCAACAGTTCAGAAGGTGATTTGCAATAAAACAAATGAAGAATACAAACAGTCAGTGCCGACCCAAAACTATTGAGCGCCCCAGGCGAAAATTGTAAATTGCGCCCCTCATTTATTACAATTTTGTTTAAATTATATAGGTACAAAAATTTAAAAATCTGATGTGGCCAGCACATTACCTTCCGTCAGTTCTATGTATTTTGTACAAATTTCATACAGAAAATTTCTAGCAAAAGATCCTATATTTCCAGTAAAATTATACGACAGACACACTATGTCAATTTCACTTGACACTGACATCTTTCAATCAAAATTTTCTTAATATAGTAGCTGTTTTCATAGCTATGGCTACTTTATGAAATTTAATTTCTTTATAATTTTTTAACTCTATATCCATTTAATATTAAGGATAAAATGTAGTCAAATCGTATAGAGAATAAAATATTCTTTAATATTTATAATAACATTAAACGTGAAAAAATGATATTTAACATAGTTTTTTCAAGAAAAACTGTTAAAATCTTCAAATGAAGGTACTTCCGGTTGTCCAATTCTAACCAAAATCTAATCAGCTCTTCACATGCATGTAACGAAAAGAAATACGAAAGAATTATAATTTTTAGAATTGTAGTATGGAAGTTATCGCAGACGAAAATTTTGTTACATACACACACACACACACACATACATACACACGGACACACATACATACACACACACACACACACACACACACACACACACACACACACACACACACACACACACACACACACACACACACGCACACACACACATACAGACATCATCGTAAAAATAGTAAAATCGTATTGTAGAGACCCTAAAGCGTGCTTATTCATCAAAAACTCACCAGCGAATTTTTTGACCAAAGACAATACCTTCCTTACCTAAAGGTGACGGAAGGTAAAAAGAGGCGATTTGTGTCCATAACTCGCGAACAATCACAGAATCTGAATCTGAATGAATTTTTTTTGAAAATATTTTGTATATTTAAAATACAGAGATTATTTTCTTTTGGGTTCTACAGAGTCGCTTTATTTTTGTCTAATACAATTAGTCACGGGAGAGTTACTTTCAAAGTCCGTTTGTGTGCAATCCGAAATACAATTTACAACAGCGTCTACCTTCCTCTCTTAAAAAATCTGATGTGAACACAACACAACTTCCTTGTACGCAAGACTAATATGAAGTATAGACTCAATTATAAAATTGCACATTAACATCTATTTTTTTATTTTTTGTCCTAATCCATACATAGCAAGCTTCATTACAAAACGTATATGTTTTAAATTTACATATCTCGCTTATACAAAGGGCTAATTTAATAATACTTGATGTGCTAGAGGCAGAATTTAATTCTCTGAAACTCTTACTTGAAGCATTTATTTCTAAAATCAAAATGAAACAATTTTATTCAAGAAAAACTGTTAACAACTTCAGGTAATATATCACTTCCGGTTAGCCTGTTTTAACCAAAATCTGCTATGTTATTCCAATTGACATAAAAGTCTTATATACCAAATTTGAAAAGTTTTGGATTATATTTTAATATAATTTTTCATTAAAATCTATTATAGGCTTTAAATAATGTACCATTTCTGGAAATTATGTAATGACCAAAAAGGGAGGTGCACAACTAGATGTTATGGAAGTCCTAAATACAAAATTTCAACTTTCTACGGCTTACCATTTTTGAGTTATGCGAGATACGTACGTACAGACGTCACGACGAAATTGTCAGAATGGATTCAGGAATGGTCAAAATAGATATTTCCGTTGAAATCTGAAAACCGAAATTTTTCGCGAATACAATACTTCCTTTATTTTGTACAAGAAAGTAAAAAATAGAATATTTAATTCACGATTGCTTTGCCTGTCTACTGATGGTTTTGTCATTTTGACATTAAACAATTAAATATGGTCTGGATTCCGAAATAAAAATTTTTGTTGCAATTTTTTTTTATGTCGGTGCAATTTTTCAGTAGATTTCCTGAACAACATTTACTTCTTCAGTATTTGATATGACAATGTTTTTAATTGATATAATCGCCAACTACTTTAACCTTCCTTCTTCCTTAGTATAACGTAAAAAAATATTAAATAGGATTTAATTAATATAAGTTTGCTGCAACTGGAATTGTCAGCATTATGATTAAAGCTACACACTGGACGAGTCAATAAACTTGCCTGTAGCTTAGACCGGCCCTGCGAACAGTTGACTAGCATTGTTTTTCCCCGTCAGTCATTTATGGTCTGTTTCAGTGAAAAACTATGATAGTATAAATACAAAATATTCTTTATGTAACAAATTGTACTATGAGACATTACTACTTCCTCTTTGCTTGGCAAAGATAAGTGCTTATATCATATTTGGTTTGAAGAACAATTAATGATAACAAACCTCAATTCCGGTATTTACATAACCACAAATATCTCTTTTAAGTACACATTTTTATCAACAAATAAAGTCGTTGAGATTGCGGTATACTCGTATCGTATGTAATATGTGGTAATAGTCATATCATTTTTTGATAAAACGTCAATTCTACAATAGGTTTCTACCTAGATATTTGACTTCGAGAAGAAACTATTTAGCCAGGTGTGGTGCTTTCTCTACCTCAGCTTTGACAAAGATAAACACCCTCAACAATAGTAGTGATGCCGCGAGACGAGAAACGGCGAGAATCAATCCACTCTCGTCTCGTCTCGAAATTTCGAGACGAGATTACTCTGTATCTCGTCTCGTCATAATTTTTCTTGCCTTCTCTCGATCTCGACTCGAGAGTCTCGAATTTATAATTAGCAAAGAAACGAATAGGTACCATTAATTAAAACTTATTTATTTTACTGTGTGATATTTAAATGGTTAGGTATAAAAAATACTCAATATCATTATTAACCGTGGCTGAGCGTGTCAATCAGTTTTGTACGCAAATATTGGTAATTATAATTATATATTTGGGTATTAATGCGGCCACTTGAAGCTGGTGTGAAGAGTACACCATAGGTATCACTTTTGTTTTTTTTTTTTTGATAAAACCCAAAAAAACTCTAAAATGAATAAGTAAATATGAACGTAAATGAAGAGGCAATTCAAATATTTATATATACCGATGAATATTTTGTTCTTTTATAGGCACTTATATTTTAATTGCATAATTAAAAAAAAACATTCGAGATCTCGACTTTCCACTCTCGTCTCGAGCAAATCTCGAGGGCATTATTCTCGTCTCGTCTCGAAATGTCGAGACGAGAATAAGGTTAATCTCGTCTCGAAAATTCGAGAAATTCGAGACGAGATCTCGAAAATGCGAGATCTCGCGGCATCACTAAACAATAGAGATATATCGTAATTACCGAAATACAGTGCCAGCTCAAAAATCGAATCATTTGTAATCCGAATTCTTCGGTAGTTCGGAACTTCTGTTTGCTTGTATTACATATTCTGTATTCCGGATTCCTGACAGTTTCGGTAATCCGGATGCATACATTGTAAATTCGTATGAAAAAAGTCATCAGACATCTTATGATTTGGTGCAAGACATTACTCCTGATGCTAATTCAAATAAAATTGACTTTTGGTTAAATGAATGGGATCATACTATTACAGAATAGGGCTGTTGCAAGAATTTTTATATGCCTTCTAAGTATTAAATTTAAAAAGATTATTTAAATTAAATAGTCTGAAATTTGAAAATATCAGCAAATATCCATTAGATATTTTACAATTAATTTTTGAAATTTGGATATTTTAAAAAAGTCACGTGATCTGAAACAGAATGTGACGTCACAACACATACATCTTCATCGGCTCCAATTGGTCCCTTTATAGTGTAAATTCTTTGTGTTTTGTTACAAGTGTTATGATAAGTATATTGTCAAAGTTGTCAAACAAGTGTCAAATTTTTTAGTTTGGTTCGTGTTAGATAATAAGAAATCCAATATAAAATACGTAATTTACAGAGTCGCATTGTGCTTTCTTGTAAAATTGCTGCTACGAGCAAACATACTATTGAATTTATAAATATGCCAAAAGATGCGAAGAACAAAAAAAAGCTGATAGTTGGGTTTTTACATTTGATTTTACCTTTACTCTTTAACATCCCTATTTCGGTAGCAGAAAAACAATCGTTTTCTGATATAAATTCAGCCACCATCCAGCTATCGACTTTCAGTATATACTGTCCGACTTAGCTTGAGTGTATTTTGTATTATAAATGAGTAATAATTTACTCATTTATAATGGAATAAACTTACTTCGGTGTTATTAGAATTAATTTATTGCTAAATATAACGCGTTATTATTATTATTATTATTATTATTATTATTATTATTATTATTATTATTATTATTACCTATTATTATTATTATTACCTATTATTATTATTATTATTATTATTATTATTATTTATAAATTTGCCTTGTAAATTAATAAAAAAATGTTAATTCTTTTGGCGCAGAGATCGTATGTATAAATGTTTCATATTTTTTTTTATATTTACTTGTACATGTTCATTTGAGTAAATTCTCATTTCTAGTACAAACCGTTTATTTGATGAAATGTAGCGTATCTAAAATTAAAAATTATTAAATCAGTCAGTCAACGAGTTCATTTATACAGTGCCGTCCAGTTTTAATTGGTAACATGTGTTGTACAGATTTTTTCTTTGTAGTATGACGTATTTGTGTATGTTCGTGTATTTGTGTATGTGTATTTGTGTGCGTAGTTGTAAGTTGGTGGCAGCATCTCTCAACAATCGCAAAATTCAATAAACTTAAGTTGAAAATTAAACTATAGTTCCTTTATATTATTCTAGGAATGTTTTTCTTTTGTTGGTAATGATATCGTTGACATTTAAGTTTGACTGTTGGTATAATCCTACGCCTTGTGGCCTGTGGCATGTATCTATGTATGTAGAACAGAACGCGCTGTGATTGTATGCGTGTGTGTGTGAGTACGCGCGTTGTTACCGGGAAACTGTCCATTAGTAAATAATTAGGATATCCTTTTGCCCGTCTCTGATGCTGCTGACGTTCATACATACATCGTGCCAACACCACACAGCTACTATGCACGTACACTCACTACACATCTACACAACAAAATCTTTTCAATAAAATAATCTTGATTCTTTATTGGGAAGCTCAATTTACCCATTTCTGGGTGGGCCAATCTGCTTCTATTTACATACAGTGCAGACTCCATATTCCGGGCTCATCATCGATTTTATTGATCAAAGACAATACCTTCCTTAGTGATGCACGACGAGGCGAGAGTACTCTCGCATCTCGTCTCGTCTCGTTGCATTATGCGAGACGAGAACGAGAGCGAGATTGCTGTTTAAAATTCGAGGCGAGATCGATATAACAATCTCGCAATAAAAAGTATTTGCAACTTTATAGCTTTGATGACGGAAGGTATTGTCTTTGGTCAAAAAATTCGGTGGTGAGTTTTTAATGAATAAGCACGTTTTAAAGTCCCTAGAATACGATTTTACTATTTTTACGATGATGTCTGTATGTTTATGTGTGTGTATGTGTGTGTGTGTGTGTGTGTGTGACACTGTGTGTTTGTGTGTAACAAAATTTTCGTCTACGATAACTCTAATACTACAATTTCAAAAATTATAATTTTTTCGTATTCTTCTTCGTTACATCCATATGAAGCGCTGATTAGATTTGGTTACAATTGGTGAACCGGAAGTACCATCATTTGAAGATTTTAACAGTTTTTCTTGAAAAAACTATGTTAAATATCATTTTTTCACATCTAATGGTATTATAAATATTAAAGAATATTTTATTCTCCATACGATTTGACTGAATTTTATACTTCATATTAAATGGATATAGAGTTAAAAAATTTAAAGAAACTAAATTTCATAAAGTAGCCATAGCTATGAAAACAGCTACTATATTAAGAAAATTCTGATTGAAAGATGTCAGTGTCAAGTGAAATTAACATAGTGTGTTTATCTTATAATTTTACTGGAAATATAGGATCTTTTGCTATAAATATTCTGTATCGAATTTGCATAAAATACATGCAACTGCCGGAAGGTAATGTTGCTGGCCACATCAGATTTTTTGATTTTATTTAGAGTCGATTAGTATCGGTCTCTGAGCGAGAAAATACAAAAATAAAGATAAAAATCGATTTTGCATGCAACAGAACGAGTTTCCTCTAATATTTCAGCCTCTAATTAACCCCAGTTAAAGCCACGGTTAATAAAACTCTTGTCGCCCCTGAAAAGTAAAGGATGTTGTATTAAGCGTCGATAGGAGCCAACAGGGAGAGAAGCGGAGTGATTGGTTGCCAACGGGTTACCAGTGTAGCGGTTTTTATGACAATCATACTTAAATAGTGGCATATATTTAATGAAAAAGTGTAGGAACATTTAGTTACAAAAAATAATTTTTAAATGTTTAATTCGTTTTACTGATGATAGAATGTGTTCTTCTTGAAATAGTTAGAGATCATAATTTGATGATAAATTTGATATTTTAGAGGTAAATTAAATTATTTACTAACTTATCACTTTTCTGGTGACCGTAAATGAATAAACATTATGTTCGTATTGAAATAATTTGGTTATACGATTGCAAATACATGAAAAACGGTGCTATTGGTGCGAACTTGTCTCTTGTAGTTAAATAGTTACGTAAATAAGTAGTGCGCAAGCGGTTATTTTTATAGCGAGACTCTCGTGCGAGAACGAGATGAGACCCAAAAAAAAGAACGAGAGCGAGATTATAGATCCGAAAACGAAACGAGATCGATATTTTATATTTCTCGTCTCGTCTCGTCTCGCCTCGCGTGCATCACTAACCTTCCTTACCTAAATGTGACGGAAGGTAAAAAATATCATCATGGCACATTACCCATTCCTGGGTGTGCCAATCTGTTTTTCGCGCAGATATGAGTAATAATGACATATTCGTACCAAGTGGGCATTTACCAGATGTCACCTCACAGACACTCATTGCTGTAGTGGAGAGTGCATCACAGGTGTCACTATTGTGCCAATTAAAATTCTAAATAAGTTGTGGCGTCGATCGTGATCGAACCCGGGTCCCCAGATTCGCGACCAGACACTCAGGTGAGAGAAACAAATTGAGGCATTAAATTTAGTAATTCTATACAAAATATTTTGACACAGGGCTCGTGTATATCTGTACAAAAATTCCAGTTTTCAGCTCACCAGTCCCAGTCAGTTTCTGTCTCTTGACAAAGGGGCAATTTCTCATTACCCAGATTGAAGCAATTAATTCCAGACAGATCAATAACCATTATTTCAGTCAATTAACAATGATGTAATAGTAATACATTGCTTTGCTGTAGATTAGTGTATATACAACAGTAAACATAAAAGTTGAAACGTCAAATTCATGTTGGGAAATATTTACCCGCTTATAATCTACGCATTATTGATAAGACTGTCTACAAATTTCGTAATGGGCGTTGTTACACCTTATTTTGTGTGACTAAGACGAAATATATTTGAGATACGATATCGCAAAACAATAATTTACATCTAATAAAAGTAAAATATTATACATTATTTTCCTCCAGTTTCATTATAAAATATTTTAATTTTTAAAAGCTTCATTCAAAAATAAAAATATATGTACTTACTACTTATATTAACTGAGAAGTAGAGTAAACCAAGAAGGCATCGAACTTACCTGCAAAAATAGAAAAATATATTAAAACATGTAATAGGGCTGTTGCAAGTATTTTTATGACTTCCAACTTCCAAGTATTAAATTTGAAAATATCACGAAATATCCATTACATATTTTACAATTAATTATTGAAATATATGTAATATTTTGAAGTCACGTGATCTGAAACAGAATGTGACGTCACAGCACATACAGTTTAATATGTAAGAAATTATCGCCACAGGAGTGGGGGGTATAATAAATGATTATTACTTTTTATATTACTATGGAAAATATTGCATAAACTTTCCTTTAAAATATTTTTAAAAAAATGTGAAACCGGCTCACTGTACGAATACAAAAGGAGTGATAGCGATTGAATGTGTGAATAAGAATGTTCTGGAAGCTCCGTGTTTACATATGGGAAATAGCAGAATATTCTGAAATTTAATTGACTAGCAATATACCTAGTAATTAAACAAGCATATTATTGAATTCATTGTCACAAATCGTTGTGAGATTTTGATGAAAAAGAATGTAGCTAATATACGAGTCCAGGCTCAAACAAATAATGGGAAATTTCTACTAAATTCTTTTGACTATTTTAAATATAGTCTTAAAACTTTCAACAACTGTTGTATTCCGGATTATCTTTTATTAATTTTAAATCTTTAACTTTCATAATAATACAAATTGCGAAAAAATTATATTTAAAAGTATTTTTCGAAGAAAAATTATTTTGAGCTTCAAGTAAAGTGCCATTTCCGATTATATGATTTACACCAAATCTAATGGCATTATTCCATATTAGACGAAGGTAGAAATACAAGGTTTAATTTTTTTTTAATGATAGTATTTGAGTGGAGGATCCATATACACACAGATATCGTGAAAATGTTAAAATTGGATTGTAGGGACTTTAAGAGAAATGGAACCCCTGTGTACTAGATATGAAGCGAAAATTCAAATAAATTGTTCCTGTACTAGAACTATTAATATTTTTAAAAATTCAACATTAGAAGAACATACCTCTAATATGTAAACTATTATTCACGAAAGATGACTATTCAAGGTCATTTGTGAGCCGTCTGATATAATATTACTTGCAGATAACTTCATTGCATTCCATATACATAGGCGTGTAACATGAAATATTTATGGACACATTTTAATTGAAAAAATAAATGCAATTCATTTGAAAATTATGTTTCTTTCTAAATAATGCTTTTCTGAAAGATTTATGTTCGTCACTTATGTTTTTGCAAAATACTAAAACAGAGGCTTAACTTATAAACCAAGGAATAATAATTTGATTTAAACGTCAACGCCACTGGGTAAATATTAGCACAGAGGGCAGTGTAGTAGATAATTAGGTATCTGCAATTCTACGACATATGTCATTATTATTTATAGTGTGTTAGAAAGTAATGTCACTATTTACGTATTTCTGTCACACCACATAAATTAAACAGACATAGGTCAAATAATCTTTCTCTTTCTAATTCAAAATGCTGCTAAGCTACTGCTGCAAAGTGATGTGTTTTCTTACTTCAAACAAATGACCTTGAATAGTCATCTTTCGTGAATAATAGTATTCCTACAGTTTAAAAAAAAGTATGATTGAAATCTATTAAAATTTGACTTTGATTTTGTAGGAAAAACGAGAAATGCCGTTTTCCCCATAAAATCAAAGCCAAATACTAATAGATTTCAAGAAAACTTTTTTCTTAAATGAAGGTTTATATCAGAAGTATGTTCTTCTAATGTTAAATTTTTGAAAATGTTAATAGTTCTAGTATAAGAACAATTTATTTAAATTTTCGCTCCGTATCTAGTACGCAGGGGTTCCATTCCTCTTAAAACGTTGGTCATTTAGCAAAATCTCGATATGCGATTTTTAGCACGATCCCTATACCTCCCTTACCAAGGGTAGCAGGAGATAAAAATTATACATTTGTCAATTTAATAGACAGTTTAAATTTAAATATTTTTTTTGTTATCGATTGTCATCCAACATTAACTCCGGTATTATTATTATTAATAATTTTATATTAATTTAGTGATTAATGATTAAAAATAAATTTCCTCCGCTGGAAGGCACCAAGGATGTTAACGAATATCTTGGTATAATTACAAGATTAATAGACAGGACGAAAACAATCTGATTTTGTCGTTATTACAGTCGAGCGCTTTCCTCAATTTTGCTGTGAAAACTATGCCCAGTTAATTAGTTCGTTTCCTGATCATTCTTGTGAAACAGGACGTTGTAAAATCACTACAACCGGACCTGGCTTTCCGCGAAATCTGCATAATTTACCAAAAGGTAGACAATCATTAAATTCTCAAAAATATGAACCACGTGTCTTATTTAAAATAAGAATAATAATAATAATTATAATAATAATAATAATAGCAAAACTTTCATCAACGGGATAAGATCATTGTCCCATGAACAATACATTCGCTCTGGTGTAACACAAGGCTCTATTCTTGGTCCCTTATTCTTTTTGATCTACATTGCTGATATGCCCAATCATGTTAAATACAGCTCTTTGTACTCTTATACTAATGATACTCAGTTGATAACATCTTTTCCCAACAAAATGAAAAACTGCAATTAAGTCAGCTCAATCAGGATTTATAAAATCTGTCAATGTGGGTCAGGAATAATGGTCTAAGAATTAATGCTGAAAAATCTGCAATGCTTGTTGTAGGTAATCACCAAATTACTTCACCCATTTTATTGGATGGTGTACCACTTCAGTGTAGTGAAGTCATTAAAAGTTTAGGACTTGACATAGATAAATATTTGAATTTTAGATCCCACCTTATAAAAAAGCTTCAAGCGGCTAGACTTAGACATCTTTATCAATTTAAAAACGTCCTCTCTTCTAATACGAAATTAAAAATTTTAAATATTCCCTACGTGGTTCTTCTTTGTTTAAAGTTCCCTCATTTAAGAAAAATAAATTCCATGGTTCATTTTCATATTTAGCTCCCAGTCTATATAATAACTTACCTTCAGATTTCAAGTTTTTATCTGTTAATACTTTCAAGCAGAAATTAAAGTTTTCAAAATGTACTTAAGTCTTCACATAGTTATAGTTGTTATTGTTACTGCTTCTTTATACTGTCTTTATATTCATAATATTATTTTCATGTTATGTTTTTTCTTGTAAATTGGGTTAGGTGGTAGAACAGCTTTTAGCTGAACCTCGCCCTTATTGGTGTATTTTTTTTCTACCCATTAATAAAGAATTTATTATTATTATTATTATTATTATTATTATTATTAATTGCGTAATAAAAAATGCATTTACTTAAATTTTTGTAATACTTAAAAAATAATTAACAGTATTCGGAATCTCTGCAATATTGTCAGTATAAACACCATCATTTTCCTTAATTTCAGAGTTGCTCTGTCCCAAGACCCAATACCAGGTGTCCGTAAAAAGTTGCGCCGTGTGGAAGAACACGCCCATTGTTACCTAATGTAAGTTCATAATTTTGTTGCTTATGATTGTTAAATTTTACAAAACTATAAGTAAATACATTTTTTATTACAAAAGAATTTGTTGAAATTTGTGCCAAAACTTATGAGAGATACGTTAATATTGATGGCAATGTTGCTACCAACTTTATTGTCAACTTATTATTGTCTATAATTATCTTTTTAATAAAGTATTGATGTCAATATTCTCTAGTAACGAAATGCAGCAGGAAATGATTAAAAACAAATTATAAAATTAAAGTAATTTTTTATTATTAACCATACAACATCTGTCAACTGAGCCATAAATTTTGTTTATATTTCTAGTTAACAAGTGTCAATTAATTACATAAAATAGATTTTATATGTCTCGCTTAATTATAGTCGAAATTAACAATTAATTTCCTGCTCTAAAGATAAAAATCGCTATATATTATGGTTTGTTAAAAGCTGTAACTTGATCAGAAGCACGACTTTAATATTAATAAAATTTTGCGGAAACTTGTATTCCAGGAAGTTACTATAGTTTTCTGCCCTCTGATTGGTTAGAATGTACAGTTCACAAAAGAATTATAGAAAAATTAATTGTACGCATCTTTTATTTGAAGTATTTTTATCTAAAATAAACGATTGACATAATAAATAATCAAAAGATATAATTACTAATTATGATATTCCTAGAAGTGGTTTCTATAATTTTTTGGTTTATTTCAAGGTCAGAAATGACACAAAATTGTTACGAGAGCTGGTTGCCTAGGAATTTATTGAGTGGCATTGATAAAAAAAAAGTTGTCAAACGAGAGATTTTTGATTAATGTCACGAGATAAATTGGCAACAGGCCCAAATAAGGCAATCGGAAAATTTTTCCAGAATAATATTTAACCACGAATGGCATTCGGATGACTATTTCCAAAATAAAAATCAGGTAATCATTTATATATTTTTTTTTTCTTGACAAAAATCTTATAATTTTTATTGTGTTTGAAATGTTATATTTAAGTTTGCTTTTTCAATGTTTTAAATAGATACCTGGCCGAATCGACTAGTTTTTAATAAAAACTGATAATATTGAAAATATGCACTTTGATAGGGATGTAAACAATATGTTTCTAAAACGTCAAAAAATTTTCGCTTATCAAAACTCACTTGTCAATATACATCTTATTGGCTTAAAGGGAGCGACATAGTTATTTATGATATGTGTTAAAAGTGACATTTTATTTTGTGAGAAGAAAGTTTGGAACACGACGCGAAGCGAAGTGATCCAAACCTTTGAACAAAATAAAATCACTTTTAACACATATCATACACTATTTTTTCTACAAATACTCTTTTTTAATTTACATTTGTATTTCTAATAATTTTTTGATATTCACTTTTGACACTAGTGTCAAAAGTAACTATGATCTGTTACTTTTAACACTGGTGTCATAAAATGACATTTTTTAAAAAGCCTACATTAATAGTACATTCCGTAACTTAACCGCGGTGACTAAGGTTCTAGTTATGCGTTCCGTAATGTAACCAAAACATAATTTCAGGATTGCGGTTCAATTTCGGAATGTGGTTCCTGAAAGTTTTGGTTATTTTTTCGTGACCACGACGACCATAATTTTTTTGTGGTTGTTGTGGTCATATTCTTATTTCTTATAATATAATAAATAATATTGTATAAACATATAATTACTATATACTATATACTGATATGTATAATATTTACGTTAGTATAAGGATAGACAAAAATTATGTTGTCACTTATTTCTAATGACGCGGTGGTTCCCTGCTTTACCGACACAAATTAACCAAGATGTTCCGAATCACAACCACTTTTCAGTGACCATAACCTGACCACTTGAACCATAACCACGGTTGTGGTTAAGTTACGGAATTTACTATTAATAGATTTGTAGAAATTTGTTGTTGTGAAGGTGTTTTGTCGAAATGAAACTTGGTAACGATGTAGAATCCTGAATTTGGATTGGCTTTTAAATTTAAGAGTGAAATAGTCAGTATAATAATGACAGGATTGGTGACACAAAATGGAATTTTACATTGGTTTTAGAAATGTCAAAAAATAATCAATATAAAAATCTTTAAATAGAACTTACGTGCTAGTAGTGAAAAAATAGTATATACACCACGTTTATGAAGAGCATTATTGCCCTGAGGATTATAATCTTTTCGCTCGATCAATAATGATACTCTTCATAACCTTAGTGCATAATAATACTATTCTTTGATTATCTCTAACAAAAAAAATGAGTCTAGTTGTTTTTGTTAAGAGCTCCTCAAATATTTTCAATACTGAAGTTTTTCATTATTATAATAAAGTATATTTTATGAATGTATCCTGTGCAATAAAGATAAAAGTTACAAGCAAGCACTCGATAAAGATAAAGTAATATAATTAGTTAGCTAGCAGATCAAACATTGTTTTTGTAATAGAAATGAATGAGTGTAGATCATTAATACGTAATGTGCAAGTAAATAAAGTTGGTTGCCAATTTATTTTTCTAGAAATGATGCAGTGGTCGAGAAGGAGAGAAGGTCAAACATCAACAACTTTTCCCAGCGACAAATAAACATGAATGAGCCGACTCGACTCGACACGCAGCCATCTATAAATACAAGCGAAATAAATGACCATCCGTTCGATATTGTTTTCCTTCACCGTTACTCAAAAATAACCGCACCTGATTAATTTTATTACGCGATGGTTTCCACATTCTCGCACACACATGACTTGCGTAAAAATACAAACAAATCATTTCTTTCACAATGCGGATTTATAAGATGATTATTATAAAAAATTCGAACGATTCTAATTCTCTTGGCCACTTGAAACTGTCTCTATATGGTCTCTATCAATCAAGTTGTTATAAGAATGGTGGAATATGACAGAACTTTGTGATACTGTTGAAAAAGTGACCGTTGTGATCCTCTTTTCACAACAGCCTTGTGAGATCGCCTTTTACAATACAAATAAGAAGCTATGTTGCTCCACTAAAAATTTTAGACACATACGTAGGTGTAGTTTAGTTCAAGATCATTTCTTTGATCCCTGCAATTTCGACTACAATAGCGAAAACCGCATATAGAAAATAAAATAAATAAATAAATATATCATCACGGCTTATTACCCATTGCTGGGTGTGCCAATCTGTAATTCGGTAATGATGAAATATTTGCACCGTGCGGGCGCTTACCAGGCGTCACTTCACGGGCACTCATTGCTGGCATAAAGAGTGCACCACATGGGTCAATTTTGTGCCATTTAAAATTGAAAATATTTGGCGTCGGTCGGGATCGAACCTGGTTCCCCAGATTCGCGACCTGACACAGGCACGCGGCCACGAGACCCCATATAGAATACGTTTATCTCGATAATTCAAGCGGCTTCAAGTATATTGTGACTTGAAAAATCCTATTGGTTTATCTCCGCAGATTGAAAATAGGATTGTTATTTTCAATCTTTTTACCTTTCGTCACCTTTAGGTAAGGAAGGTATTGTCTTTGGTCAAAAAATTCGGTGGTCAGTTTTTGATGAATAAGCACGTTTTAGGGTCCCTAGAATACGATTTTTCTATTTTTACGATGATGTCTGTATGTGTGTGTGTGTATGTATGTATGTATGTATGTGTGTGTGTGTCTGTGTGTGACAAAATTTTCTAATGCGATATCTCTAATATTACAATTCCAAAAATTATAATTCTTTCGTATTCCTCTTCGTTGCATCCATGTGAAGAGCTGATTAGATTTTGGTTATAATTGGTCAACCGGAAGTACCTTCATTTGAAGATTTTAACATTTTTTCTTAAAAAAACGGTGTTAAATATCATTTTTTCACATTTAATGTTATTATAAATATTAAAGAATTATTTATTCTCTATACGATTTTAATGCATTTTATACTTCATATTAAATGGACATAGAGTTAAAAAATTATAAAGAAATTAAATATCATATATATTAGTCAGCTTTGCTATAACTCTGGAAACAGCTGCTACATTAAGAAAATTCTGATTGAAAGGTGTCAGTGTCAAGTGCAGTTGACAGTATGTTTATGTTATAATTTTACTGGAAATATAGGATCTATAGGTAATGTACAAGAAATATAATCTTTTGCAAAGAACTTTATGTATGACATTTATATAAAGTACATAGAACTGACGGAAGGTAATGTGCTGGCCACATCAGATTTTTTATAATGTTTTTATAATTAATCTTGACATGTTCATATCATACTATGATCCTGAATGTATAATAAATAAATAAAAATAAAAAAAAGTGACCGTTGTGGTCAAATAAGAAGCTATGTTGCTCCATTAAATTTTTTAGACGCATACGTAGGTATAATATAGTTCAAGATCATTTCTTTGATCCCTGCAATTTCGACTACAATAGCGAAAACCACATATAGAAAATAAAATAAATAAATAAATATATCATCACGGCTTATTACCCATTGCTGGGTGTGCCAATCTGCTTTAATACACAGAATTCGGTAATGATGAAATATTTGCACCGTGCGGGCGCTTACCAGGCGTCACCTCACGGGCACTCATTGCTGGCGTGAAGAGTGCACCACAGGGGTCAATTTTGTGCCATTTAAAATTGGAAATATTTGGCGTTGGTCAGGATCGAACCCGGTTCCCCAGATTCGCGACCTGACACTCAGACACGCGGCCACGAGACCCCATATAGAATACGTTTATCTCGATAATTCAAGCGGCTTCAAGTATATTGTGACTTGGAAAATCCTATTGGATTGAAAATAGGAATGAGTTATTTTCAATCTTCTTTAAATTCGTATCCACTAAAAAAAGATAGTTAAATACTCGATTATGCAGAGAGACAGACAGGGAGAGGTATATGATCTAATTTCATCCTGGATATATAACCCCAAAATCTAAAAATTGCCATGTTGTTATTTGTCTTATTGTCTTCTCTTTCAAAAAGATTAAAAAAACATTTATTTCTTCATCACTCCAAATATTTCGCTTTTCGACAATTTTACTAAGTTTTATGTTGCGACTTTTATAAAATAAGGTAAAATGCAAACACGCAACAAATGATATGAATATGAATTTAGTAACACTGCAACATATTACGGATGTGCGCATGCGTAGTTATATTATTTGAAGCATCACTGTTTATTTCGACAAAAGTCAAGCCACATCGTAAGTCCAAGCCTGTTATATTATACATACTATACTATATACTATACTATACATTTTCAAGAGGCTTCAAATATTAATCACGATCGTTTATTTCGAAGATTGAAAAGGGATTTACTAAATTCAAGCGGCTTCAAACGTCGAGATAAACGTAGTCATTGAGAACTTATAGCAATAGAAAATAAGTTTTACTTACAAGCTCTTTTGGTTCATGTCCATATTTATTTATTTATTTATTTATTGTAAATTCACTCTACAGGATAATATCCCAATTACAGAGGAATTGTTTCACTGAATGTACAGAAATTTCGTCGCGTGACGCGCGAGTAGTGACACCTTACAATAAAAATAGAAAAAGTAAAAAAAATACATATATATTTATAAATAAGGGGCTGTCCTTAAATTACGTAACGCAAAATTAGGAAATTTATGATACCCCCACCCCCCTTTGTAACGCAAACATTAACCCCCCCCCCATATATTACGTAACGCAGTACTTGACCCCCCCACCATTTTTTTACTGGATATAAAAGTATATGGCCTCCTTAATATTCAGTTAAAATTTGAAACAGAAACTATTTAAATTAATATATATAAAGATGAAAAATAACAGAACAGAACAGAAACTATTTAAATTAATGTACATAAAGATGAAAAATAATGTACTACTCTTGCCCTACGGCTTGTCACCTCAATTTCTTTACTGGATATAAAAGTATATGGCCTCCTTAATATTCAGTTAAAATTTGAAACAGAAACTATTTAAATTAATGTATATAAAGATGAAAAATAACAGAACAGAACAGAAACTATTTAAATTAATGTTCATAAAGATGAAAAATAACAGAACAGAACAGAAACTATTTAAATTAATGTACATAAAGATAAAAAATAATGTACTACTCTTGCCCTACGGCTTGTCACCCCAATTTTTTTTACTGTATATAAAAGTATATGGCCTCCTTAATATTCAGTTAAAATTTGAAACAGAAACTAATTAAATTAAAGATGAAAAAATAACAGCACAAAAATTAAAAGCATATGCATTTCCATATGCTTTTAACAAACTATTAACCCTCCCTCACCCCCTCGTAACGCTGCGTAACGCTACTCTTGACCCCCCCCCCTTGAAGCGTTACGTAATTTAAGGACAGCCCCTAAACTATTATTAAATTTAAATTAAAAATTATCGGTTCTTGCAAGAAGTATAGCAGACAGTAGTTTCTTGAACCTAGAAATTCTGTTAGAAAATATATCTAGTTCTAATAATTCAATTACAAATTTCTTGTAAATAATACACATCTGTCTGACAGGTGAACGTAGTATGTACTATTTTGCGGTTTTTTGAATGATAGACCAGAAAAGAGCAAGAATAAATGCGGTTCGACTAACTGTAAACACCTAATGAGACAAAGTTTATTCGCATTATACATTTTCCTGTGGTTCACCGATTTTGAAAACCCAGGATTTTCTCTTCAGTATCTTCATATATTTTTACTATTCAATATATAGTTGTCCTGACTCCTGTCATTAAAGATGCCGAATATAATTTGTGAATTTCCTGTTGAATGGGATTTCAAATAGATCCCCGCTTGCCAACATATGCGGGCAAATGAGTTTAGCAGTTTACAATTTGGAAGTTTTGAAATAGTATCATCTAATTTTGTATTTAATGAACCGATTTAAAAATAGATGGCTCCGCCGTAACATAAAATTCTAAGCTTCCCTTCTATAAAATCACAATTAGATGTATAAACACAGACTGTTTGTATATTTTAGTCTTTATAACAGCAGACTACAGCGGTACTAAACCAGTAATATATAATTCTGGTATTTACATTGTGTAAGGAATAATATTTTGGTGTTTTGCCAAATCAACAATAGAATTGAAGAGGTAATACAATTTTGTGTAAATAAGTTAACAGCCTCGAAATCTAGGGCACTCATTTTTCATTTCAATGTTGACTATTTTGAAGGACAATTCTCAGTTAAAAACTTATGAAATACCTGGTTGTTCTTAAAATGATTCTATCATCGATCATGGAAACATTTTATGTAATTTTTCATGAGCTTTTACACAAGTATGCAATAGCTATTAACATAGCTAGGAATGTTATGTATATCATAACTGCCGCAGATGATTTGAAAACCAAGCTCGTAGAGCGAGGATTTTAAAACATCTAAGGCTTGTTATGATTCATGACATCCGAGGTTTGTTCAATAGTTTATTGGTTTCAAAAAATGAAGACATTATTGTTAAATATTATTTTTTTAAATTCTTTCATTAATGCTGCTTTCAGAAACAACATTTATTTAGATATATGTCAATATGACAAATATTCAAGTTACGTGCTTCAATCATCATGTTTATTATTTTAGAATAAAGTAAACCGTGTTAAAAACGATACACTAACGTTATCCGTCTGTATTTAATGGACAGCATTATACTTTCATTTTATTTTCATTTTGTAGACTGTTGTTGACAAGTCTGTATTGTAATAATATTAAAGTACATATTCAGTTATTACTTAGTTACCAGCCTACTTTTGTACATAGGCTCATTCAGAGCTACGAAATTAAGAAATATAAATAAAATTATGAATAAGATATTATGGTTGCTGTTCATAGCTTTGAAAATAAAACTTAAATTAATGTCAGCTGTCATTTAGTAAATTCATAATTCACAAGCAATAATATCAACTATTTACCTTTTAACACAGTGTACGTAATCATATATGTGACCCTTTTTCTTTAAACGGCTTTTTTATTTATATTTAATTTTAAATCTTTTTACCAGAATGTAAATTGACAGCTCAAATGACAGTTGTTATGCATGTGCTTGTTTGTGTAAAATATTTAACATTTGCAAATCCTTGTGCTTATGTCTTATGTTTATTTTCGAGAGCTGTGAACATTTTCATAAGAATCTATTGTTTATATCGTTATTTTTATTTTTATGTATAATTTTATTTTTGTTTTCGTAGCTGTGAATGAGCCTTAAACAAAGGCTTAATCTCATGAAACCGGTAAAATAGGTACTACAAAGGCTTACCACCTGTAAGCTCAGATATTTAGTGCAAAACCACATTGGTATTATAGAAATGGTATCCCGAGAGGGAGTTTTTTCTTTAATTCATACAATAAATGACGAATTTACTTGAAAAACTACCTAAGGACAACGCACATGACAGTTTATAAATGAAACTAAAAAATGACTAGACATCAACTACTTTTGTACTTTTGTACAACTGCAGTTGTGCATTATCGCTTGCTTGCCTTGCACGTTTTTTCGGAAAAATAATTTTTTCGAAACAAATTTTTTAATTTTTGACTACGTTGATTTACGTTGCTAATGTTACATTTTATTTCATATCGTTCTTCTATACTTTCGTAATGTTCAACCCGTACCTTGATAATGGTCATTAAATGACCGAAACCGGTCGGTAATTTCATTCAATAAATTTGAACAGTGTGAATTAGACTTTTACGGTTTTATTTAAAAACCTTCTTCCTTTAACTCTAATATGTACCTATTTATATATCAGGTGTCTACTTTTTATGAATCTTAAGCAAATACAATGGTAAAATTTTCATGACTAATTTCTGCTTTATGAATTTTAGAATAAAAGTATAAATACAAAAACTATTCAGATTTTAAAATTGCATCTAATAATTCCAAAATTATTGTTTACATGCGTTTCATTCGAGAGATAGAGCAAAATAAAAGCTGTAATCTTTAGCTACATGATGATTAATAAAAAATAATAAAAATTAATAAAATAGTAAATGTATTAACAAACAAATTTCATAAGGCAATCTGTTAACTTACGAGCCCAACTTTGAAAACCGAGCCGCTTTGCGGTGAGTTTTACGAAGGACGAGTGCAACCCTTGAGTGCAACCACAGTCCTTCTGTAACATGCTATATTTTCTTTTGGGGTAATTTTATAATTTTATTAGATTTTTAATAAATGCGACTTGTAAAATCAGTTACGTTGGTAGCACTACCCGCTAACAAATTGAACTTCACACATGAAAATTCTTTGTTGACTGACAGCAATTTGATGTTGATATATGTCATTTTTGTATCAATTTTAAAAACAGTCAGTCATACCACCTCTAGAAAACGAAAAGCTCCAAAAACAGTACGTTTATAGATCTTCTTAACGACATATTTTCAGTGCGTTTATAGACTCATAAAGACACCGATATAGAAAAACAATTTAATGAAATCAAGCTTTATTAACACTTTGTCAGATGTCACCATTAAACATATTTCTTATGGTCTATAAAAAATTGACACTCGGTATATATTGAGAGGGGGTGGGGGCGCAGTCATGAACTTTGGCCTAGGGTACCTTTATAACCAGGGTATGGCCATGGGCCAAGATCGCCGCCATTGTCGGTAATTGATTTTCCTATTTATTTGTAATAAATATGATATTATATTATAAAATAATATTAAATAATCACACTGTGAATTTAAAAAGGTAATAAAAATGTATTTATTTAAGATATATACAATTATTATTAAGACATACATTTATAGGTTATGTAGAATATATGATATATGTTGTTATTATCACATCTAATTTAATATCACTAGTTCTTAATTACATAATAATTATATATTCTAAACTTACCTTTTAAAAATTTAAATGATTGTGCTTAATATTGGTAATTTTTAGTTGTTTTCAGTGACAGTAATCGTGGTGGGTATCTTAACAAACTACACAAGTAAATAAGATAAAATATATTACTTACACTTTAAATACATATTAAAATGATAATTAAATGTGTTTTTCATTAAAATAAAACAAATAGCCACGAAAATACATAATACTTTGCGCAAGAACAACACATATAACAGATGTCCCGGTAATGGCGGACGAAACGTGAGCCACACCATGGCCATACCCTGGTTATAAAGGTACCCTACTTTGGCCTAGGGCGCAAAGAAATGCTAATCCAGGCCTGCTTACGTTACTTTAATATAAACGATCTTTAGCTTTAACATTCGCTTATCTGTTTACATTACCTATAGCATTTGCTTTACTTTTTACGTTACTTCATTATAAATCCAGCTTAAAGGTCTCGGGTTCAAATCCCGGAGACTGACAATTTCTTTTGTTTATAACATCAATAGTTAATAGCACCATCAGACAATGAAGCCCAATGAATCTTCCTCTTAGGGATTCAGTGTTTTAGGGCAAAGTGATTTGGTTTTGAGTCCTCACGAGAGAGGAAATGGTGTAGAGAGCAGCGTGTAATATTTTTAGTTTTGTTTGGTGAGCGACATAGGCGCAGTTGCGCGGCACGCACGCACCGCACCAACGTGACGTTGGCATAGACGCGCTTCACATATCCGGTGTAAAGGATATTTATAAATATTACGGATTTAGAACAACTTGTCTTGCATCTACACAAACAGCACCGCGTTCACATGCAGCCACAAATCAGAATGAAATACTTTCATTGATCATTGGGCCACCATCACAATATCGACAAATTTTTGTTGATTCTTAGAGTCTTAGACAATTCTGGCATTAAGAAATCGTCAAATGTTCTATAGTATGTACAGTTTTTAAAAGATGTATCATTAACAAATTAGCATGTTGATATACATTTATCTCTCTCATATTTAGACTGAAAAAAAGGGCACGCGATAGGGATGAATATAAAAACACTTGTCTTTCAAAATATTTTTAAAACGATACTTGTTGACAATATTGTCACTGTTCATTTATTATTTCGGATATAACTTGATTCATAGCCGTGCGTACAGCATTATTTATGTCAGTATCTTATTTTTCATATATTTGGTTTCACATTTGAGGCCAGGGGAAAAAATCTGATGTGGCCAGCACATAACCTCTCGCCAGATATTTTACCTGATTGTACGCATAAAACGAAAATATTTTTAAATACAAATACATATATTCATGTCTCACTACAAAATAATTCTCACAAATATTTGCAAAATCTATTGGATATTTTAATATAAATTATGTACAATACATACATTTTCTTAATATACAATATCCTGAATTTTTTTTTCTACTTTCGTTTTCCTTTTCTTTATATTCGTCATTTTTTCGCAAATTCCTTTTATATTCTTTTGCGTTGCCTTTTTTATTTTCATAATCTTCATAATAATGTACAAATTTTTTTGACAGCGGCATACATATATTTTTGACAGTGACATTTATGTGTCAATTACAAACATTTGAATTTCTTGCCTTGAAGTAGTTTGATTTGAGAATTTTTACATCAAATTATTTTATATGCATTTCTTTATCTCTAAATCTATAGAAGATATCATAATGAATTTATATTTATCGAATAAAGAATTTAACATTCTTTAATATAAGTATTTACATAAATTTTCGATAAATAATATTTAGATGATTTTTTTCTTGTAACTACTACTTCCGGTTGTCCAATTGTTACCAAAACTTAATCAGCTCTTCCCATTATTGTTAGATTGAGGAATCTGTAGTTAAAAATGTCTTAAGTCTTATAGTATTTGAGAAATCGTGAATCCAATATCCACACATACACATACGGACATCATCGTAAAAATATTATAATCGGATTCTAGGGACCTTAGAACGTACTTATTCACTAAAATCTGGATATGCGATTTTTAGCATGAATACAATACCTCTCTTAGCGAGAGGTAAAAAAGATGAATGTATATTTTATATCAAAATGGGTTGTTTTGTCCTACCAGTTACTGCTTATATCTAGTGACCTACGGATTTTTTCTCAAATAACGACACCACTAAAATGGTCTTCTAATGGGGCACCAATTATGTGAACACGTTAACTTGAACAGCCTGTGTACCTTTTCATAGTTACCACATGTTTTAAATAAACCACAATAATTGTTTTTACCCTATAAAATTAATAATTCTTGCATTTTCTGCTTGAAACATAGATACATCGTTGGAAAGCTAAAATAAACTCTCTTTCAATGGTATAATTTTGCGACTATGGAAATTATAAATTGGACCCCATTACTTGAAATCTAACAGTGATAAAAAAATCTGAGCATCGTCGTTTGAAGGAAAATAAAAAAGTCCTTGCAGACGCGCAAACCAAAATTCTATATAATTTCATATTTGGAAGTTATTTGTGAATATAAAAGGAAGTGGCTTGAGTATCGAACGCGGGACCGTGTTCAAAAAATTAATATCTCAAATTGACATGGTTTTCACAATTTCTCTAATATACCCCAACATTACCCAACCTCAGGCTTGGAAAAGGCGGGCCAAGTATTATGCGTTAGGTGAGGTTATTGTTGTTCTCTTTAGAGTAATATAAAAGCAACCTTAGTAAGCTATTCAACAACGGTCCCGCTTTCGTGCCGGGATTTGAATTTTTAACAACGGTTCCGAATATTATGACACGTCTCTTCCACGTTTCTAGTACTAAACGAGGTAGTAAATCACGCCATTTGGAGTTTTGTACAGTAACCATTTGTATATGCATTTTTCGGGAAAAACAAAAACATCTTAAAAATAGTTTATAATGGGGCAACTTTGCCCTAATTTAATCGACTTCGTACCTCTTATAGTTTACGAGATCCCAATGTGAGCCTCGAAAAACGGGCACATTAAATTTAAAAATCTGATGTGTACACCACACGACTTCCTTGTACGCAAGACTAATATGAAGTATAGACTCAATTATAAAATTGCACGTATTTGACGTAATTTGACATCTATTTTTTATTTTTTGTCCTAATCCAAAACAAGCTTCATTACAAAAACCAAAAAGTATATAAGTTTTAAATTTATATATCTCACTTATACAAAGGGCTAATTTAATAATACTTGATGTGCTAGACGCAGAATTTAATTCTCTAAAACTATTATTTGAAGCATTTATTTCTAAAATCAAAATGAAACCATTTTATTCATGAAAAACTGTTAACAACTTCAGGTAATATATCACTTCCGGTTAGCCTGTTTTAACCAAAATCTGCTATGTTATTTCAATTGATATAAAAGTCTTATATACCAAATTTGAAAAGTTTTGGATTATATTTTAATATAGTTTTTCAGTCAAATCTATTATAGGCTTCAAATAAAGTACCATTTCTGGAAATTTTGTAATGACCAAAAAGGGAGGTGCACAACTAGATGTTATAGAAGTCCTAAATACAAAATTTCAACTTTCTACGGCTTACCGTTTTTGAGTTATGCGAGACGAAATTAGTCAGAATGGATTCAGGAATGGTCAAAATGGATATTTCCGTTGAAATCTGAAAACCGAAATTTTTCGCGAATACAATACTTCCTTTACTTTGTACAAGGAAGTAAAAACAATAATTTTGTCCGCCGTATCGCCCCTGACCAAGTGTCGTCCGTGTGCGACGCACACATCGCACCCTGTGAAGACAAGTCCCTGCAATTGTACCATTTAAAATTCTGGTCCCCAAATTCGCGACCAGACGTTCAGGCACATAGCCACGAATCCCGTAGTACAAAACGGTGTGTCGATTTTCGACAGATGTTTTTTCGATGCGGAATCTTTTCGATGGAATGATGTTTGACTAAACAACACGAACTTTATTCGTGCACGACGCGCATACTTGCCGTGAGAGATTTCTCCATCCACACACTCCAACTCACCTACGAATTTAAATTTTGACGAAATAATAGGGTGGAAAATACCTTCGCTGCTGTCTCAGTATGATTATTATTTATTTTTTGTGAATCATCTAACAGACTGATTTATTCTATTCAGGGCGCTAGACTTAGAATTAACCACAAATAGTTTTATGATTCTTAGAAGATGGTTGAGGTTTGTGTTTAAAATTAGATAAAGAATATTGATATGATTGAGATGATTATAAATCTTATTGATTGTTATTGATATTAGGCGATTGTTTTAACATGAATGAATATTCTGACGTCAGTAAACCACTTGAAAAATAAGATATTGTTGATATTAATAGGTCGATTTCCAATCGGATAATTATTTTTGGAATTAGCAATTATATTGCGTATCTTTCAGATACAGGAAGCTTGGTGTCAAAGTATATTATTGTCATGTAATTATAAATTAGAAGCATTGTAAAACATTTTAAGTACTTTTTTATACATGAACAAAATCAGGCCATTTCTCATACTGTTGGCAAGTACTTTTAACTCATTCATGCCACAATCAGTCTGTGCCAATAATACTATAAGATTCAAATATATTAATTTTGATTTATCTGCAAACAATCAAACGAAATATGGAAACTTAGAAGACAAGGAATGTACTCATATAATGGGCTACTTGCGTGCCATTTTTTTATTTAATATTTTTGAAGAAACGATAAAAAACTTGCTACCCATATTTTTTCTTTTGGCAAAATTTTCATTAATTGGCTAGAAAATAAATAATGAAATTTTAATATTTAAATTACCGCCATTTATGACGTAGAATTACGCCGAACCAATGAATGGCCTATAGCAACGGCATGTGCGGGTAATTTAAACATGACAGATCATGTGTTTGACGTTTGAATAATTGTTTGGCGATTAATATTTTCGTTTGTCATTTTAATCTTGTACGAGTATAAACTACGTTAAAATCCTTCAAAATGCTGCTAAACAAATCGAAATACGTAATAAAAGTAACAGAAAGCACGCAAATTGTAAATAAAAAAGAAGAGAGACAGTGACAGAAAAATAAACTAATGTCAAAATCAAATTAAAACTCGCACTCGCTAGCCATCTACAGGTTACATTCTTAAATATGCATCCCTTTCTCCAGTTCAAAATAATGACGTCAAAGAAAATCTTTCTTAATTAATTAAAAAACAAATATAATTTTTTTAAATAAAATTTATATTTTTACGCACAACTGTATTGTAATTGTTTGTGTACATTTTAGTTATCATGGCGCAAAATGAAAGATTACACCCTGCGGGCGGTAAAGAGTAAAGCAAAAGCCCGCCGGGCGGTAAAAAATATGACAAAAAAAAACAAATATTCAAATTCTTCTTGATCATTAACATCTTCTTGATCATGGAAAATTTTGACCATAATGAAGAACTCATATATTTTAGACTGAAAAGTAAGCACAATCTATAGAATAACAATATATATACGAGTAATATTGATATATCACCATACCTTTTCATTGAAATATGCGAGCAACACAGTTTCGTTCAAAATTGTCACATTTTTTTCTGTCAACCAGGCTTGCAAAACATCGTATTCGTTTTGATATCGGTCCTTTGACTTACCACACATTAATCCGCTAAAGCTTCATTAGCTTCTAGCTTCGCGTCGGGCTTCAAATTTCGTCCGCAGGCGTAAACCCTTTCTTTCGGCCCTCTATACGTAAATAACTATTACATACGTTTTCAACTACTTTAGGTATTTAGTGATAGATATCAGATTTTCAGTACCACGCAAGTAGCCTATTAAATGTCAACTTGATATAATATATTGTCAAAAACGTTATTATAAATATTAAAATAGCTATTTGTGTATTAAGAGCGCAAAATGGGACATTGTCGATTGAGAGGTTGTTGCCGCGCGACGCAGGAGCGAGGCATTCTCTCGAAATCGACAATGTCCATTTGCGCTCGAAACACACACAAGATTTTTTCTACAGTCGCCACAATGGGGTCCTCCACCATAACAAAATTATCTTTTATTTATTTTTACTTATCGGTATTTTCCATTCTTCTTGAGCTATTGCTTCAATCTAATCTAAGCATTTTATACTTTCGTTTTTGTAAATGAATGCCCCATTTTATTTTCACAGCAGTGTGGCACTTTGTTTGGTTATGTAAGTGGGTAATGTGTAACTACAGTGTCATTAATTCCCAACTAAACGTTTCCATTAAGAATGTAGCCAAGTAACATTTCTCAACATTGTATAGTTAGAAATTTGAGGAGCGAGCGTTTTTTCTACTTTGTCGCTCTAGAGAGGCAAAGTGACATTTTGCGTAGACAAAAGAGAGCGCAAATGGCTACTTTGTATATAGACTGTAGAAAATAGTTATTTGTGTATTAAGAGCGCAAAATTGTACATTGTCGATTTATAGGTTGTTGACATTTTCTCGAAATCGGCGCACAAGATTTTTTCTACAATTGCCACAATAAATTGAACATTGTTTAGAAGCCTATTCTTATAAAGTTTTCAGCGTATATCTGCCAGAGGACGTAAAATATTTAAAATTGTTTATTTGCTGTCATTGGTTGTTATCGCAGCCTTCAATGAAAGTTTGATTTAGAGTTTAAAATAAGGAGAGTGAACGTTTTTGTTTTGTTGCGCATGAGCGGCAAAGTGACATTTTGCGTTGACAAAAGCGAGCGCTAATGCCTACTTTGTATACTGACTGTACAAAAAATATTTTATTCTCCATACGATTTGACTGCATTTTATACTTAAACTCTTGTTATTCTGTGGAGTGGTTGTCGACCACACGATCTGCTTCTTGCAGTTCGTGCATCGGGAGAAGTAGCCTAGCAAGAACCTGAGACTCAGAGCTCAGACATTTCGCGTTTTTTTCTTCTCCGTGCGCACGGTCAAAGAGAGGTGTTTCTCGGAAGAACTGTGCACTTCGCACGATGGACGATGGGTAGTTATGGATGGTTCACTACAACTTGGGAACTTACTGAAGCGAGTTATGTTTTCGTGTAACAAATAAACCACTTGGCAACTTAATTGTAGGAAAATTTTATTGGCAATGGAATTATCAATTAAAAGTTAGCTTTAATTCAAAGCCTCAGTGCACACGAGATTTATACTACGTAGTTATAGTATCAATGAAAATACTTTATTTATTTATTTAATTGTTCTTTAAACAATATAGCCATTTTTATAATTATCTATACCATGAATAATAGCATCAAATTAGAATTAGAACATGGATCATAGGAAATATTTAAGTTAAGTTTAAAAAAGTTATTAGTTTTTAAAATATTCGTGTTTTATCCCCTTAATATTTTTATTCTATTCCAAATTCTTACTACTTTCAAACCTTCTGTTACCGCCTTTTTCAAATCTGAAATATATTTTCAAGTAAATGAATGTAGAAAATAACTAAAAATGAAAGTAAACCAAATAATACTTGTCTGAATTTATGATTGCGTTTGTCTGAAAATAAAATACATGCGAACCAGGCTCACAATTGTTCGACCGGCTTATCTACTATCCATTTTAGAATTATAGTCAAAGTCAGAGAATATGTTTTACACTTTTCGCGCCTGAAAGTATGCTGCGCTTTTACAGTAAAAATAATATTCAAATTAAACAAATCAATTTCAAATAAAAATTTATTATTATTTTATATAAAAACTGCATTTTGAGTAACCTTCCCAAATTTCAATTCTTAATTATTAATAGAAGCTGAAATCTAACACTTTTACTTTTACGATTTTACTATTTTTACGATGATGTCTGGATGTATGTGTGTATGTATGTGTGCGTATGTGTGTGTGTCGCGATTTTTTCAGATCGCATAACTCAAATACCACCTTTTCTGCGTATTCCTTTTCTTTACATCCTTATGAAGAGCTGATTAGAAGATTTTCGTTATAATTGGTCGACAGGATTTTAGCAGTTTTTCTTGAAAAAATGCTGTTATAATAGTTATTTGTATATCAAGGCCGCGAAATCACTCTTCAGCGTACCGAGAGAAAAATTGTCGCCGAGGCCGCTAGCGGTCGGGCAAGACAATCTCGAGGGCGCTAAAGGATTTCGCGGACAAGGTGTACACAATATTTTTTGTGCAACCGTAAAAAATATGTAATAAATTTTATTAATTTTAAACAGTTTCATTGTAAATAGACAGTTAGCTTTCAAGGTGGCTATGAGATTGACATTTGATAAAGAAAACCATGCAATTCTCAAGTCTCAAAGTGATTGTTTACCTAATTTCGTGGCCGTTACCATAACAACGGTTGCGAAATTCAATTTCGCGGCCTGTATTGCGGCTGCGAAATGCTTATTTCGCGTCCGATTGCACAAAAATATAGTTTTTTATTTTTTATTCTCTATACGATTTGACTGCATTTTATATTTCATATTAAATGGATATAGAGTTAAAAATTATAAAGAAAATAAATTTCATAAAGCAGGCAACTGTGCTATAACCATGGAAACTTCTACCATATTAAAAAAATCTGATGTGGCCAGCACATTACCTTCCGTCAGTTCTATGTATTTTGTAAAAATGTCATACAGAAAGTTCCTTGAAAAAGATTATATTTCTTGTACATTACCTTAAGGCAGTTGTATGTATTTTATACCAAACAGAAACTTTCTAACAAAAGATCCTATATTTCCAGTAAAATTATAACATAAACATACTGTCAACTACACTTGACACTGACACCTTTCAATCAGAATTTTTTATTTTCTTAATGTAGCAGCTGTTTCCAGAGTTATAGCAAAGCTGACTAATATACATGATATTTAATGTCTTTATAATTTTTTAACTCTATGTCCATTTAATATGAAGCATAAAATGCATTCAAATTGTATAGAGAATAAATAATTCTTTAATATTTATAATAACATTAAATGTGAAAAAATGATATTTAACATCGTTTTTTCAAGAAAAACTGTTCAAATCTTCAAATGAGGGTACTTCCGGTTGACCAATTATAACCAAAATCTAATCAGCTCTTCACATGGCTGTAACGAAGAGGAATACGAAAGAATTATAATTTTTGGAATTGTAGTATTAGAGTTATCGCATTAGAAAATTTTGTCACACACAGACACACACACACACACACACACACACACACACACACACACACACACACACACACACACACACACACACACACACACACATACATACACACACACACACACATACAGACATCATCGTAAAAATAGTAAAATCGTATTCTAGGGACCCTAAAACGTGCTTATTCATCAAAAACTCACCACCGAATTTTTTGACCAAAGACAATACCTTCCTTACCTAAAGGTGACGGAAGGTAAAAATTCTGACTGGCAAATGTCAGTGTCAAGTGCAATTGACAGTATGTTTATGTTATAATTTTACTGGAAATATATACAATCTCTTACAAGAAACTTTCTGTATGGAATTTGTACAAAATACTTAGAACTAACTGCAGGTAATGGATATATGGAATCCTTTGCAAGAAACTTTCTGTGTGGAATTTGTACAAAATACATAGAACTGACGGAAGGTAATGTGCTGGCCTCATCAGTTTTTTTATATATTGTCATTATTACTATATTAATTTAAGAATATGAAAATTAGTATAATTACGTAGAAATATATCCATAATTGAAAATTTGTTTCATAGGATTTTAGTCCGTATATTTTCGTGTACGTATTCTGTGTTTCCGTAAATGAAAGGTTGACAAACAAAAATATATAACATAATCATGAATGACACTATATTTACCTTTAAAGTCGCTAATACTGTCATATTGTACGTATGAAAAAATAGGACAGACCGTATATTTCTAAACTAGAATCTATACTCTGTTCCATTTAAACCATTCAGTATTGCGGAGCATAGGGAATAGTTTTGACCTCTCTGATTGGCTGAAATTAGAGACAAGAGACAAGTTTACCCAATGTAATTTCGGGTACTTCGGATTTGCGCTGTTGCCAGTGCCATCTACTGAATGGCTTAAATGGAACAGAACAGTATGAAAATCGAACGAAACTCGGATGAAAATTATGTCTGATATACATTATAATAGAAATGGCTAAAAATTCTCAAACGAGAATCGAACTAAAATCTAAACAAAAATAATATAATGTAATTCAAGCTTAAACCAATATATTATTAAAATCTTTAATCGTGTTGCTACTATAGTCCAGTAAAATGTATAAAATGTACCATACCATGTGGAAATTATGTAATCAAACCTATTTATAAATAGTAAATTCAACCCACGTGACAGATTTGACAAACAGTTTACAAATTGGGAAACCAAGCTCTAATGTTTTTTATCTTCGAGATAAGTATAATAAATGCGAAATTATTCAGAACATTCCGAGTATATAAAAACTGACCACGGATCATTTCATTATCAGTCGTGATAATTAGTCAAGTGTTAGTGTTATATAGATTATAGTAGAAGGTTTTGCAAATATGACTATTTTAGAAGATATATCTTCGGTCAGGCATTTTTATAACACGGCTTATCTTAAAGAAAAATTGCAAACATCAAGCAACACACTACAGCACTATACTATCTTAGTTGATTTTAGTCTTCAAAAATGTTTTATCCTTATTTAAGATGTAGAAGGCGTTGAATAACGTTGGAATGAAACAATTATGTTTAATAATTATTTGTTCAGTTTTACAAGTTTAGTCTCACTACTTTTGGAGAAAGATTTGCTAAAATGGAATACCAAGAATACAGCGAAGAGCCTCAACAAATTATTGGTAACTTCTGTAGCTTTTCTAAACTTAGGTACTACCAACGAAATCTAGAAAGTTGTACAATGCAGTCTATAACCTATAGACCAATGAACAAAATAATATAAACTCCCTAGGGTCTATTTTTGATATATTTTCATACGTAATATAACAAGTGATATGATTATCATCGATGACATTCTCGAGTGAAACCGAGTTGCAGAATTCACGAGTCCAAAGAACGAGTGAAATGTGCTGCTTCGGTTTCACGAGCAATATCTTCGATTATTAATCATATCACGAGCTTATATTTAATGAGACAATATAACGAATTTTTATGACACATTATGCGTGCTGGTAACCTAACTTTTCATATACTGCTTTACAACATAGTTAATTTTACAATTGCCTTATTATTTTCATCGTTGTTGATATGAAAAACGATTACACACATTTTTATACTCAAAATTAACTGTCAATGTTGTTAAGAATGAAAACAAATCCCCTAGTAACGAATATAAATAAGGTGATAATTTCTTTGTTTTTTATTATCACTGTAATAGATATGTAACTAGGGAGATTCTGAATGTTGATTGGCGGAAAACATGTCACGTGACTAATGAATTATATTCTCTTCTACTTAAATTTCAGACTGAACTTAGTAAAACTGTCAGTCGAGATGTCAATGTTTCGCATTAATTTTTAAAGGATCACAAATTTTTAGCGACGAAATAGATTCACGTTGATTAAATTCATTTTTGATATTATTTATCGTCACATGTGACGAGTCCAAAGCAGGACAAACTCTCTAAAATGTAATAATATTCAGAAATAAGTGCATAGGAAATTCAGAACTGAAAACTGTCATGTGATAACCACAAAATATAATACTTACATCTTCAACAGGCGAGAATGGAAGTAGGAGAACATTTATAACGTTTCCCTTCCCAAAAGTAGAAAGTAGATATGCAGAAGCATTCAAAATAATTTCTTTACACCGTTTTGATAATTTTTTACCGCTCAATTTTTGAGTATCACATATGTAAACATAAAAATTATTCATATAACTCAAGTTATGGCATACGGAAACAAAAGTTGCGTAAAAATAAAACAATCAAGACAAACACGTTGTTAAAAACATATGTGATTTCCCTATTCATAGTCTGCAATCACGTGATCACATTGCAATGCCATTATAAGATAAAAATTACTGTTGTAATGGTTAGGTTATGTTATGGTTTGTTTTAAAAAAATAATACATATATACTCAAAGCGTTGTGGCTGTTTTTACCTCCCGCTACCCTTGGTAAGGGAAGTATAGGGATCGTGCTAAAAATCGCATATCGAGATTTTGCTAAATGACCACGTTTTAAGGGCCCTTCGAAAAATACCTTTAAATGTTATTTTTTCGAGATTAATGTTATTACAAAAATTAAAGATTAAATTTTCTACAGATTTGCATTAATACTTTTTCTATAAATTTTATGGATAAATTAATAAAATTATCTATAAATTCAATCCCGGAGCCTATGCTTTAAACAAGCAAAACTCCTTGGTTACACAGTTCATATCTTAAATGTATGTAACTGACAGATAAATGTCACTGCCAAAGAACTAATCATTTCAAATTAATAACAGTAACGCTTTAAAAAGAAAATAGTAAATAGAACCCTAGTTATATGGAATGGATCTTAATACAGTTTCCGCAATAACTAAATATGTAAGTATGTATATTTAAATTAATAAAAATTAAATAGCGGGAGGTTTGGTGTTGGACACATCAGATTTTTTGGGTTTGAAGTTTGAACATTTTCAAGAGTTCGTAACTAGTTGAGAGCAAATTTCTCGGACAATGCCCGAATTTGGGTATGGAGTGTAACATATACACCTCAGGAGAGAGAGAATTATACCCCTAGAAAAATAAAGCATTTCTCTCACTTGTTATATAATATACTATTATTCTAGAATCTAGATTAAATGAATATAGCTTGACGCTGGTTGGTGAAATGGACAAATGCATGGACCAGTTTATTACAATATGCCTTCGCGTTCAACCGATATCGCGTCTCATTCGCTTTGCGCCACTGACAGATAAGAAGAACGTAAGAAAGATCAACATGCTGGCAAGCACGTATATCATCATGTGAAAATAAAACAAATACATCCCGTCTTATCACTTTGAAATGTTCACCAAATCATGGCCAGACATACACAACACAACACAGCACAGAGCGCAACAGCAGCACAGCATACTATACAGCCAAGCCAAGACAGACCATTCCACTTATCTCCACCAGCTACTGTATACTGTATTCAACTCTAAACCTGAGTTATAGCCAAATAAAACCACTGCAAATGCACTTTTCTCTCTGCAAATCTACACAACACGGCATCCGCCATCGCAAATAATATCCAGAAAAATATTCTACACCACGACTCTTGACTAGTTTTAAATCAAATACAATACAGGCAAATATTTAAAATTAATCCTACGACAAAATGAATAAGTCCATTTTTGTAGGAAGTTTTATCTACATTAATTTTGTATATAAAGTGTTTTTCGCACTCCCGAGACTAAAGAGCGATTCTAATCACTCATTTCAGGGACTAAAGTTCAATTCAGTGCCAGAGGGATTAAAGTAAAAATCTGATGTGGCCAGCACATAACCTCTCGCCAGATATTTTACCTGGTTGTACGCATAAAACGAAAAATATTTTTAAATACAAATACATATGTTCATGTCTCACTACAAAATAATTTTCACATATATTTGCAAAATCTATGGGATATTTTAATATAAATTATGTACAATACATACATTTTCTTTATAAGTATTCAATATCCTGATTTTTTTTACCTTCCGTCACCTTTAGGTAAGGAAGGTATTGTCTTTGGTCAAAAAATTCGATGATGAGTTTTTAATCAATAAGCACGTTTTAGGGTCCCTAGAATACGAATTTACTATTTTTACGATGATGTCTGTATGTGTGTGTGTGTGTGTGTGGATGTGTGTGTGTGTGTGTGTGTGTGTGTGTGTGTGTAACAAAATTTTCGTCTGCGATAACTCTAATACTACAGTTACAAAAATTATAATTTTTTCGTACACTTCTTCGTTACATCCATATGAAGAGCTGATTAGATTTTGGTTACAATTGGTCAACCGGAAGTACCATTATTTGAAGATTTTAACAGTTTTTCTTGAAAAAACTATGTTAAATATAATTTTTTCACATTTGATGTTATTATAAATATTAAAGAATATTTTATTCTCTATACGATTTGACTGCATTTTATACTTAATATTAAATGGATATAGAGTTAAAAAATTATAAAGAAATTAAATTTCATAAAGTAGCCATAGCTTTGGAAACAGCTAGTATATTAAGAAAATTCTGATTGAAAGATGTCAGTGTCAAGTGAAATTGAGATAGTGTGTTTGTCTTATAATTTTACGGGAAATATAGGATCTTTTGCTTTCTGTATGGAATTTGTATAAAATACATACAACTGCTTTAAGGTAATGTACAAGAAATAATAATAATATTAAATCTTTTATTTCTGCAGATACATTACACTGTATATAGAAAACGTCACAAAATAATAATTTTCTGTATGAAATTTGCATAAAATACATACAACTGCCGGAACGTAATGTACAAGAAATAGAATATTTAATTTAGCAAGGAACTTTCCGTATGAAATTTGTACAAAATACATAGAACTGACGGAAGGTAATGTGCTGGCCACATCAGATTTTTTTCTACTTACCTTATCTTTTTCTTTATAAGTATTCGTAAATTTTTCGCAAATTACTCTTATATTCTTTGTTACGTATATTCTTTTAGGTTGTTGACTTTTTTTTATTTTCATTATCTTCATAATAATGTACAAATATTTTTGACAGCGGCATACATATATTTTTGACAGTGACATTTATGTGTCAATTACAAACATTTGAATTTCTTGCCTTGAAGTAGTTTGATTTGAGAATTTTTACATCAAATTATTTTATATGCATTTCTTTATCTCTAAATCTATAGAAGATATAATAATAAATTTATATTTATCGAATAAAGAATTTAACATTCTTTAATATAAGTATTTACATAAATTTTCGATAAATAATATTTAGATGATTTTTTTCTTGTAACTACTACTTCCGGTTGTCCAATTGTTACCAAAACTTAATCAGCTCTTCCCATTATTGTTAGATTGAGGAATCTGTAGTTAAAAATGTCTTAAGTCTTATAGTATTTGAGAAATCGTGAATCCAACATCCACACATTCACACACACACATACGGACATCATCGTAAAAATGTTATAATCGGATTCTAGGGACCTTAAAACGTGCTTATTCACTAAAATCTGGATATGCGATTTTTAGCATGAATACAATACCTCTCTTAGCGAGAGGTAAAAATGAACAAGATGTTTCCATGACATCATATAGTTACTATGATTTATTTATTCGTATCTGCACTACATTTTGAACAGGCGTTGAGTTTAAATTTGAACAAAATTTTTGACATTTGTATTGTCAAATTGTAAGATTAATTTCTTTTACACTAATATGGTTCCATTTGATACGGGAGTGCGAAAAATAGCATATATACCACAGGACTAAAGTGCATTCAATCCCTCAGGTGATTATTTCCCTCACCTTCGGCTCGGAAAATAAACTTCACCCACAGGATTGAATATGCACTTTTTCGCTAAGACCTATAGTTTCGAAGATTTTTGCAAATATCGCGAAAAAACATCTTTAAACGGGCCCCCAACCCCCCGCTCATCCCATCTTGCGGGGACTTTTACTATGTTATTACAGTCGACATCAGGGAATAACTGTACCAAGTTTCAAAACTCCGGTATTGTTTTCTCTTGACTATTTCACTCATAAATATATAAACCAATCCAAATTCAGGATTTTACTTAGTTACCAAGTTTCATTTCGACAAAACATCGTCACAAAAGTTTTTTCGCACCCTTTAAGCCAATAAGATGTCGTATTTTTACAAGTAAGTGAGTTTTGATAAGCGAAAAAATTTTGACATTTAGAAACATATTGTTTACATACCTGTCAAAGTCTGTATATTTTCAGTCTTGTCAGTTTTTATTAAAAACTAGTCGATTTGGACAGGAGTATATTTAAAACGTTGAAAAAGCAAACTGAAACATAATACCTCGAAACACAATAAATATTTACAAGATTTTTGTCAAGAAAAAAAATTATATAAATGATTACCTGATTTTTATTTTGGAAATAGTCATCCGAATACCATTCGTGGTTAAATTTTATCCTGGAAAAATTTTCCGATTGCTTTACTCAAGCCTGTTGCCAATTTATTTCGTGACATTGATCAAAAATTACTCGTTTGACAACTCGTAATTTTTTGTCAATGCCACTCAATAAATTGCTAGGCAACCGGCTCTCGTAACAATCTGAAAATTTTTCCGGCAAAAATTTACCACTTATGATATTATATATGAAAAATCTAATTGTATTGGGCTTCTTTACCTGAATTATTAGAAAATACGTCTCTAAGGTTAAAATCAATTAATAAATGATATGTTTCAAACAGTGACGACTTTTGAAATTAAACTGAAATTGTGGCAATTTCAGATTAAAACGAAAAAATCTGGTGTGGCCAACACAATACCTCCCGCCATTTACAGCCTGAGTCACAAAAAAGATTAAGCTGATCCTTATTTTTGGATTAGCGAATTTTACTCTACTTTTGCCAGTTTATTTCTTAAAATATAGTCTAATCTAATCCAAGTAATTACCTTTTTTGATACTAAAATGAAGATTAAATTTTAAATACCGGGATTCTATAGAATTCACTAATCCAAAAATATAAATTTCCATTCTTATTGTTCAATTTACTTTTTTCTTCGTTTTTTTTCTTTTTAAAACTTTACTATTATTAATTTGAAATGATTAGTTCTTTGACAGTGAGATTTATCTGTCAGTAACCTACATTTGAATAATTACGTAACCAAGGCGTTTTGTTTGTTTAACGCGTATAGGCTCCGGGATTGAAATTATAGAAAATTTTATAAATTTATCCATAAAATATGTACGAAAAGTATTAATGCAAATCTGTAGAAAATTTAATAATCTTTAATTTTTATAATAACATTGTCAGAAAAATAATTTAAAAGTATTTTGAGCTTCTAGTAAAGTGCCATTTCCGGTTATTAGATTTACACCAAAATCTAATGGGCTCTTTCCAGTACAGAAAAAGTTCGAAATACAAGGTTTCAAAATTTTCTGAATGATAGTATTTGAGTTAGAGTAAAGGATCCACACACACATACACACATACAGGGTGTAAATCGAAAAGTGAAACATAGGAGTTTAACATGGGAAATCAATTTTTCTTTGCGCAAACGTTACCTAAGTATTTTATGCAAAAATACTTCAAATAAAAGTTAGAGAGATTTAAATGCAGCATCTAAATTTCTAAATCATGTGAAATGATTTATTTTATCTCTTCATATAAACCTAAAAATTAATTACAAAGTTACAGTTTTTATGAACTTTTTGTCTAAGCAGCCATGGATTTATGACAAAAAACAACATATTTGTTTTTTTGTCATATATCCATGGCTGCTAACGTTAATATGAAGAAATAAGATAATCGTTTCACATGATTTAGATGCTGCATTTAAATCTCTATAACTTTTATTTGAAGTATTTTTGCATAAAATAATTAGGTAACGTTTGCGCAAAGAAAAATTGATTTCCCATGTTAAACTCCTATGTTTCACTTTTCGATTTACACCCTGTACATACACACATACATACACACAGACATCATCGTGAAAATGTTAAAATTAGATTCTAGGGACCTTAAAACGTGGTCATTTAGCAAAATCTCGATATGCGATTTTCAGCACGGTCCCTATACCTCCCTTACCAAGGGTAGCGGGAGGTAAAAATAGATGTTAATGTCAAATTACGTCAAATACGTGCTACTTTATAATTGGATCTATACTTCATATTGGTCTTGCGTACAAGGAAGTCGTGTGGTGTCCACATCAGATTTTTGCTGAGAGCTAAAATCAATCATACTATAATATCGATGCTATATTTTTCGTTTTAACTGACAAAAGATCTGTAAGTTGGACACCCATAATCTACTCGTATGTAAGAGATGATTAGGAAATAGTGTATCATTAGATGTAGTATAAAAATTTGTTGTTTTATAAAAATAGACGATACATATTTAGCCTTGGGAGCGTAGAATGTTGATAAGCTCAAAGTAGTGTTCTTGTTACCGCAATCATATTTTGTTTAGGTGAAGACCGTCTGAATATATTTAAATTGAGATCAGTTTCCACCATCAGCAACGAGAGATCATCAAAATGAAATTAAAATACAAAGAGCGTGTCAGTGTGATGAACTCCAAGCCATGTGTGTAAAAACAGGAGTTGGGAAATAAGAAAAATATGAATAGCAACCGGATTGAATATATTTTTCTCTGAAAACGACGCTGTTGCCGTATCAAGTGAACGCGCTTAAGAGAGTTTAGAGTAATTTAGAACCGGATTTCCGTTTCCTGCCCGCTCGCCAGAGATATTTCGTTTTATTCAGAGCGGTTGCGTTGCGCTTACCAAGTTAAATTAAGTAGAGAGATATATTCGTGCCCGGCCCGACCAACGATTGCGTACACATAAATACTCCATAGGAATGGAAATGGAGGCGGTATCATTTATCATACTTCGTATAAATTTACTCTGATTAACAGAACTTGTTTTCTTACGTTTTGCTTCATGAGTTTATCCTGTTTCTTGAAAGATGCATCCGGTTAGATATGTAGTTTATATTTAATGTGAATGTTCCTTTTAAACCTTCAGTTTCATTTCGAAAATATTTACATCATAACTTCACCAAGCGTGAAATTTGAAACACACACACATTTCATATTGTACTTTTTTGTTTTCACTATTAAATTCATTACAGTAAACAAAAACACCAAGTACAGCAGATTGGTTAAAAATACATTCACAATCACTTTAGACCCTGCTTAATTTGCACTTCAAATTGCTTATAAATTTATTCCAATTACAACCACGCTTTACTTGTTCCTATAAAATAAATAAATACAGTCGAACATCAGTAAGCCGAACTTCAATAACTCGTATTTTGGATAACTCGAATCAAACTGGTTGGCAATAGCGCCAAGAGTGAGAATTATGGGTAATTTGTTCTTGATAACTCGAACTTCGATTACTCGAATATCTTTATAATTCGAACAGAATATTTGGCGCCAGCTTCAATAAGTCGAATTCTGGGGGAAATCCCCTAATTACGTGATTTTGTAACAAGTGTTTTTATAACATGATGATGGAGGCAGTTCGGTTTCTGTACTACTGAAGTTCAAACATATGCTTTGTTAATTATTAAGTGAAAAAAAAAATGCTATACCTACTTGATTTATCACGTTTAAGACATTTTCATTGCTGATATGTCATTAAAACGTACTTTAAAAACTTTATCTATTGATGATAAATTTAGACTGATCAAAGAAGTGGAAAGTGGTTCACGAAAGAAGGATGTAGCTCTGAAATTTGATGTTCCGGCAAGTAGTGTCTACTGTTTTAAAAAAGCCGGCTTTGGTCAGTATTCTGAGTGGGACGAATTGCAATTGGAATATGAAGCTTGGAAAAATGTCAAAATTACACCAGAAGATACCACCTTAAATGATTTTATACATGTGGATGATGATATTGTTACTTCGGAGTTTCCCACAGATGAAGATATTGTCGAGCTCTACAATTCTGAATCCGAATCTGTACAGCTCGACAATACAGATGACAGCGAAACTGATATGATGGAGAATGATTTGCAGCAACCACCTTCAAACGAGTTGGTTGAAAATTCGTTGAGCGTTTTGCGTTCGTATTTAAACACCAATGAACATACAACCGATTCCCTGAAAATGGTTTAAATAACATTGAAGCTTTTTTTATTGAAAATCAAAATAAAAAATTCTCTCGTCAGTCGGTCAGTCACAAATAACTGACTTTTTTACACTAAAATAATTATTAGAATTAAATTAATTTATGTTTTAAACCCCATAGAATACGAATTGTGTTCATTTTTTAAAAACGTATTGTCATCACCCCCCTTTTTTGGGATTCATTTTAAGAGTTGTCATGGAAAATGTCGTGGAAATAGACAATGCTTGCGTAGCGAAAATTTATTGTATAAAGTAATACTGAATGTTCTGACACAATAAGTAGTTAATAATTATTACATGAGAATATTTATAAAATTACCAATGTACCATTAGCATTTATAATTTTATATAATGCATACACTTACATGTTGTGTAAAGCGACGGTATATTTTTTCTCTAGTTACAACGAAGCATAAAATTATAATGAATGAAATCCTAATTCTTATCTTACTACACGTTATGTCATTCAAATTAGCATAATTAACCAAGATTCATTTATGGCTACTTGCAATTTTTAAATTAGCGATATAACCTTCAAACATGTGTCTCCGGACGTTTACATATTCTAGAAACAATCTGCAATTTAAATTGTTAAAACATTTTTTTAAATATTTTTTCCACTCCCGATATTGTAAGTAGGCTATATAAGGACGTTGTTCATTTTACCATCAAAGTATCAGTTTCTATTGACTTCCTTACGTAGCCTATTTTGTGAAATACCAACAACTAGATATTTTACATTTCTGTGAAATATTTCATTCTTATAATTTATGATTTCTAAATCCATTTAAAGGTGTCCATTGACTTGTCAAATGTGACAGACGATAGCGTTTTCCTTCTTACATTTTCTATGGAAATAGAATATTAAGATTGTTTCAATAGCTGTATTCTTTTTTGACAAAATCTCAGCTCATCTCAGATCACTTCAGATAAACTCAAAAAATCGTTGTTCTTTTTGACACAACTGATGAGTTGTTCTGAGTAAACTCACTTCCCCCCTTTCTGATGTTACACTACCAGTTTACGAAACTCAAAATGATTTGAAACACTCAGTTTGCATTTTAAGATTATATAATACAATAAATTTTATATTCACATATACAGATATACTTACAAGTAATATACTTTCAACGTTATCCATTTTTCGTTTATAAACCGTATCATATAGATCAGAAATGGAATTAAACTTGTTCTTTTTGCACACATCACAACTCACTTCAGCTCAACTCAGTTATGTACTGAGCTGTGTTTCAATTGGGTCAAAAAGAATACAGCTAATGTATCAATTTTCAACGGTATTCATTGCCATTTCTGGCAAAAAATGTATCTAAAAAATAAATCATCGGGAATGGAAAAAATCTTGAGAGGTAAATATCTTTATGTCTGTCTCACTAAAGTATTATGAACTGTTTATTGCTAGGATACGGTGTATATAAACATATCTATAACAACCGGGGCATTATATGGGGGCATAATAGTTCATTATGCCCTCCTTATAATCCAATCATCCTTTATGGACTTTAAATTAGAAATAATATGAACGATATATAATGAAAATTATTTTCTTTTTAATTATAATTCATTACAATAATAATAAGGATTGATTACAACAATTAATACATTAATTGATTACAACAATTAATATATAATAAGAAACAGCTTTGACAGCACAACACAGAAATCATTTTTAATTTAATTATAATACTTAAAATTGATTAAGATAAGGGCCTTAAAAAGCAATTTACTTTCACCACACATGTAAATAGTAAGTACGTCGAATTGCAGACTGCAATGTTTCGCATTGATTTTTGACGGATGACGGATCATTAATTTTTTTGGGGACGATATTTATCCACGTTTGAACTGATTTTTGATATTATTTACCGTCAAATATGACACTTCCAAAGCAGTACAAACTCTCCAAAAATAAGTGCATGAAATAAAGAAATGCGATATGTCATGTGAAAACGAACCTCAAAAAATATAATTCTTACATCTTCTACAGACGCGAATGGAATCCTGAATGTTTTATCATTTTATTTTGTTATTTTTCCGTAATAATTAATAGAAAATGCATATATAATGTTGGTGCTTGTACTATTAGACTTTGTTTAGTAATAAATGTAAATGATTTGTTTATTTACAAACAGCATTCTTGCTACTAGTGGATATATTATTGCCCAAGAACACAGCACAGAAAATCCAACAGTCTTAGCAAAGCGTGACCTCTATAGTAATGATATGACAGTGTGTGTTATTTACATAACACTAGAATTATAAAGAGGCTGTCAGTTGCCATTAATTACGTAGTGATTCACGTGACAATTACCTGTCCATTGAAATGGATATGCGAAACCAATATATATTTTATTATCACAGCAACTACGATGCTTTTATGTTTATGCGCGCGCATGCGATTGTATGAATGAAAAACAAGCATGATTCGTTTGTTACTTTGCGATTTGTGACGTCATCGTTATGTAACTAGTCTCGATTTGAATGATTTTATACCTAACTATACTATGGTTGTTTTTTGTTTACATCAAATTCCAGAGAGAAAGGTCACATGGGAAAAATATCTCCAAGCATGACAGTTAATTCCAACAAATTCGGGAGATAACATTATTTTTATATAATAGTATTTTATGTACCAAGGGCGTTATGATGATAATAATGCCAGGAGGGCATACAATATTTTTTCTCACTAGAATATGTGAAATAAGTTTTCATTTATAATAATTTTGATTACAACAATGCTTAAGCTTTGGCGTTGCTAAGGGTGTTGTTTAATTGTTTTGTTTATTATCAACATTTATTTTAAAACATCAACGTTCTATATCGTTGGAGATAATGGAATGGGTGAATTTGATGTTTCGGAAGATATTTTATCGAAACGATGTAAAGAAATTATTTTGAATGGTTCTGCATAGTTTGAGGACAAGAAACCCATAAATATTCCCCTAATTTATTCTGTAAACATTGTCACCAAAGTAAAGATAAAAATTAGTTAACCTATACCTTGTTCCATTTAAGCCATTCAGTATTGCGGAGCATAGGGAATAGTTTTGACATCTCTGATTGGTTGAAATTAGAGACAAGAGACAAGTTTACCCAATGTAATTTCGGCTACTTCAGATTTGCGCTGTTGCCAGTGCCATCTACTGAATGGCTTAAATGGAAGAGAGCATAGGAAGAAATTTAAACTTAATAATAAATTAATTTCACCAACCAAATTTTGCACAAGTTAACTAACCGGAGTATTTCTGTAATATTTTTTTTATTGATATTAAAGTGCGATTTTTTGACAGATGTAAAATGTCACTTTTACTGCCTAGGCAGTAAACATATTTTTAGTATTACATAGCAACTGTTTATTTATTATCATTAGCTCTAAAGATTTTTGATCATAGTTTGTAATGGATACGTATTTTTATTCTTGCAACATTTATTGTATATTACCATATTAATGGTAACATATGACGGAGTGACTCTAACGTCACGACTTTCGCGCCAAAACTTTAATAATTATTTTAGGCGTTATTAAGCATAATTTCAAGAAAACAAAAAATACGGAATTTCTATTTTTAAATTCTTCATAACATAAAAAATTCAAAAAAAGTTGGACGCCCATTCGTATTTAAAACAATTGGACTATGGTTGTTTTTGCCAATGGCTCTTTAATTACTAAGAGCCAGTCTTACAATCTCCGGTTAAAAATGTAATCCTCTAGGATCAAAACCATTTAAATCCACTTAAAAATGGAGATAGTTTGCAAATTGTACAATTTATGTAATTTTTTATCAGATTTTCTGGGAGAATACATTGTAGATATGTTCATTTCAATTATGTCCAAAATACAGATATCTAAACGAAGTAATTATCCAAATATGTGAAAAATTATCGCAAATTTATGCAGGAAGTAATAAAATTAATACAAAACAACAGAAACAAATACTTAAATTATTATTTTTTTAATGATGGGAAAAATAAAATACGATTGTGTGAGAAGAAACATACTATTGTCAACAAAATGATTAACGCAAGAATATTTGTTTTATTTGTAGCATTTATCCATTCATCGAAATCTTTGGTCTACAGACAAACATGATTACATGAAATTATCTGGTGGTCATTCTTACAACAGCTCATGTTACACATTTACAAAGTCACTTTTGGCTTGTAAACATTAATATTTGTACATGATAAAACTTCATACAGAAGTATAAAATATATCGGAATGTTCTGCGATACGCTAGTGAAGGTCGAATTTTAATTGACAAATACAACACAAGCCAGCAGTAATCTATTTTCATTTTTATATCTATTTAATAATTATTATTGTCACATCTTAATTCTCTTAACTGTTCAAGTCTTGTAAGAGTAAACAGATTTCACGAGAAAAACTATTATGTATTGGATGTTTAACATGGGAAATCAGTTTTTCCTTACGCAAACGTCCCATTTAATTTTTTTTTCTTTCTAAATTCTGCACCTAAATCACTAAACAGATTTTATTTTACTCCTGTAACTCCTAAAATCGAATTTCAAATTTTATACATATTGTTTATTTGTAGTAATAGCCAAGAAATTTAAACAAAATTACAAAGTAATACGTATCGTTTGTACTGTCAGTATTTCTATTTTGCATGTTACATAATAAACGACCAACAATCGAAATCTCAGTCAAACAGCATTTATTTTTACCTCCCGCTAACCTTGGGAAAGGAGATATAGGGATCGTGCTAAAAATCGCATATCGAGATTTTGGTAAATGACCGGGTTTTAAGGTCCCTAGAATCCAATTTTAACATTTTCCCGATGTCTGTGTGTATGTATGTGTGTGTGGATCCTCCACTCTAAATCAAATACTATCATTCAGAAATTTTGAAATCTTGTATTTCGAACTTTTTCTGTATTGGTAAGAGCCCATTAGATTTTGGTGAAAATCGGATAACCGGAAATGGCACTTTACTAGAAGCTCAAAATAGTTTTTCTTCGAAAAATACCTTTAAATGTTATTTTTTCGAGATTAATGTTATTATAAAAATTAAAGATTATTAAATTTTCTATAGATTTGCATTAATGCTTTTTCTATAAATTTTATGGATAAATTTATAAAATTATCTATATTTAAATCCCAGAGCCTACGCTTTAAACAAACAAAATGCAGTTATTCAAATGTATGTAACTGACAGATAAATGTCACTATCAAAGAACTAATCATTTTAAAATAATATTAGTAACGTTTTAAAAAGGAAAAAGTAAATAGAACAATAGAAAAGGAATTCAATACAGTTTCCACCATAAATAAATATGTATTTAGATTAATAAAAATTAACAATTCACAAAAATATTTAAACTAATCCTCATTTTTGGATTAGTGAATTCTATTGTATCCCGGTATTTAAAATTTAATCTTCATTTTATTATAGTTCCGGTGGCTCAATTGTTAGAGAAAAGACTCAATGTCATGAGTGCCTTCGGGGCTCTGGGTTCGAATCCCACTAAGGCATGGATGTGTGTGAATGTGAACCCACTCTGTTATTGGGATTTAATCCTGTTGAGGGGTTTAAAAAAAGGTAGTTACTTGGATTAGATTAGACTATATTTTAAGAAATAAACTGTCAAAATTAAGAGTAAAATTCGCTAATCCAAAAAACTTAATCTTTTTTGTGACTCGGGCTGTAAATGGCAGGAAGTATTGTGTTGGCCACACCAAGATAAATGTCACTATCAAAGAACTAATCATTTCAAAATAATATTAGTAACGTTTTAAAAAGAAAAAAGTAAATAGAACAATATTAAATACCACCATAAGTAAATATGTAGGTATGTATTTAGATTAATAAAAATTAACGATTCACAAAAATATTTAAGGTAATTCTCATTTTTGGATTAGTGAATTATATTCTATCCCGGTATTTAAAATTTAATCTTCATTTTATTATAGTTCCGGTGGCTCAATTGTTAGAGCAACGACTCAATGTCATGAGTGCCCTCGGGGCTCTGGGTTCGAATCCCACTAAGGAATGGATGTGTGTGAATGTGAACCCACTCTGTAATTGGGATTTAATACTGTTGAGGGGTAAAACAAGTTACTTGGATTAGATTAGACTATAAACTGTCAAAGTTAAGGATTAACTTAATCTTTTTTGTGACTCGGGCTGTAAATGGAGGGAGGTATTGTGTTGGCCACACCACATTTTTTAAATTAGTTTCGTATTAGACATTTATCGGATTCCAAAAGATATTGTAACCACATGCGATTACAAAGAATTCCATTTGTAAAAAATACCAGAACAAATTATGAAAATAACCACAAATTATCGGGCTATGAAAAACCGCGTCCTGGATGTTATCAACCGCATTTTATTGGCATCTCATCAACGAGAATTATCTCGTTGGAGATTTGAGTTTGAGCGGTTTCCAGGAACAGCTGGGCTTGTTCAGCGAACGTGTGTCGCAAACAACGCCTCAATGGGACATTCAAGAACCGACCAACACAACGTGTTCACCTTGCCAGCACTATATATGTATATTACACCGTCCACTCTCAAAAATGACTAAAACTTCAATTGGAGTACGAGCAAATCCCCACAACGGGATCTGTTCAATGAATTTTCGTGGAATTTTTTAACAGATGGTTTTGGAATTGCGTCATTTACAGATTTCTCTTTTTGTTGGTGTTACAAATGGAGGATCTGCTATTTTGTAAACTGTCTTTAAGGTGGTTCTATCATTACAAGCATTTACGACAGTTTTTAATTAAATTCAAGTCATTTTTCAGGAGTTTTTATACATGTATGCAATTTTTTTAAAAGGTTTACCAGTTGAGAGCTGAGATATTTTAAACCTAAATAGAGCGAAAATATAGTGACAATATAGGAATAGTATCCCCCAACCCCAAAGAAGGTTTTTTCGTAGTAAATGACATAATAAACGACCGATTGATTTGTACAAAAAACTACCTAACGATCTGATGTGGCCAGCACATTACCTTCCGTCAGTTCTATGTATTTTGTACAAATTCCACACAGAAAGTTTTTTTGCAAATGATTCCATATTTCCAGTACATTACCTTCAGTCAGTTCTATGTATTTTGTACAAATTCCATACCGAAAGTTTCTTGTAAGATTCTATATATTTCCAGTAAAATTATAACTCAAACATATTATGTAAATTGCACTTTGACACTGACATTTGTCAATCACAATTTTCTGTAGTAGATGTTTCCATGTTTATAGCACAGCTGGATGCTTTGTGAAATTTAATTTCTTTATAATATTTTAACTCTACATACATTGAATATGAAGTATAAAATGTAATTAAATCGTATAGAGAATAAAATATTCTCAAATATTTATAATAACATTTAATGTGAAAAGTGATATTTAACAGCATTTTTTCAAGAAAAACTGTTAAAATTTTCAAATTAGGGTACTTACGGTCGACCAATTATAACCAAAATCTAATCAGTTCTTCATATGAATCTAAAGAAAAGGAATACGCAAAAATTATAATTTTTGGAAAGGTGGTATTGAAGTTATGCGATCCGAAAAAATCGTCACACACATGCATACTACCTTCATACATACATACATACATACATACATACATACATACATCCATCCATCCATACATACATACAGACATCATCGTAAAAATAATAAAATCGTATTCTAGGAACCCTAAAACGTGTTTATTCATTAAAAACTCATCGAATTTTTTTGACCAAAGACAATACCTTCCTTACCTAAAGGTGACGCAAGGTAAAAAAACGACCATTTATCAGCTACTTTTATAGTTATTCTCTTCGAAAAACGGAAATATGTGATTTGTTGCATTTTTCTGGGTACGTTTGCTCGAAATGTAAACGTATCTTGAGAAGCTCCGTTAATGGTATATAATGGAGTGCTAGTGCCTGCTTTAATGTATGGAATCGAATGTTGGGCATGGACGAGAAAGCATAAAAAGAGAATGACTGCCGTGGAAATGAGGTATTTACGTGGTGTATATAGATAACTAACGCGGAATCGCGGAAGAAATAATTTGGTGTATGAAGAATGTATGGTTAGGAAAAATGTTGATAAGAGAGTTGGCATAAGTCATGTGGAGAGAACGGCTTGTAAAGCGTATATATCTTTGTGAAGTTGATGGTGTTCGATTGCGTGGCCGTCCAGTGTGTAAGTGGATGGATATGATTGATAAGATGTTAAAAGAGAGAAAGTTTCCGAGTGGGAAGAGAAGAATAGCATCTAAGAATGCGATTATGAATGTGGCCGAGGCGAAAGAAGTGTGCTTAGACAGGAATGTATGGCGAAGGATGATTGTTTCGGAACTACTATTGTGGTCCGGATGCGGTATTTCGCTACCGAAAATCGGTCACTTTAATATGTTAAGAGTGAGGAATATTTGTTGTATGATGGCCGGTTAGTAAGAATGTTGTTAAAAGAGTGATTGATTATTTTTGTGATTGTTAATATTTTATTGTTTGTATGAGACTGTTGATAGAACAACCTTAAACAATATTTAATTAGTGAATATTAAATTATAATATGAAACATAGTTTGGTATGTCCTCTTTCGACTACATACGACCGAGCATATATCCGTTTCCTGTTCATTCTGATTTAATTACTTATCTGAGAAAATATTTCAAGTACTGTTATCTGGCTGGCAGTATTCATATGGGAAATACGGGTAGCAGATATAAGTGTGAATGACTGATAAAGTTATAAGTACTAGTAATTGTATAATTGTAACAATGTGAACATTATTAGTTGTTTTGTTGTATTCGTTTTGGTTAAAATCTCAGATCAGATCACTTCAAATAAGTCAATAAATTGTTGTTCTTCTTGTTCTAACTGAGTGTACTCACATCCCCCCCGCGAAATTAACTCAAAATGATCTGAGCCATGCAGTAAGTTTATGAAAATTGAACCCTCGTGGTTCAAAAAAAAAATGTTATTATAGTAATGATTTTTTTGTGATTTCGTCCGACCTATAGGCCGGTAAAAAGTAAAGACTTTTAAGGTTATAAATTGGCATTACTGCATGTTTGGTGATTTGTCAATTTCTTTTGAACATAAGAATTAGCAATTGTAATTTAAATGAACACATTTTTAACCTAATGCAAGTAATTAATATTTGAACTTAATATTCGAGGAAAAATGGAAGTTACCAACAAAAAAAACCCTAATACTTAATTTCACGTAAGAAAATAGTAGATGGAGCTTGAGAGCCGACCCCATTATACTCTGTTTCATTTAAACCATTCAGCAGATGGCGCTGACATCAGCGCCAGTTTTAAGCAGCCGAAAATACATTGGGTAAACTTGTCTCTTGTCTCCAATTTTAGCCAGTCAGAGGGTTCAAAACTATGCCCTATTCTCGACAATACTGAATGGCTTAAATGGAACAAAATATAAATAAGTAATTTAAATTTGAGAAACCAAACTTTGTCAATAATAATTTTTTATCTGTAAAAATGTAAGTATCTGAAAATTACAATTTACAACAAAACATCACTTTATTCTATACATTTTATTTTGTAATTGACAAGTGACATGTGATATTTTTTTCTTTTTTGTGACCAATCAAAGGGCAGAATTTATATACCTACCTATCTAAACCAACGCTATTTTCTTACGAGAAAGGAAGTATAGTCCAGAAACTGCTTTGAAAGTGCTCGTATTTAAAATTAACTCATTCACACAGAAAAAATTGCAGTTTGTAGACTAATAATACAAATAACTATTAGAATAACAATTGCTCTTTCTAAATGTTATGTTGTTCTTCTCGTATACATCTCAGCTCAGTTCATTTCAACTCACTTATCAAATATGAGCTGAGCAAAATTATTTCAAAAATATTACATATAGTGCACTGACTTGACTTCATAATCTGCGATATTTACCTCCATCATAAGAGGGTACCACTATCTGATAGTAAGAAGAGTATTTAGTCAGGGCCGCTCCGTGCGGGTGGGCAGGTTGTGCCCCGCACAAAGATGCCTGACTTTGAGGCCGTTTCAAGATACTAAAGCAAATAATAGTAAATTTGTATAAAATGCCCTTATCCGTAAAGGCAAAATTAGTATGCAACTTACAAATTAACGCGGTAGAAGTGAACAATATATTTTTTAATTTGTTTGTATTAGAGCTCTAGTTTCCTATAAGTAAAATAATTATCAAAATCAATACTATCAATCGGTTCGTTACTTTTCTAGCATTGTTATATTGAAATAATAACTGTGAAAATGTTGATAGCAACAAACTCAATGATAATGATTACAAGTATGAATCCCACAATGAATCCAATATTTAAATACCTACTAGCATTTTGCGAAGAATCAAATGCTTTATCTTAGTGAAATAATTTTATTTTTATTTTCTACCGATATTCAATCTCCCTTATTTATTATTAAAAATTAAAAAGTAAAAGAAGAATTTTCTCTTATTGTTATATTGCAAACTATATAACTGTGAAATTGTTGATTACAGCAAACGATTTTGATTATCCTATTGATTACAATAATAAATCTAAGAAAATTTCATCAATATATTAATGGGTCGATTCTGTTTACATCTGTAAGTCTTACAGACAGTGGCGTAACTAACGGGCCCGCATTGCGGGAGGGGCCCCGGCTCTAGAGGGGCCCCAATTTACATGATTTATAATTTTGTTACTACTGCGAAATTATGGATTTAATCATTTTTTTTTATAGCAATATACAAATTTATTTAGTCCTTTATTTTTTTGAATGTCAATTTCCAAAAATAATATTGGCTAAGAGGCCCCTTATCCGCTATGTCAAATCAAGCTCCTTATTTTGCATCACATTTGGCCGCTAGAATTTCGATTTCTTGGCAAATATTTTTCTGCAACTAATCCAGAGTTTTCCTTTAAAATAACGCCATAAAAAGAAGTTTGGGGCTGTCAAATCAAGACACCTGGCGGCCAATGTGTATTACCAAAACGTGGGATTAAATAACGATAAGAGAATGATTTTCGCAAAATTGCTATTATTTAGACTGTATGATACTGATCCATCTTGCTAATACCATATTTTGTCGCATCCAAGTTCTTTTATTTGGGATACCAAAAATGTATGAATCAATTCCCTTAACTTTCACCAGTGGACTTTGGCACAAATTTAATTTTCAAAAAAAAAAGATACGGGCCAATCACATTTTCATAGTAAATGCCACAACATACAATGACTTTGGTGGGATGTAAAAGTGCCTAATCTTGGATTTTCAGGCTCCAATATTGGTTATTTTGCTTCTTAACATATCAACTCAGATGAAAGTGAGCCTAATCACAATTTCCACAAATTCTTGTGGTATGTAGTTCTTCATGATAAACGCTACAATTAAAAACGGGCCCCAAAAAATGCGAAAATATAACTTTGCACAAAGGCGCGTTGTACCTACGGAGCGGCCCTGTATTTAGTAATTATACTACATACATTAAAAATCATGTTCTATAAGTCAGGTATATTAACCATATATGTAATTTGGTAGTCTTATGAAGGTTTTGTGTATAGACTTAAATTAGGAATAATAGTTTGGTAATGACATGATATAAAATTCACCTAAAAGTGAGTGCACTACATCTTTTTGTGAAATGTTGCTTTCATATACATCTCAGCCTAGTTCATCTAAACAGACTTATCACGTGAGCAGGGCAAACATATTCGAAAAAGAATGTAGCTATTGATGGCTGGTGTTTGTTTTTGGGGTTGCCCTTATATGTGATGGGGACATCATAGATTGGTGACACGCACGCAACGCACTCGCACACGCGGTGTGTCGGCGGTGGCGGCGGCGGTGTCGGAGGCGGCGTGCGAGTGCAGGGTGAACGAACTTTGCGCGGCGGCCGGCGGCCAGCGGCGCTCAATGAATTACAGAAGGCGCGCGTAGTGAATGAACGTTTGCGGTGCTTACCTCGGTCTCTATGCGGACGTCGAGGGTCGGAGCTGTAGCTGTGTATCCCGGTGGTGCCAGTCTGTCCGCGTCCTCGTCCTCGTCGGAGCCGTCCACCGTGAGTTGCCTCCACACACACACTTCACACACCGCAAGCACTAAACCTAACCTCAGAGCGCGACCGTGGCGGCCATGTCAGCAGAGCAAACCACTGCGTCTTGTGTTGGTTCGTTTCGTTCTCGATCGTTGTAGGAGTCACTTGTTGTGTGTTGTGATCCCAAGCAAGCTTCGTTTCTCTACCGCACAGTGATTCACTCGCCCTATATTATATGTCACTCGCACAGTACACGGAGAACACAACGGCACAAACAAATAAACATAACATAACAGAACAGACAAGATGATAATAGGACGTTGATGCTTTTGCTTTGCTTGTAGCCCGATGCTATAACGCACAGAACCTTGGTAAGTCTGACGGGCTCAGAGCTGTGGCGCGGCTGCTCCTCGGCGCAGCATTCAACGCGCATGCGCTCTATCTCCTCACCGCTCACCTCCGTTTCCGTTGCTGCCGCAGCTGCCATCGTCCCTATCCCTCCTGCCGCACCCTGCCTCTCAACACACCCATACCATAACCAACACACGTTCGTTCATTCATTCATTCGGTCGCTCGGTCGGTCGAGCGGATCAACTCGGGGCCGCATCGCATCGCATACATATACGGAATTAGAACGACCAACAAAACGATGAATGGACGGGAAAATCGTTACATTGCGGCGCGCGGATTTCACCTTGTTGTGTTGTGTCGCGCGCCGAACAACAGGAGATGTGATGTGGCACAGCACAGGTGCCCACAACGGAAGCAGGATGCACCAGAAGCTTCCGGCTCATCGTGGCCCAACAACCCTTGCCCGCTTGGGCCGTTCGTCCCGTACCAGTATCACAAATGGGGCTGCAATTCTCGTACGATACCACCTTCGTTACGAACGTATCAAGCGACTGATAACATTTCACATGCGAAAAAAGTTAACTTTTTAAGCAAATTTTGGTTTAGACAATAATAGACTGTTTTCAAAACAATGGCTAGTAGCATAAACAACTGATTAAGCGTGATAAACCAGCATTTGACTATCAATGTTTTATCTCTGTCAATCGTTTATGTATTATTTTGGAGAAAAATACAACAAATAAAAGTTGTAGAAAAATTAATTGTACGTATCTTTCATTTGAAGTATTTTACCTTTACAATAATCCATAACAATTGACAGAGATATATATCTTTTACGGAAAAAGGTGCTCAAAAAGAGTGCATTTGAATAAGTAACAAATTTATTACATAGCATGTAAAGAGCCTTTTTTGAAGATACTTTAGAATTGTTTTATTTTTGACTTTGACATATAAATGTTAACAATGTTTAACTTTAAAACGAATCAAAAATAGTTTATTTGAAACTAAAATGCACAAAAATTATTATTAAAAGTCTAGAAATCGGCACTAAAGTAAACCATTATACAATGTGTTGCCAACCTTAATAATTATTGTGCATGTAAGATAATTTCAGGGCCTTGATAACTATTCGTCAGTATTTAGCCGTCAATATTATAATATATTGCTGTCAAAAATTCGATTTGCATTTTTACGCTACTCTTGATAAGGGAGGTATAGGGATCGTGCTAAAAATCGCATATCGATATTTTGGTAAATGACCACGTTTTAAGGTCCCTAGAATCCAATTTTAACATTTTCACGATGATGTCTGTGTGTATGTGTGGATCCTCCACTCTAACTCAAATACTATCATTCAGAAAATTTTGAAACCTTATATTTCGAACTTTTTCTATTATTAAAAGAGCCCATTAGATTTTGGTATAAATCTGATAACCGGATATGGCACTTTACTAGAAGCTCAAAATAGTTTTTCTTCGAAAAATACCTTTAAATGTTATTTTTTCGAGGTTAATGTTATTATAAAAATTAAAGATTATTAAATTTTCTACATATTTGCATTAATACTTTTTCTATATTTTATGGATAAATTTATAAAAATTATCAATAATTTAAATACCGGAGCCTACGCTTTAAACAAAAAAACTCCTTGGTTGTGCAGTTATTCAAATGTATGTAACTGACAGATAAATGTCACTGTGAAAGAACTAATCATTTCAAATTAATGAAAAAAGAAAAATGTAAATAGAACAATAGGAAAGGAAATCCATACAGTCTCCAGCATATGTAAATATGTAAGTATATATTTAGATTAAAAATTAATGATTCGCAAAAAAAGTTTAAGCTAATTCTCATTTTTGAATTAGTTTGATCTTCATTTTATTATCATAAATGGTAGTTACTTGGATTAGATTAGACTATATTTTAAGAAATAAACTGCCAAAACTAGAAAAAAATTCGCTAATCCAAAAATAGGGATTAACTTAATCTTTTTTGTGACTCGGGCTGTAAATGGCGAGAGGTATTGTGTTGACCACAACAAATTGTTTTGTTTGAACCTAGCTTAAAATTTTAGCCTCGTTGGTGTCTATTTTATGAAAGTAACACATTTTTAATTTCGTACGAACGTGTGTGCAATATTTCTTAGAATAATCATCAACAGCAACACGGTTTGCATACTACAGAATGAAAGCTTTGTATTGATGAGCGAACCTCGCTGTCAAATTGATAAATTTATCTCGTCCATTGCCCCCCTTGCCTCCGATACCCCTGCCCCACATTTTATCAGAAATACCTCATTTGGGCAAAAAATTTGGTGTTGCAATCGTGACACTAAAATCAACCAGTTACATAATCAAAACATAAATAAGCGTCACGTACTCCGAAAATGAAAATATTCAAGTTTGAAAATATTTAATGAAATTGTTTACACCGCGATAGCTCGAGGACTTATTCGTATTTGTCGATGCTATGTTGTTTAACAATTATCATTGGTGTCCTTTATAAATATTCATTGATGTAGATGTTTTTTATTCTCGTTTACTAATGGTGCTGCAAGCTGCATTGTAATTACAGAAGTGTTTCGGTCTTCGTTAGAGAATTTTACACTTGAAATATGCAATAGACATTCATATTTACAGGTATACTAAGCAAGTACAAAGGCATTACAGCACCCATTATTATTATTTTTAAAATTTTATTACTTGTATTGATGGTTTCAAAATCATACATATTTTATTTTATTTTTGATACAAATGAGAGAACCAACAACTCAAAAGAGACCAAATAAAGGTTTTCACAACTTACAAGTATAGTAGCAAATAGAAACAAACAGATCTTAACTTAAAGAATGTTCAAGTTTAACAGATTTCTTGAAACTATTAAGAGATAAATGAATTATTGTAGATTTAAAAAGAATAAATATCCCCATTTTCTCAAAATCTTCAAAATTTTCGAAATTCCTAATTTTATACATAAATAAATATATCAGCACGGCATATTACCCATTACTGAGTGTGCCAATCAGCTTTGTACACAGATATCGGTAATGATGAAATATTTGTACCGTGCGGGCGCTTACCAGTCGTCACCTCACGGGCACTCATTGCTGACATGGAGAGTGCACCACAGGGATCATTTTATAAATTAATTTACTATTTATTTATTTATATATTTATTTATTTATTTATTTATTTATTTATTTATTTATTTATTTATTTATTTATTTATTTATTTATTTATTTATTTATTTATTTATTTATTTATTTATTTATTTATTTATTTATTTATTTATTTATTTATTTATTTATTTATTTATTTATTTATTTATTTATTTATTTATTTATTTATTTATTTATTTATTTATTTATTTATTTATTTATTTATTTATTTATTTATTTATTTATTTATTTATTTATTTATTTATTTATTTATTTATTTATTTATTTATTTATTTATTTATTTATTTATTTATTTATTTATTTATTTATTTATTTATTTATTTATTTATTTATTTATTTATTTATTTATTTATTTATTTATTTATTTATTTATTTATTTATTTATTTATTTATTTATTTATTTATTTATTTATTTATTTATTTATTTATTTATTTATTTATTTATTTATTATTTATTTTATTATGGGGTCTCATGGCCGCGTGCCTAAGTGTCTGGTCGCGAATCTGAGGAACTGGGTTCGATCCCGACCGACGCCAAATATTTCGATTTTTAAATGGCACAAAATTGATCCCTGTAGTGCACTCTCTACATCAGCAATGAGTGCCCGTGAGGTGACGCCTGGTAAACGCCCACACGGTACAAATATGTCATCATCATTACCGATATTTGCGTTCAAAGCAGATTGGCACACCCAGTAATGGGTAATATGCCGTGCTGATATATTTATTTTATTTATTTATTTTAATAATTTCTTATTTATTTATTTTATTAATTTACCAGTTTAAAAAATTTAGATTCCAAATATTTGCATTTAAAATTTTATCCATTTCTGGGTCATAATCCAAAAATGGGTGGAGGTATGTACGACCCTGCCTAATTCATCATTCGATTCCACGTACAACATTACAAAAGTAGACCAATATTTTTTTAAAATTAAAACAAATTCTAGAGCAAAATAATTGAACATGCTCTGGAAATTATATCCATTGTTCAAAAAATTTGAACGTTTGTATTTTTATGTAATTTTGTCCGTAGAATCAACTGGCGAAATCGCCAAGCTCGTATCTGCACCCATTTTTGGGTTATTGTCCAAAAATGTAAATATTTGGGATCAAGTTTGATCGCAAACATTTCAGGAACTATAAAAGATATTAATGAACGGTTTGAACATTTAGAATTATTGCGTTCAAATGTATCTAAACCTATAAAAAGTAGATTTTTGAAAGTTTTAGGAAAATTGGGTATATATGAGTTTTGCTGGCCAAAACTCAAGAATAGGTATAAATTTGTAAGTTTATATTGCTTATTTGTACTTATAGCAAATTTTCAATGCAAAATATACATATCTAAAAATGATTTTATAAATTTATAATATATTTAATAACGAAAATAATTATTTTTTTCTTTTCTTACCTGGTTCGCCATTATTTGTAGGTGTCTGCTACTGCACCCCACAAGGCAATATTTCAGTCTCTTGGAAGCACACGAAATTTTTTGACTCACTACATAAATTATATACCAGTATAACCGCGGAAGAATACCGAATCGACTGACATATAATTTACTATCAATATCAATCATTTTCCGACAAAAAAAAACTTTAAAATATACGCTGCGATCCACACAATCTTGAACGAACTTGGTAACTAAACTGTTGAATCAATTCGACTGTTACGCTGAGGATCACGGCTATCTACGATCCGAAAAAGCAATTTATATATATTTTCTTATAGGTGTAATAATTTTAAACATATTCTTATTGCAAACTATTATTAAATATTTTCTTTTTTCTGGCGAAAACAAATGGAAAATAACAAATTATTATAATTTCTTTTACTATACGTGTACTATGAAATATATTTCCCACATTTTCACATGTATAAATTAAATAAATATTTTCGATGCCAGGAATATTATTATTATTAATCGGATATTTTATTTCAAAACTAAATCCTATACTTGCTTTAACAAAATTAACAAAAATTTAATAACAAGATTGGCACCAGAAATGTCATGAAAAACAACTTTCCACTCCTGTGACGTCAAATTACATACAGCACGTCATTCATAGCCAATAGGAAAACAAATTGTCCATCACATATATATATTATATACATTTTCTTAAATAATTTCTGTCGTTACAAAGCATGTAAAGGTAATTCTGTTTATTGATTTAGATGCAGAATTTTATGCCCTAAAACTTTTATTTGACGCGTTTTTGCTTAAAATAATTAGGCGAGCAGGAAATTGCAAAAAACTGATCTCCCATGTTAATCTCCTATGTACACCTTTAAGACAGACACACGGTATATATATATATATATATATATATATATATATATATATATATATATATATATATATATACCGTGTGTCTACAATTTTACTTTACGTTTATTTCATGGCAAGAACCTATTATATTAACAAATTTAGGCGAATTTGATGCAGTATTTAATTCTGAACATTTTTTATGTTTACGCTTTAGTTCTAAAATTAATTTAAAAAAGTGTAAAAAAAATGTTCAGATGCAGTTTTTAATTTTGAACATCTTTTGTATTTACACTTTCACTGGAAAACCAATAGGTTAAAACTTAGAGCGAAATAAAAAAATCAACATTGTATTTCCTATAAGTCAAAAAAAGTAGACACCCGGTATATATATTCTTAAAACATGGTTAATCGCAAAAATTCCACAGCATTTTTTGCCTATTTCAAAACATTCCTTATCTGTATGTAGGCGGAAAATAAAAATATTAATAAAAATCCCATGAATGAATTATAAAACGTCCTTCATGGAATTATTAATGAAAATTTTTGTAAATTATATGTGAAATGACAAAAATGTAATCTGTAAATCAAGCTACAACCGGAACCAAATGAGCGGACGCAAACTATATGACGGGACGGCAAGGTCACTCGCGCGACATGGAATCTTGTTTGTACACAACTAATTCATTCCATTCATTCATTTTCGCATCACCTTATTGTAGAAGAATGGACTGGCGTCTAATTGCGTGTGATATCTCGTTACGTCACGCATTCTGATAAAAAACAATGCAATAATGGCTTCGCTCACCTAGCCAAGGTGATAGAGAGAGAAACAGAGCAATAGAGGACGAAGAATTTCGAACGTTGAAATTGAAAATTCATTCATAGAAGACTTAACCTTGCCCTCTATATTACTGCCATTGTGTGTGTGACTTGTCATAAGGTTAACTGTTTTAATTACTTTTTGTTTTTGGTAGTTAAAGTGACAATATTAGCTAATTGATTCAATAAATTCTGCCCCAAGCAACTTACATATAGGAAAACTTATTTTAGAATGAAAATATTTACTGCGCATTGTGGTTTAAAACTTTATTGGCTTGTTGTTTATTTCTAAGAAATTTTTATCAAACGCAATTCATGAATGAATGTGTGCAAAATCGTAAAAAATGCGCATAATTCTTTAGACATATCTCCTTAAAAATGCAACCAGTTACACGTACACGCTATACAAATCCGGTCGACAATTTGCAATATAGGCAAAATACAACATGATTTATTTACTACGTTTACATGCAGTTTTGAAAATGGTTTCATTTTTGGTCAAAATTAGGGATCGACCGATATCGGTATCGGTATATCGGCCATATCGGTCTTCTTGGCTGATATCGGTATCGGCCGATATGTAAACCACGATATTGGCCTATATCGGTATCGGCCTAAAAAAATATAAATTGCTTAATATTTCAGTTGCTAAGGATTTTTTAAAGGAAATTAAGACAGAAATACTAAATAAAAAACAAATTAAGTTTATTCTTATTCAAAATTTAGCAAAAAAGTCATTAAAAATGTAGAAGTAAAGTTACACACTAAGTTAAACAAATATTTAAAGTTAAGTTTTGATAAGTTGTAACGTAACAAAATTAAGCTTTCTGCTCTTTCCGGAGTTAGACGATTTCTTTCGCTTTCATAAACATTTCCAGCTGAAGAAAATAGCTGTTTACTAGCAACACTACTTGGCGGTGGTGCTAAATATATTATTGCAACTTTGTACATGAATGGAAAAATGTCTTTTTTTGCATTTGCTCTGCATTTTTTTTTTGTGTTTTATTTATGGTTAATGCGTGTAACGGTATCAGTATATCATAACAACCAATTTAACCTCATTTATACAGCGAAAAAATTACGACAAAATTTTATGGCCGATATATCGATATCGGCCGATATCGGATATGAGTATATCGATATCGGCCGATATCGGTATCGGCCACAAAAAATCATATCGGTCGATCCCTAGACAAAATTACGCGAAACTGTTTACATGTAGTTTTCAAAACAAGTTTATAAAAAGATTCGAAAACAGTTTCAACGCATGCGCATTTAGCTGATTTAAGAGACAGATCTTCTTCACTCTAAATACTTCGTTTTGCCATTATTCCAATTGTTTTTTTATACTTCGTAACACTACGCACTAAAACTACACAACTGTCAGTTTATTTGTATGTTAGTAACAAAAAGCGGCAAAAACGTTATGCTAAGTACGCATGCGTAGTATCGAAACTGAATTTTATGTGTTTACATGAGTAGTTTTGAAACTAGTTTTCAAGTCAAACTCGTGAATTATAGTTTTGGTTTAAGATAATTCAAAACCGCTTTGACACTGTATACATGGAGTTTTCAAAACTAAAAACGTTTTGAAAACGGTTTCAAAACTCCATGTAAACTTAGTAATTATAATTTTTATGGGGTAGAATAGAGTGACGTCAGATTATAGCACGAAATATGTTACTTTCAAAGTAGTAATTTGATGCTGATATTATTGTTATTATGAAGAAGTTAACTTTGAGATATTAATAACATCAAATTGTAAACATTTTTCTATTACTTCGTAATACAATATAAACACATTAATAAATAACAAAGGTTTTATTTCAAATTAAAATCAACTCTGCACATTCTGAACTACAGAGTATCAAGTTTGCGCAGCTTCATGCATATCCGAGAGTTTACGAAGATACCGACTGAGATTTTGTTTGTTAGCGTTTTTGAGGATTTTCAAATCAGTTCTTTTCAGAACTTTAGATTTCTTCTCTTTGAGTTTAAAATACATAAATAACTTTGTCTATCCACATCTCTCGAACTAATAACATTTAAAGGTATTTTTCGAAGAAAAACTATTTTGAGCTTCTAGTAAAGTGCCATTTCCGGTTACCCGATTTTCACGAAAATCTAATGGGCTCTTTCCATTACAGAAAAAGTTCGAAATAAAAGGTTTCAATATTTTCTAAATGATAGTATTTGAGTTAGAGTGGAGGATCCACACACACATACACACAGACATCATCGTGAAAATGTTAAAATTGGATTCTAGGGAGCTTAAAACGTGGTCATTTACCAAAATCTCGATATGCGATTATAGTACGATCCCTATAGGGGCTGTCCTTAAATTATGTAACGCTTCAAGGGGAGGGTGGGGATCAAGAGTAGCGTTACACAGTGTTACGAGGGAGTGGGGGAGGGTTAATGTGTGCGTTACGTAACGATAAAATATAAAAAATATTGCTAAACTTGCTCTAATAGTTTTGAAACATTCAAATTTCGCGGTGCTAATTCGTATATGCAGGCAGTCGTTTGTTTTCAATAACAGTCAACATAATATGTCGGGCACAGTTCAAATTCGGGCCAGTGGTCTTTCATTCGTGCATTGCAATTCATATTAAAACATGAATTCAAGTAGTGTTGATAAGGAAAAACTTTTCAATAGTTTGTTAAAAGCATATGGAAATGCATATGCTTTTAATTTCTGTGCTGTTATTTTTTCATCTTTATGTACATTAATTTAAATAGTTTCTATTTCAAATTTTAACTGAATATTAAGGAGGCCATACACTTTTATATCCAGTAAAGAAATTGGGGTGACAAGTCGTAGGGCAAGAGTAGTACATTATTTTTTATCTTTATGTACATTAATTTAAATAGTTTCTGTTTCAAATTTTAACTGAATATTAAGGAGGCCATACACTTTTATATCCAGTAAAGAAATTAGGGTGACAAGCCGTAGGGCAAGAGTAGTACATTATTTTTCATCTTTATGTACATTAATTTAAATAGTTTCTGTTCTGTTCTGTTCTGTTATTTTTCATCTTTATATACATTAATTTAAATAGTTTCTGTTTCAAATTTTAACTGAATATTAAGGAGGCCATATACTTTTATATCCAGTAAAAATTGGGGGGGGGGCAAGTACTGCGTTACGTAATATATGGGAGGGGGGTTCATGTTTGCGTTACGGGTGCGTTACAAAGGGGGGAGGGGGTATCAAAAATTTCCTAATTTTGCGTTACGTAATTTAAGGACAGCCCCATACCTCCCTTACCAAGGGTAACGGAAGGTAAATATAACTACAAATATTAAATTTATTTAAATTTTAATTGAATTTTTCTCAATATTTTTGTTATGTAAGGATATAAAATAATCACATGGTTGAATTCAGGAAAAAATACTCTATCGAATGGGCCCAAAATATTTATATCATCCCATTTAAAAAAATAAAACTTTGTCTTTGAAACTTGAGAACCACTGGTTTAAAAATATTTTCTTCACTAATCGGATGTCCCCCTTGGTCTTCTATAAGATTGTCTTATAGCTTTTTATTGTATCTTTAATAATATAGAAAGTATTAGAAGTAGCTCGTTTAGCTGTTACACCCTGTATATTATTGCTTTATTTTAACATTAAATATCACAGGTGGTAAACCTATTTATAATTTTGAAAAGAACATATTTAAATTAAATGTCGGGCGTCACCTCATAAGCTTTCATCGAAAGAGCGTTATGAATAAACTCATACATTAAATGAATGTTTCTTTTTATGTACAGATTTTTTAATTTTCCGCTTGCAAGATGCATTATGCACATGTTGTTCAGAACTTCCTGTGTGCATCAGAGAATATTGAATTAAAATGTTAATTTATTTAAATAAGGAAGTAATATTTTGCAAATAAAATCTAACAATAGTAAATTGTTACTAATAATCATACGTCGAAATATATAACTAAATTGTATAAATTATTACCACATAATATGTTTTTATCTTGCACATGGTAATTTAATTTAATAAAGCTAGGTGCAATAGATACATAAATTGACATATTAGGATGTCTAAGATTGAATTGAAAGATATATGCAGTCATAAACATATAGAAAGTTGTTTGTTATTTGTAGTACAATATTAATATGTATTATAAGGTAATGTGTGCATTTGAAATGTAAATTTCAAATAATAAGTCGGGTTTGAAATTGACCAAATGTCTGTCACATATTTTCACTTCCTTGTACAAAGTAAAGGAAGTATTGTATTCGCGAAAAATTTCGGTTTTCAGATTTCAACGGAAATATCCATTTAGACCATTCCTGAATCCATTTTGACTAATTTCGTCGTGACGTCTGTACGTACGTACGCACGTACGTACGTATGTACAGGGTGTAAATCGAAAAGTGAAACATAGGAGTTTAACATGGGAAATCAATTTTTCTTTGCGCAAACGTTACCTAATTATTTTATGCAAAAATACTTCAAATAAAAGTTATAGAGATTTAAATGCAGCATCTAAATCATGTGAAACGATTATTTTATCTCTTCATATAAACGTAAAAATTAATTACAAAGTTACAGTTTTTGTCTAAGCAGCCATGGATTTATGACAAAAAACAACGTATTTGCTTTTTTTGTCATATATCCATGGCTGCTTAGACAAAATGCTCATAAAAACTGTAACTTTGTAATTGATTTTTACGTTTGTATGAAGAGATAAAATAATCGTTTCACATGATTTAGATGCTGCATTCAAATCTCTATAACTTTTATTTGAAGTATTTTTGGATAAAATAATTAGGTAACGTTTGTGCAAACAAAAATTGATTTCCCATGTTAAACTCCTATGTTTCACTTTTCGATTTACACCCTGTACGTACGTACGTATCTCGCATAACTCAAAAACGGTAAGCCGTAGAAAGTTGAAATTTTGTATTTAGGACTTCTATAACATCTAGTTGTGCACCTCCCTTTTTGGTCATTACATAATTTCCAGAAATGGTACTTTATTTGAAGCCTATAATAGATTTTAATGAAAAACTATATTAAAATATAATCCAAAACTTTTCAAATTTGGTATATAAGACTTTTATGTCAATTGGAACAACATACCAGATTTTGATTAAAACAGGCTAACCGGAAGTAATATATTACATGAAGTTGTTAACAGTTTTTCTTGAATAAAATAGTTTCATTTTGATTTTAGAAATAAATGCTTCAAATAAGAGTTTTAGAGAATTAAATTCTGCGTCTAGCACATCAAGTATTATTAAATTAGCCCTTTGTATAAGCGAGATATGTAAATTTAAATTTTTTTGGTTTTTGTAATGAAGCTTGCTATGAATTAGGACAAAAAATTACAAAAAAATAAAAAATAGATATTAATGTCAAATTACGTCAAATATGTGCAATTTTATAATTGAGTCTATACTTCATATTAGTCTAGCGTACAAGGAAGTCGTGTGGTGTCCACTGTCCACATCAGATTTTTTTCTTTGTTTAAACTTAACTAAATCATTCAATATCAGTGTTACAGTATTATTAATAATAGAAATTATCCATAATGACGAGTTGTTCTGCTCCAAATTGTGCAAATCATTTGATAAATGGTTATAATTTTTACAGTTACTTATGCAATACATATATTTTTCTCTAACCTCAATCATCTTAATAAACCGTATTTTTTCTTGTTTTATTATTTTAAATAAATATAATATGGCAAATATGGAAGCTATATTTAATTATGAAAAATAGTTGCTACATTAATTTATAAGAAATGCACTTTTATTTCATAATTTACTGCATTCATTTTGGCACCAATATGGCGGACGAATCAGCTATGTATTATCTAGTAGCTGTAAGGCTAGCTGTGACGTAACGAAATGAGCATTCAGGCCTGTATTCTCGTATGGCTCGGTTGGCTTCGAAGAGCCACCAAATCCATTCATAACTGGAATACAGTACAGTAAAATTTACGCAAAACTTTATTAATAGAGTAAAGAGAAATTGACCTAAACAGCCCTTTTTTCTGAGAGTGGTTGACATGTTAAGTAATCCTAAGTTATCTTTACGCTCTTAATACATTTCTTGAAATACATTATTTGATTATGTGAATGCCTATTTATATTGTTTTTGATTAATATATTAAAAAATAAATCACGAACCACGATAATGATTTCTTTAAAAGTAAAATGCACCATTTTTTAAGTTTTTAACTATTTCCTGTCAAATGGAATTTGCTAGAAATACTAGGGATAATTCTAAAGGAAATGATATTAAAAACTTGTGACTAACACAAATACATATTTTAGTAATTCTATATTTAAAATTGATATGTGTAAATAAGATCAATTCATTTGTTTGAAAGGAAATAGATTATCTTAATTACATAAACTAAATTATGTCGAAAATAAATATATTTATGAATGGAATTATATCGTAAAAGGAAGTTTATAAATACAGATAAAACGGACTATATTATAGTAAGTTTCAATGCTATATAAATATTCAATGAATGACTATAAAATTCTTTTTTGTTTTCTGTGAAATCAATCTATCAGAGCAACACTTTTTGATGATTTTTACTTCCCGAAGTATTGTATTCGCGAAAAATTTCGGTTTCCAGATTTCAACGGAAATATCCATTTTGGCCATCCCTGAATCCATTCTGACTAATTTCGTCGTGACGTCTGTACGTACGTATCTCGCATAACTCAAAAACGGTAAGCCGTAGAAAGTTGAAATTTTGTATTTAGGACTTCTATAACATCTAGTTGTGCACCTCCCTTTTAGTCATTACATAATTTCCAGAAATGGTACTTTATTTGAAGCCTATAATAGATTTTAATGAAAAACTATATTAAAATATAATCCAAAACTTTTCAAATTTAGTATATAAGACTTTTATATCAATTGGAATAACATAGCAGATTTTGGTTAAAACAGGCTAACCGGAAGTGATATATTACCTGAAGTTGTTAACAGTTTTTCTTCAATAAAATGGTTTCATTTTGATTTTAGAAACAAATGCTTCAAATAAGCGTTTTAGAGAATTAAATTCTGCGTCTAGCACATCAAGTATTATTAAATTAGCCCTTTGTATAAGCGAGATATGTAAATTTAAAACTTATATACTTTTTGGTTTTTGTAATGAAGCTTGCTATGGATTAGGACAAAAAATAACAAAAAAATAAAAAATAGATGTTAATGTCAAATTATGGCAAATACGTGCAATTTTATAAATGAGTCTCTACTTCATATTAGTCTTGCGTACAAGGAAGTCGTGTGGGGTCCACATCAGATTTTTTCATTTTCAGGGAAATATATTCTGGAAATTAATATTTTGTGTAGGAGGATAATTGCATATATAATTTTTAATATAACCTTTTTATTATTAAATTCCACGTATGTACCTGTACTCGTATTCTGGGAATTATTTGCAAAGCGCAAATAATTTTCTATTACATTAAAACTTGTAATCTTGTTAATGGAATAATTGACATTTGGAAATGTGTTTTTTTGTTTTAAACAGATTATTAAACTGCGAACTAGTATTGATTTTTTAAATGGTGAAATAATGGAATAAAATTGTTTTGAATAATTTATTATATTTGAATTACTCGTTTTGAAAAGAACCCCAAAACCGACCCTTGACTTGAAAATGGCCTTATTCAAGGCCGAAACGTGAATCATGTTAAAATATTAGAAAATTATTTACTGGATATTAAGAAATAAAAAAATAAATATTGATGAACAATGGACCTTTTCAATTTAATGGCTATCTCTTTCTATCGCTGCAAATAGTAAGAAAATGGCGCGAACAACTGCCAGTTGGGATGTCAAACGACACGTAAAAAATATTGCAGTCATTAAAATATCTGTATTCTCAGTGAAAATTTGCATCGTTAGATATTTTAACTGCAATAAAAGCTTTTGTAACTTATGTCGATAAAAAAAATTAAAGTTATCCGAGATATTCTCACATTTTACGTCTAAATGTTTTAGAATCAAACGTCATAGATCTCAGTTGTTCTTACTATGCGCAGATCCCCATTGCGCATATCTTTTTAAATTGGAAAGGTCCATAAAGTATCATTCACAACAAAAAAATTAACGTAGCGGTAGAATTAATGGCAATGGTAGTGGCCTGGGTAAAAGATTGAATGCGTTATAGCAAATGTATTCGTTCACAACCAAAAATTAAGAAAATTAGTAGTAGCGCAGTGGCAATGGCAGCAGTAGGAGTTTGCAAACTCCAAACTTCTACGTTGCCACTACGCTACCACTTAATTTTTTTGACAGTTTTGACGTTTATTGACATCTGATTTCATTAGATAAAATGAGCAATAGAAAAAGGATCATTTTGTGGTGTGCCTCAGACGTTGCGCTATATAAACAAACATACTTATTAATAAACTTTGCACAATTGAAAGTGAACACGTAACTTACAATTTTCGCTTATTTTAATGGCAATTTGTGCCCACGCATTTTCTTTTTACTTCCTTGTACGAAGTAAAGGAAGTATTGTATTCGCGAAAAAATTCGGTTTCCAGATTTCAACGGAAATATCCATTTTGGCCATCCCTGAATCCATTCTGACTAATTTCGTCGTGACGTCTGTACGTACGTACGTATCTCGCATAACTCAAAAACGGTAAGCCGTAGAAAGTTGAAATTTTGTATTTAGGACTTCTATAACATCTAGTTGTGCACCTCCCTTTTTGGTCATTACATAATTTCCAGAAAAGGTACTTTATTTGAAGCCTATAATAGATTTTAATGAAAAACTATATTAAAATATAATCCAAAACTTTTCAAATTTAGTATATAAGACTTTTATATCAATTGGAACAACATAGCAGATTTTGGTTAAAACAGTGTAACTGGAAGTGATATATTACCTGAAGTTGTTAACAGTTTTTCTTGAATAAAATGGTGTCATTATAATTTTAGAAATAAATGCTTCAAATAAGAGTTTTAGAGAATTAAGTTCTGCGTCTAGCACAAGTATTATTAAATTAGCCCTTTGTATAAGCGAGATATGTAAATTTAAAACTTATGTACTTTTTGGTTTTTGTAAAGAAGCTTGCTATGGATTAGGACAAAAAATAACAAAAAAATAAAAAATAGATGTTAATGTCAAATTACGTCAAATACGTGCAATTTTATAATTGAGTCTATACTTCATCTTCATATTGGTCTTGCGTACAAGGAAGTAGTGTTGTGTCCACATCAGATTTTTTTGAAATAATTTTAAACTCCCTTAATCATCAGTTGCTTTTTGCGCAAAAATAAAATGACAGCTATAACTGTCAACCTTGCATCCTAGTAATTTATAATAAAAAATTCCTGGAAACTATAATTTCAATAATTTTTCATTGTGAACGGAATTAATTTTTACTATAAATTTCTTACGCTACCGATGCCACTAATTCTTACACTACCGCTAATTTTTTTTATTCTGAATGGGCCTTTACATACTAATTAGACATTTTTATAGGACGTTTTTGTAATATTAACAATGAGTTAACAGTTTGTATATTTGAAATAAATTGTGAAAAATTGTCAGTCATCGGGATGCGACCCGAAACACCTACCACTATCCCGGCAAGGTAGGTGCCTCGGGTTCGAATCCCGATGGCAGACAATTTTTCACATTTTTGTAGACATGTAATAACTTAAGACTACGATGCGAGAAACAGTTTGGCATCTTTCATTTGAATATGGCGGTTGTTGTTTTTATAAAACAATTATCTAATTAATTCCGTATCCTTCGCAAATCCTTTGTTGTAATTAAAATCCCTATTCATTCATTCATTCATATTTAAACCCATACATAAACAAAGTTTTCTCATCTGCATAATAAGACAACATGTCAATCTTAACTTCTGGTTTCGTGTGTACGCTTCTTGGACGCGGATAATAACTTCAGCCCTTCCTGTTGTTTCTTCAGCTGATGCTGAGGCGGCGTTGAAAGCCCTCGTTTGTTTTTCTACGCCAGAGCTTGTGTTGTAGACGTGTCATGTGACAGCCAATGAAATGAGTCCTAAAGAATTCGAATGGCGCAATGGATATTGGGATAGTTTAGTTACCAAACAGTAGACTGTGCTAGATGTTTGGATGTTTAATTAAGAAATGAATGACGAAAAAACAAGGGAAGGTTTTTTGGAAATTTGTAAATGTTTGGAAGAATGACTAATGGCTGGTTTATGATGGATTTAATTTACAAATTTAGATTTACGAATTTAAATTTATAAATATAAATTGTACATATCTGCCTTTACTGGTTCACGATGAATTTAATAAATTTATGTTTTAGAATTTACATTTAAAATATCACCATATTTTATATTCTAAATGTAAATTTGTAAATGCGTCCAATCATTTCACAGTATTTCAAACAATGATTTTTGGTGGGGAAAATGATAGTTTCAAGTGACACTTGAAATATTTTAATTTTGATTTGACAAATGGATTCTAAAAATATGGATATATTATTAATATTATCTGTAGAACAATTCAGATTGATTATGATAAAAGTGATAAATGTCACATAACTGTCATTCCATTTGTGTCAAACCACGTAACCTAATATAAGTTGATTGGTTATATTTCATATCTTTAAATTCACTATAAACCAGCAAGGTAAATCGTAAATTTCAAATCTAAATTTGTAAATTTAAATTTATAAATATACATATCTGCATCTACTGGTTCATGATGAATTTAATAAATTTATGATTTAGAATTTACATTTATAGCTGGTTTATGATGGATTTAATTTACAAATTTAGATTTACGAATTTACATTTATAAATATAAATTGTACATATCTGCTTTTACTGGTTCATGATGAATTTAAGAAATTTATGATTTAGAATTTACATTTAAAATATCACCATATTTTATATTCTAAATGTAAATTTGTAAATGCGTCCAATCATTTCACAGTATTTCAAACATTGAATTTTGGTGGGGAAAATGACAGTTTCAAGTGACAGTTGAATTATTTTAATTTTGATTAGACAAATGGATTCTGAAAATATGGATATATTATTAATGTTATCTGTAGAAAAATACAGATTGATTATGATAAAAATGATAAATATCATATAACTGTCATCCCATTTGTGTCAAACCACGTGACCCAATATAAGTTGATTGGACATATTTGATATCATTAAATTCACTATAAACCAGCAAGATAAATCGTAAATTTCAAATCTAAATTTGTAAATCTAAATTTATAAATTAAATTCATCATCAACCAACCATTAAAATATCACCATATTTTATATTCTAAATATAAATTTGTAAATGCGTCCAATCATTTCACAGTATTTCAGACAATGATTTTGGTGAGGAAAATGACAGTTTCAAGTGACAGTTGAAAGATTTTAATTTTGATTTGACAAATGGATTCCGAAAATATGGATATATTATTAATATTATCTGTAAAACAATTCAGATTGATTATGATAAAAGTGATAAATGTCACATAACTGTCATTCCATTTGTGTCAAACCACGTAACCTAATATAAGTTGATTGGTTATATTTCATATCTTTAAATTCACTATAAACCGACAAGGTAATCCGTAAATTTCAAATCTAAATTTGTAAATCTAAATTTATAAATTAAATCCATCATAAACCAGCCATAACGTGTGTAACATAAGTTTTGAGAAAAACTTTAAAATAATTAACTTGATATTTGAGTAAATAATAAAATTGATTTCGGTGATATCGATGCAAAATTAATGCTTTAAAACATTAAAAATTTATGATAAAATATCTAAATTATAATTCACAACTATTATCTTCTTAACCACCCTTTTGGTTGTAGGAGTAGGACCTTGTTGGACGGTCCCTCCCTATGAACATTAAAAGCGCACACCTCCCGATCTCCAGCTGTTTTCCACCAACTCTGAGTGGGTGCGTGGGTGTGGGTCCTCCCAGCGCCCACGTGGGTGCGGGTCGCCATGGCGACGTCGCGGCGCCGACACCCGACGCCCCTCATTGGAGGCACGGGAGACTCCGCGTGGGTGGATGGGTGTGTAACGAAACATGAGAAAATTAATATGTTTAGAGTGTTTTTGTTTATTGGTGATTAATTTTTTTGGTATTCATCATTTCTAAATAATAAAAGTATTTATATTTTCACTTCAATAAATAATGAGCTGATTAAAATTAATAGGTTTTTTAAAGTTTACAAAATTTTACAGGAGAAGCACAATTAGAAATAAGAACAAACTGAGTTTGATATCTATAGAAAATCCACGAACACCAACAGATTTATAAATGCTGACTAAAATCATTTTTGGCAACATAAATTAGCATCGTTTAATTTTTTAATAAACAGATTAACTAAATTTCCTTTAAACAAAAAACCATTTAAAACTGAACTAAACTATATTAAAGAAATAGCTAAGTATAATAGTTTCCCGGTTAAAACTATCGATAAATTAGTTTTTAAATTTAAAAATAGTCAATCCATTTCTATTTTTACAACGTTAACACCATTTAATAATAAAAATAATAATAATAAATACATAACACTACCGTACGATAAAGCTTCCAAAAATTTAAACAATATTTTTTAAATCAAAATTTAACCGTAATCAAATAATGCAATTAAATCGTTATTAAGTAAACCTAAAGATAAAAAAGATACTAATAAAAAATCCGGTTTTTTTAAAATTAGTTGTAATGATTGTAATAAAGTTTACATCGGTCAAACTAAAAGACAAATCGACACCGGTTTAAAGAACATTTTTAACATCTAAAAAGCGGTAATCCAGAAAAATCTAGAGTAGCTCAACATATGTTCATTAATAATCACAAAGTTAACAATTCTAATATTAAACTTTTAAAACATATTAATAATGATAAATACTTAGATGCATACGAGAGTTTAATAATATAAAAATAATTTGATGCTCAGATCTCGCGGTCCCATACCAAACTCAAAACTGTTCGATTTAATACAAAGTTAAATTTTATTGGACGATTTAAAATTTAATGACTAATTATTATTGGATGCATTTATCTAAGTTTATAGGTAATGATTCACCTGTGACTCCCGTCCCTATATAATCCCAGTTCTCTCCCTTGTTTTTCAGAGTTGTTAGGACCTCTGGCATGGTTGACATGTTGAGTAATCTTGACTACTCTGTTTAACTTTCCCTTGTTGTACTACTGATGATGAGAACTTAGTTCTCGAAATACGTATTTAGTATTTATTAAAATCAATTTTAAGGTTAATGGGTAATTATAATAGTTTTAGTTATATTCAACCTATTATTAATAAGCGATTAACAGAGTTAAAACACTGCTAGTCATTTGCTCGCTAATCACAGTTAATCAGTTGTTCATACTACCACTCCAGGGTCGGTTTTGAGGTTCTTTTCAAAATAACTAATTCAAGTATAATGAATTGGTATTGGTTTTTAACAAAATTAAATATAAACGTAAACCAATACCAAATTAATTATTATTTTTGACACAACTTTATTATATGTAAACCACAATTGCCCTGATTTGAGAATGGCCTTATTCAAGGCCGAAACGTCAAATCCTAAATCTTAATAATAAAGGATTAAATAAAAAAAAAACAATTGAAGCTTTGAATCCAAGAAAATATCCTACAAATAATCTTCCACAGCTTCAGAAACTTCTATTACGAATAATGTTTTCAGTCATTAAAAAATAACGTTATCGTTATCGTTTTTTCGTTATGTAGAATTATTACAGAATTGGTTAACATTAAAAACTGTGCATTCCTATTCAACATATTCATATTTTAAAATATGTAAGCAAATCATTTATGCCGGTATTATCAATTGAAATATATAAACATTAATAACAATGTATGATAATATTAACCATTTTTTGTTATTTATGTTCGTTGCCACACCTTTGACAAAGAAAATGAAGTATATATTGCACCTATAAATGATACGAAGAATGAAAAAATCCTTTGTTTAATTTACATAATAATTCATACATAATTCATTATAAAATTTATAAAGAAAATATAATTTATAATATGTTTTTCCTCTAAGAAGTATGTACGTTACACGATAAGAAAATTATTTCAATAATTTGAAATCCATTAAGTATTATACTAGATTTTCTAAATTTATTTGGATCCGGGAAACTTTTACAGGACTTTCCCCATATTCCCATTAATAACGTTTAATATTCATTGTATTTGTTGGAATATTGCCTCAAAAATTGGTACATGTATGTACCACACAGAGGTGTAGTGGAGAAATCACCAAAAGAATTATTTTTAAAACATTTGCACCACTTATACAAAATGGGATGTTATATATTATTATATTTAAACATTCTACTAGCCTAGTAGTATATTTTTTGTTGAATGAGGGCAGCACCAACTTGTTTAAATCCGAAATTTTTATGAATAAATTCAATAAAATAAGAGATGGATAAAATCGTGCCGCGCGTTCATATTAGGGTGTAGCAAACTTGTTCAAACCAAAGTTCTATTTTTACATTATTATTTTTGTTATTTGCTGTTTGAAATTAAAATATAGGTCGATCTACTTGTTTTAGCGTAGAAAATATATTTAAATAATATGTTCAAAAATTACTACGCAAGGCAGAGAGATTTTGCGGGATTTTCTAACAATTTTTATCTATAAAATAAAAATAATTAAAATCAGAAATGATCACTAGATGGTACTAGAAGTTACGTTTTTATTTTAAATATAAATTAATTGAATTATTAAAATCAATAAGTAATAATAAATAAATATATCATCACGGCATATTACCCATTGTTGGGTGTGCCAATCTGCTTTGTACGCAGATATTGGTAATGACATATTCGTACCGTGTGAGAGTTTAACAGGCCCTCACGGGCACTCGTTGCTCGCGTGGAGAGTGCACCATACATTACGAAATTGTGAAATTGACGGTCTTACATTAAACCACAATGAATTAAAATAATTTTGTGGTAATGACGGTAATTTCTTTTCATTTTAAACATAAATTATTTTTGTAGGATATTTTCTTGGATTCAAAGCTTCAATTGGTTTTTTTATTTATTATTAAAGTTTAGGATTTGACAACGTTTCGGCCTTGAATAGGGCCATTTTCAAGTCATATTTAATCACAATTATTCTGACTTGAAAATGGTTTTATTCTAGGTCGAAACGTTGTCAAATCCTAAACTTTAATAATAAACAATTAAATAAAAAATCTGATGTGGCCAGCACAAAACCTCTCGCCAGATATTTAACCTGGTTGAACGCATAAAACAAAAATATTTTTAAATACAAATACATATATTCATGTTTCATTACAAAATAATTCTCACATATATTTGCATAATCTTTGGGATATTTAATATACTTAAATTATGTTCTTTATATTCAATATCCTGGAATTTTCTTCTTCTACTTTATTTTCTTTTTCTTTATATTCGTCATTTTTTCGCAAATTCCTTTTATATTCTTTTTTACGTATATTCTTTTGCGTTGTTGACTTTTTTTATTTTCATAATCTTCATAATGATGTACAAATATTTTTGACAGCGGCATACAAATATTTTTGACAGTGACATTTATGTGTCAATTACAAACATTTGAATTTCTTGTCTTGAAGTAGTTTGATTTGAGAATATTTACATCAAATTATTTTATATGCATTTCTTTATCTCTAAATCTATAGAAGATATAATAATGAATTTATATTTATCGAATAAAGAATTTAACATTCTTTAATATAAGTATTTACATAAATTTTCGATAAATAATATTTAGATGATTTTTTTCTTGTAACTACTAGGTACTTCCGGTTGTCCAATTGTTACCAAAACTAAATCAACTCTTCCCATTATTGTTAAATTGAGGAATCCGTAGTTAAAAATGTCTTTAGTCTTATAGTATTTGAGAAATCGTGGATCCAACATCCACACACACACGGACATCATTGTAAAAATGTTATAATCGGATTCTAGGGACTTTAAAACATGCTTATTCACTAAAATCTGGATAAGCGATTTTTAGCATGAATTCAATACCTCTCTTAGCGAGAGGTAAAAAACCAATTGAAGCTTTAAATCCAAGAAAATATCCTGCAAATAAAGTTCCACAGCTTCAGAAACTTTTATAATAAATTATTTTTAGTGGATATTTCTTGACTGTTAAAATAGTCGATTCGACTAAACAATCTTAAAAACTGTGTTTATTTAAACTGTTAACAATATTTTGGGTCAGAAAGCGCTCATTCAAGATGTAAACAAGTCTGACATGTCCAACTGGCCGCCATGACAGTGCGCTACAGCGCCACCAACAGCTTCTACGGGTTCCAATATTAGCCGAAAGAATTTGTAAAATTTCTTTAATTTGTGTAGGTTTTATAATTTGTTGAAAATATAAGCCGGCCGAACTATTATGAACCTGGACTCACAGTTTCTTTAGTTGTTATCAGAGTCAAATGAGGTTTTTTCTTCTTGAAGAATTCTTGGATATGAAAAATGTAGTGTATAATCATGTCAACAAATAAGTTAAAGTTATTTACTGACAAATATAAAATGCAAATAAATGCATTATTAATGAAATAAGCAATATATCATTAAATGTGATAACGAAAATATGCGTAAGCAAAGATAAAAGAGAAAGCCTTATGACACCGACACCGAATAGTAAACATTGTTTTGATTTATCTGCGCTGTGATTACGTGATAGCCATCATTTCCTGTCTTCATTCACAGACTAGCATTTCCAGCCTAGCAATTGGCAGTTAGTAGAATCTGCTATGCTATAGTTTCTAATTTTCCCAGAACTGAGCTATATCTCTCTAGCTGACTGAAGCTTGCATAAATATTTATCAGCCCGCAGATAAATTTGATTTTCTTTCTACGTTTTTTATTGCAATCATAATATGAATTGTGTTTTTGATTCAAACCAGAATTTTGTTTAATATCCTAAATATTTGATTTAGAATGCTGTTAGAAATTCCATATAAATGCTGTTGTTATGGTATTACTACATATTACAAAGGTACATTCACAAATGAAAATTAGGTTTATAGATTTATGGTTTATACTTTAGATTTAAAGACTTTGTCCGCATATTATGTAATGACTCCATTCACACTTCAGAATTTAGTGTCTCTAAATCCAAATCATAAAGCCAAACATTGCAAAGTCCAAACTTTAGGTATATGATTTAGTTTGACGTCACAAACTTCACCAATGAGAACGAGTCTGAAACGATATAGATACAGAATGCGGCAGAACCAAATGAGCAGTTTACGGGGGCAAGTGTTCAGGCGGTGGCAGGGGTAGGCAGCTGCACTAGGTCTCTTTTTGTTCTGCCGGCATCCTCATTTTAGTACCCAACATGGTTTGGACCGGAGTACATCGTGTGGCTTTGCCATGCTTGCGTTTTATGAAAACAACCGATCTGAGATTGCGACGCAAAGAGCTTTTCGGCGACGGTTCAACATTCCGCGAAATAATGCTGTTCCTACTGCGAACACAATTCGGTCCTGGATTCGACAGTTGGAGGAAACTGGTAGCACACTAAGAATAGGTACACATGGCCGACGAAGATCCATCAGAACACCAGAAAATGTGGTGCTAGTTAGAGTAGCAGTCGAACAATCGCCAAGGTTCTGCTCGAAGGCACGCTATTGCATTGGGGGTTTCAGATCGCAGTTTGAGGAGGATTCTGCATTTAGATTTGAATTTCCATCCCTTCAAAATAATGATGGTTCAGGAATTGAACCCAGCAGACTATGCCAACCGCCAAAATCTATGTGAGGAAATTCTTGCAGCGATCCCTTCTGAGGCAGCATTCTTCAGCAGCGACGAGGCACATTTTCACCTAAGCGGGATTGTGGATAAACAAAATTTTCGCTACTGGGCTGAAAACAACGCCCAAATTCTTCACGAAAGACTGCTACATTCTACGAAACTAACGGTGTGGTGTGCCGTATCACAATTTGGCGTTACAGGCCCGTATTTTTTTGAAGAGGCAGACGTGACCGTGAATTCCGGGCGTTATGTTTCAATGTTGCAAAATTTTCTGCAGCCCCGATTGGAAGTGGTTGTTGAAGAAGAGGGATTAGGGGACTTTTGGCACCAACAGGATGGGGCTACAGCCCACACAGCCCGAAATTCTCTAAACGCTTTAAAAGAAATGTTTCCTGGACGTCTAGTGTCTTTGAGATGTGACGTGGGGTGGCCTGCGCGATCGCCCGATTTAAGCATATACGACTTCTTTCTTTGGGGATATCTAAAGGAAAAAGTGTTTAAACGTCGCCCCCAAAACCTGCTAGAGCTACGGGAGCAGATGGTTGAAGAAGTAAACGCGATACCCCACGAAATGTGTCAACGGGCTGTTAAAAACTTCAGAAATCGGCTCGAGCAATGTATTGCAGCAAACGACCGCCATCTTAAAGACATTATTTTTAAACATTAATGAGTATAAAAAAGACCTACTGATTTCAAAAATAAAAACATTTTTTTCATATATACCCTGGTTTCTTTTTTATGACTCTTCAAAACTGCTCAATTCGTTCTGCCGCACCCTGTATATACACCCATCTTTATTTAGTATTCACTTGGTGGAATCAGCTTTTTAAACAAATGCGAGAAGAACATAGAACTATCAAAATTTAATTGCTGACATATAACCAATAATGCCAAGCAAATGACAGTTTCACGGCGCACGGGTATATCTAAGTATATTGCTCTACCGATATTTTAATCTTGTTTTTGAAGCTTTTACATAGATGTAAGTACAATCAAAACTAAATTAGAGTTAAATTAAACTTGCATTTATGAATGACTTATAAATCTAAACAAAAACCATAAACCTAATTTTCATTTGAGAATGTACCTTAAGGGAAGCTCAGATATTATTAAAGAATTCCTAAACAATTGATATAAATTCATTGAGCGTTGGTGACATTGAAATTATGACCTAGGAGTAAAGTCCCATTCACACAGGACTTCGGTGAACGAAGTCGACGTCGGGCGCCGATTTGAACGAGAAACGAGACTCATTGATCCGATGGCGCGTTTGCGCAGATATTCAATGTCAAATTATGGGGGCGTGGCTACTTCCGGTTACCGCCTGCACCATATTGATTCACGTGCCTATTTCCGGTTGTTGATTAGGTAATGCAAAACCACCAATGTCTGCATTTCGCAATTTTGGAATGAGAAGAAACTTCAGTGTTAATACCAAAATTATTTTGACATTTTTGCTCTATTAACTTAATCAGTTCTTTGATTTAAACTGTCTAATAGTACTAAAGCCCTTCAAGATTTTACAGACATATTTACGAGAGTAGCACCGAAAATTTCTATAAACTATTGATAGAAAACAAAATGTTCCAGAAGTTATGTTTTTCGAAATACTCTCCTTTTAACTCAACACATTTATACATTCGATAAAACCAATAGTTAAAGCAAGAAATCCATTCTTTTTTGAGACACTTGAGAGACCATGTTTTCGATGGTTCCAACCGCTTCATTTGCACTTGTGTATCGGAAACCACACATTATTTCTAATTTAGGAAATAGGAAGAAATCATAAGGTTCAAGGTCAGAACTGTATTGTGGGTGCTCCAGTAATTCCACCTTTACTTCTTTTAAATAGGCTTTAGTTCGCGCAGTTATGTGAGGATGCATTGACCTAATACAATACTAGTTTATTTCGAGACCTATTTTCACGCACTTTTTCAAACATCCGTGACAAATAAATTGTTATGTACCCATTAGAAGTTACTGTTTTCCTATTATCTAATGCAATTTTGACAGTAGGACCGGATTTTGAAAAAAAGGAGGCACTCATTTTTGTACATTTCGAACTCGTTTTACTTTGACAGGATTGGGGTCTCTTGGAAAGACCCATTGAGCTGATTGTCGTTTTGTTTCAAGTTTAAATGCATACATCCATGATTCATCACCTGTTATATATCATACACTGCTTTAGATTTACCTTCGTTGTACTTTTTTAATGGTTTAATGCACCATTCCACATGATGTTGCTTTTGACCATTATTTAAATTATGAGGTATCCAACGGTAACAAACTTTCCTGCCTTTCAGATGATCGAGCAAAATTTTATTTATAGCGGTCATTCCAATGCCCAAAGAAGCCCGTATAATTCTATATGTGACACGGTTGTCTTCTTTAATCATTGTACGAATAGCAGCTATGTTTTTATTGGTAACTGCAGAAATTGGCCGAACTTCGCGTAATTCGTCATTGAGAGAAATTCGATGAAATTTAAATTCATTGTACCAGCTGTGAACAGACCTGATACTAGGTGCTTTATTTCCAAAAGCATCCTGAAACTTTTCGATGAATTGTTTTGGAGAGAGTGAACTTTTAAAATCGTAAAATACCATGGCTAGGAAATTTTCTTTTGTTAACAGCATTTTCAGTACGACGTGCGTACTTTAAAACTTCATGGAAAATTACTGATAACAGGTAACGAATTGTAACAAGAACTGCCATGCTACCTAAGGATGTACTTTTGTTTTGCCATGCATTTGTTTTTCGTAACTACCTTGGTTATATTTGCTTGCAGAAACTTTCGGTGCTACCCTCGCAGTATCTTTATTGGTCATTATAGTTTCTAACAAAAGATCCTATATTTCCAGGAAAATAATAACACAAACATACTGTCAACTGCATTTGACACTGACACCTTTCAATCAGAATTTTCTTAATATATCAGCTGTTTACAGAGTTGCTAATATATGATATTTAATTTCTTTATAATTTTTTGACTATATCCATTTAATATGAAATATAAAATGCATTCAAATCGTATAGAGAATAAAATATTCTTTAATATTTATAAATAAATAAATATATCATCACGGCTTATTATCCATTGCTGGGTGTGCCAATCTGCTTTGTACACAGATATCGGTAATGATGAAATATTTGCACCGTGCGCGCGCTTACCAGGCGTCACCTTACGGGCACTCATATTGCTGGCGTGGAGAGTGCACCACAGGGGTTAATTTTGTGCTATTTAAAATCGGAAATATTTGGCGTCATTCGGGATCGAACCCGGTTCCCCAGATTCGCGACCTGACACTCAGGTTAACATTAAATGTGAAAAAATGATATTTAACATCGTTTTTTCAAGAAAAACTGTTAAAAGCTTCAAATGAGGGTACTTCCGGTTGACCAATTATAACCAAAATCTAATCAGTTCTTCACATTGGTGTAACGAAGAGGAATACGAAAGAATTATAATTTTTGGAATTGTAGTATTAGAGTTATCGCATTAGAAAATTTTGTCACACACAGACACATACAGACATCATCGTAAAAATAGTAAAATCATATTCTAGGGACCATAAAACGTGCTTATTCATATATAATAGGTCTGTTCGTTTCGCTACTTTGCGTCTACGATTTACTGCCGGCCCCATACAAAATATATGGGCACGGCAGTAAACCGTAGACGCAAGGTTGTGAAACGAACAAACCTAATATCATGTGGTACATTTTTGCCGGAAAAATTTTCAGATTGTTACGAGAGTCGGTTGCCTAGCAATTTATTGAGTGGCATTAAAAAAAAATTACGAGTGATTTTTGATCAATGTCACGAGATAAATTGGCAACGGGCTCGAATAAAGCAATAGGAAAATTTTTCCAGGATAAAATTTAACCACGAATGGTATTCGGATGACTATTTCGAAAATAAACATCAGGTAATCATTTATATAATTTTTTTCTTGACAAAAATCTTATAATTTTTATTGTGTTTAGAGGTATTATGTTTCAGTTTGCTTTTTCAACGTTTTAAATAGATTCCTGTCCAAATCGACTCGTTAATAAAAACTGATAACACTGAAAATTTACAGACTTTGACAGGTATGTAAACAATATGTTTCTAAAACGTTAAAAAATTTTCGTTTATCAAAACTCACTTACTTGTAAAAATACGACATCTTATTGGCTTAAAGGGTGCGATAAATTTTTTGTGACGGTGTTTTGTCGAAATGAAACTTGGTAACTAGGTAGAATCCTGAATTTGGATTGGTTCATATATGTATGAGTGAAATAGTCATCAAAAAACCACCGATTTTTACCTTCCGTCACCTTTAGGTAAGGAAGGTATTGTCTTTGGTCAAAAAATTCGGTGGTGAGTTTTTAATGAATAAGCACGTTTTAGGGTCCCTACAATACGATTTTACTATTTTTACGATGATGTCTGTATGTGTGTGTGTGTATGTATGTGTGTGTGTGTCTGTGTGTGACAAAATTTTCTAATGCGATAACTCTAATACTACAATTCCAAAAATTATAATTCTTTCGTATTTCTCTTCGTTACATCTATGTGAAGAGCTGATTAGATTTTGGTTTTAATTGGTCAACCGGAAGTACCCTCATTTGAAGATTTTAACAGTTTTTCTTGAAAAAACGATGTTAAATTTCATTTTTTCACATTTAATGTTATTATAAATATTAAAGAATTATTTATTCTCTATACGATTTGAATGCATTTTATACTTCATATTTAATGGACATAGAATTAAAAAATTATAAAGAAATTAAATATCATATATGTTAGTCAGCTTTGCTATAACTCTGGAAACAGCTGCCACATTAAGAAAAAATTCTGATTGAAAGGTGTCAATGTCAAGTGCAGTTGACAGTATGTTTATGTTATAATTTTACTGAAAATATAGGATCTTTTGTTAGAAACTTTCTATATGGAATTTGTATGAGATACATACAACTGCCTTAAGGTAATGTACAAGAAATATAATCTTTTGCAAGGAACTTTCTGTATGATATTTATACAAAATACATAGAACTGACGGAAGGTAATGTGCTGGCCACATCAGATTTTTTTTGACCAAAGACTATACCTTCCTTACCTAAAGGTGACGGAAGGTAAAATCAGTCTCATCACTTAATTTACACACCTCGTAAATTAATTTTTAAACTTACCTTTGTTCCTTTAATGTTTGTTCACAGGGCAATCACCTATGAAAACCTGTAAAAGACGCATTTTTGGCAGAAAGGTGTACATATATTGATAATGGATTTATTTTTATATTTGATTAATGTACATTTTTATATATAAACATACATCTTTAATATGATATAAATATCATTATTCTGCACCTCGTACCAAAAAAGACTTTAATCCAAAGAAGAGCAACACATGACCAATTAGTTATAAAGCGAAATGTAAAAAATAAAATACTATGATTCAATTATATTACACAATAATCTGCACAAGGAACTGAAATTTCAACCGAAGACGAAGACAATAATCAGCAAGATATAACAATTAACTTGCTTTATCCATCATTCGAAAAACGCTGATTTGCGCATTAGATTTGCGCAATTTACTTGCGAATAAAACTTGATATCGCGTTGAGATCAATTACATCAAACCATAATTTAAAACGAATTTACAGATGAATCTATATTAAAAATCATTTCCGAAAATCAGCATGTCAACAATGAACACAGAACATCAACTATACGGCGGCTTCAGCCTTCGCGGGGACGGGGGGAGACAGAGAGAAACAGACATAGCGCGATGGCACGCGTGAGACAGAGACAGATATAGTGATAGTTGGCAGGCAGTCAGAATATGAGCAGCGAAATTAGGTGGAGGTGCTACAAGATTTGGAATTGCTTCTTCAACTCCACCATCAGCTGCCAATCGGATTTGATCAAGTCGTCGCGGAAGTAGTCTTTGCAGGCGTCGATGGACTGACGAGAAATCTGAAATAACACAAACACAATAATGAGATATTGTAAAAAGGACTTTTTGTCTCTATTAGGTAGCTGCATTGGATAACCGTTGAACATCCGTCATACAGCTCCGACTTATCCCGTGCGATTACAATTTGTAGGGACCACTTAAAAATAAACGCAGAAGATTGCAAATTTTCTTTAAAAATAAATAATTATATTTATTTTATTTTGGAATCAAACTTGTTTATATAAAATAAATATATCATCACAGCTTATTACCGATTGCTGGGTGTTCCAATCTGCTTTGTACACAGATATCGGTAATGATGAAATATTTGTACCGTGCGGGCGATTACCAGGCGCAATTTGGCTTTTATCGCCCGAGGGCTTATAAAGTAGCCAAGTAACAGCTATTCAAACGTCAAAATTGTAGTTTATATACGAATGTCAGACAACACAATAAATACGATAAATCACATTTTCTGAACTTCGCTACTCGCAAAACTTTTCGTATCCTTTCTTGTATACGTCTTTTGACTTCTGTAGAACCAACTTGTCCTGTGCAGCCTCAAATTCATCTAATATTTCTTTTAAATAATCATAAATATAAACAAACAATATAGCTAGAAACCTCAGCATACTTAAAATTCTCATCGATACCGAATATACAGGGTGTAAATGAAATAAGTGCATTAAATTTAACCAGTAATGTAACTCGACGAGAGCAACAATATTTCTTAATAACTTTTTTTTCTAAGTCTTTTAGATTTTGAGATAAAATTCTTTAAAGATTTGCTGCATATTTCGTTACCCGCCTATGGAGAACAAAGAGAACAAATGGCTGCTGCCGTATTCAAGTGAGATACAAACAGCTCAAAAATTGTCGGTTATCGGTTACACTTAACAGTCACAGTAATTAATAAAAGAATCAAGGAAAATAACATTATTATTAATTAATACGTAATAGTACAATTTTTAAAATAAATAAATTTAAATTTTGGATAACAAAAGTATAAAGTTGTGTATTGAACCAGGCTTTTAATCACCTGTGAATAGTGGAAGACAAGGAGAAACGAGGTAACGAGACGAAGAGCAAAAGCATAGTTATTAGGTTATGAGATGATTATTTATCGTCGATAAATCATAATAGTTTAAATACGTTATTCAAAAAATGTAAGTACAAACTTTTGTCCATTTAAAAGAGGTACATGAATACCAATAATTAGTCGTCCAAATTTTTAAAGCATTTTCGTCTGTTGAGATGTGTATTGTGCACAATAAATACACCTTCCCAAGTAAATTCAGTCTCATTAATGAACATTATGATCCATTCCCAAAATTGAAGTCTGTTATGTGCTGAAAACAGAACTTTTTGCATATGTTATGGATATAACTTGCTTTTTTAAAAATTGTCATATGTGATAATCCGTATTGTGATGTGATAAAGATGTACAAGATTAACAAATGTGCGAATTAAGAACAGAATTATTTGGTGATGATTTGGAAACGCTCCGTGTAAATGCGTTGGCAACTCCATGATGACTGCCTTTATGTCAACCGTGATATTCTATAATCTATAATTTAAATCCCGGAGCCTACGCTTTAAACAAACACAATTCTTTGGTTACACAGTTCATATCTCAAATGTATGTAATTGACAGATAAATGTCACTGTCAAAGAACTAATCATTGCAAATTAATAATAGCAACGCTTTAAAAAGAAAATAGTAAATAGAACCATAGTTATATGGAATGGAACTTAATACAGTTTACCAGCATAGTAAATATGTAAGTTTGTTGTATATTTAAATTAATACAAATCAAATGGGGGGAGGTATTGTTTTTATTTTACATATTACTAAAAGGGTACAGTGTACGAATACATACAGATGACGCAATGGTATTCAAACTCAAAGGGTTAACTAAATATTTTACGTAAAATTTCATAAGTTCATTAACTGCTTGTCAATTTCCCCATCCATCTTACGTCACTGGTTCCCAGTAAGCGTGGGCGTCCACCCACGCAAGAGGGCGGGGAGTCATCAACATCGACATCAGCATTAGCAGACCGGAAGCGAGGAAGAGGAAATGGGAAGCAGGTCAACATTTGCACAATATTCACGCATTGTTCCAAACCGGACCTCCAATCTTTTTATACACTCATAGCATAAACATAGTCAACAAACAGAAACAGATTGAATGAGCTAGTTATACACGAGGAAATAGTGGAAATCATATTGTTATGGTTTCCGCTGGATATATTTGAATGATTCTAATTGTTCAAAACAAATAAATAATTAGCTCTTTTTCTCTTTCCGGGGTATTCAAAACGGAGAATAGGGTGGAAATAATATCCGTTTGGAAAATAAAAAACACAGAATGTTGTCGTCCACTATAGGAACAAATTAGAACAATGGTCATATACAGTTTGGGATTAAAGTAAGGAATATTAAAAAAAAAATAGCCAACTCAACCGGTTTTTTTTGAAAAACGCTAAAACTCGTCGATTTTAGTTTTTAAAAATACACATTAATATGTGCGATTCACCTTCCGCCTTTCATTTGTTTTTAAGTTATGACGTCATCACAAAAAAATTTAAATGACATTATAGATTTTTAGTAGTGCAATCCGATAGTGATTTTTCTTCCCTTGATCATATAAATAAGTCTTATGGCTGGTTTATGATGGATTTAATTTATAAATTTAGATTTACAAATTTAGATTTGAAATTTACGATTTACCTTGCTGGTTTATAGTGAATTTAAAGATATGAAATTTGCCCAATCAAATTATATTAGGTCACGTGGTTTGACTCAGATGGGATGACAGTTATATGATATTTATTACTATTATCATAATCAATCTGTATTGTTCTACAGATAATATTAATAATATATCCATATTTTTAGAATCCATTTGTCAAATAAAAATTAAAATGTTTCAACTGTCACTTGAAACTGTCATTTTTCCCACCAAAAATCATTATTTGAAATACTGTGAAATGATTGGACGCATTTACAAATTTACATTTACAATACAAAATATGGTGATATTTTAAATGTAAATTCTAAATCATAAATTTCTTAAATTCATCATGAACCAGTAAAGGCAGATATGTACAATTTATATTTATAAATTTAAATTTGTAAATCTAAATTTGTAAATTAAATCCATCATAAACCAGCCATTACGGTTGCATAATAAAAATTCTGAGAAAATCGAACTGAAAATTTAATAATAATGAATAATCAAGATACCAACATTTTATTTTTCAGTTTAGAATTTTTTTTACCTCTCGCTACCCTTGGTAAGGGAGGTGTAGAGATCGTACTAAAAATCGCATATGGAGATTTTGGTGAATGACCACGTTTTAAGGTCCCTAGAATCCAATTTTAACATTTTCACGATGATGCTGTGTGTATATGTGTATGTATGTGTGGATCCTCCACTCTAACTCAAATACTATCATTCACAAAATTTTGAAACCTTGTATTTCAAACTTTTTCTATTATGGAAAGAGCCCATTAGATTTTGGTGTAAATCGGATAACAGGAAATGGCACTTTACTTAAAGCTCAAAATAGTTTTTCTTCGAAAAATACCTTTAAATGTTATTTTTCCAAGATCAATGTTATTATAATGGGGTCTCGTGGCCGCGTGCCTGAGTGTTTGGTCGCGAATCTGGTGAACCGGGTTCGATCCCGACCGACGCCAAATATTTCGAATTTTAAATGGCACTAAATTGACTCCTGTGGTGCATTCTCGACGCTAGCAATGAGTGCCCGTGAGGTGATTCCTGGTAAACGCGCGCACGGTACAAATATGTCGTCATCATTACCGATATCTGCGTACAAAGCAGATTGGCACACCCAGCAATGGGAAATATGCCGTGATGATATTTATATATATATATATATATATATATATATATATATATATATATATATATATATATATATATATATATATATATATAATGTTATTATAAAAATTAAAGATTATTAAATTTTCTACAGATTTTCATTAATACTTTTTCTACATATATTATGGATAAAGTTATAAAATTATCTATAATTTAAATCCCGGAGCCTACGCTGTAAACAAACAAAACTCCTTACGCAGTTATTTAAATGTTTGTATCTGACAGATAAATGTCACTGTCAAATACCTAATCATTTCAAATTAATAATAGTAACGTTTTAAAAAGAAAAAGTAAATAGAAGAATGGGAAAGGAAATCAAAACAGTTTCCAGCATAAGTAAATATGTAGGTATGTATTTAGATTAAAAAAATTAACGGTTCGCAAAAAAGTTTAAGCTAATTCTCATTTTTGGATTAGTGAATTCTATTTTATCTCGGTATTTAAAATTTAATCTTCATTTTATTATCAAAAAAGGTAGTTACTTGGATTAGATTACACTATATTTTAAGAAATAAACTGCCAAAATTAGAGTATCTTTACTAATCCAAAAATAAGGATTAGCTTAATCTTTTTTGTGACTCGGGCGGTAAATGGCGGGAGGTATTGTGTTGGCCACACCAGATTTTTAAAATGACAGTTTTGGTTGAGAAAGAAATAGGTCATACTCGCCATCACATATCATTTTATTAAGCAATTTTATTAATAGCGTGGGTGGTATATGGTATCCATTACATATTCATTAAAACAACAAATTAGATTACATATCGATATCCTTAATAGCAATAACATTGCACTGCCTACAAATAATATAATTATCTTCCTCCACTCAGCCGTGTAAATGTGACATAAATATAATGAAATATAAATACGGTCAACATTATTAGAATTGCTCGGAAAAGGTCATCCGCCAACATCCAATTACAATAGCTAACCTTTCACCTTTATGCGAATGGATAGCACATAGTATGTAAGTAGAGTGTTTAACAGTATGACGTCACGGGATGAAGGAATAAATTACACGAGTGGAGAAAGGCGCGCATCTCGGTTGGAAGTAGAGCAGCTCTGACGTCAGATTAGCCATCAATATTTACACGGGAAATTAGATCGAATGGATGTGTTTGTGTTTGCTGGAATGAGTTTTTATTAGGAAATACTAATAGGAAAATAGGAGGGAGTGGCACGTCTTGTTTGCAGGAGATCGTTTGAAAAATGACGACACCAAAAAGTTTCTTCATTCTTTCTAATTGTGCAGTTATATATTTTGAGGATTTTTGTTAATAATTTGGCTTATTTTTAGTTAGTGATATACTGCGAATATAGAACAAGAAATTTGATTTTCTTCGTAGCTCTTATACAGGCTGTCTCCCAACTTGCGCCCCAGAGCGAATGAGGAAACACGAGACTGCACTCGGATGTGTAATTTCGAAAAAAAAATCTAGCTTAAAAGATATTCGAGAAAAGACGTCTTAAAATTGACCAATCAGAGACCTACACCTTTAAAGGCCTGTGTCCACGATGCTAGAAATCGGTCCGAGTTCTCGATCACATTTTTTGATCATAAACATTGAACTTGTATGACTACAGATGTCAGATTGGTCGAATTTATGAAGTTAGTTTCAGCCATTTCTACCAATACTAAAAACTAATAAAACATAACCAAGAAATTATCCCGGCAGTATGTAAATTAAATTTTTACAACGAATATATTAATTTATTTATAAGTAATTATTTATAATCAATATGAAAAATGAGTAGAATTAGGTAATATTTTATAACCTTATCATTTTCAAGCTTATCAAATATCAAACGTCAAGATTTTAAATTGGGAACATTTAAATGAAATTAGCAACTTGTACGAAAAAATGGGACAGAACGCATTTTCCCATTCTAGTTTTCTATTCGATTTTTACGTCCGAGTTGGTAGTGTCCACGATCCGAGATATCGAATTGCGGCCTATATCCGAGAACTCGGATCGATTTCTAGGATCGTGGATACAGGCCTTAACGTGTGTTTGCCGTAATTTTACGTTACTAGGGTTTTATACAAATCAAATCTTCTTTAAAATGTGTGGGCGACTGTAGTTTTCGAAAAATATCAGTGATTACTTAGAAATGATTATAATTTTCGGAGAATGTGGATGTAACGCCAGAGAGGCAGCACGAGTCTATTCGGAACGTTTTCCGGATAGAAATCTTGTGGATCATAAAGTGATATTGAGAGCCATCGCAAGGATACATGAGACCGGTCAAGTTATGCCAGATCGAAAAGAAACTGGTGGTGCTCCCAGAATCGTTCCATGGGTGTTATTACCATTGTATAAATTGCATTACAATAAAAACGGTTCTTTTTAGAACCACCAAATGACAATAATATTTTCGTTTAACACATTTTACACAGCTGCTACAACACGTTGCACTGTACGATATAAATGATGATCTCGGATGACACCTTCGCTAACCTAAATTTGTTGACAGTGAAAAGTCAACTCTAAAGTGTCAAAATTACAGTAAGTCAAACAAATTTTGTAATCACTAGTAGTATTTTTAAAACCTAGTAACCAGTTTTATTTTTTAATAATATCATCACACCTCAAGATATCCTTCCGGAATTAGTGGATTAAAAAGTCTTGTAACTCCGTTATGCAAGCAGCCGCAAATTATGTTCTTCTATTTGTTGGCAACCTATTGTCGTCGGCAAGTGTCAGTTTCGTCTGGGGCGCGAGTTGTGAGACATGCTATATAGTTTTCAAGATAGCAATGGGAACCCATGTAAAATGAGCATCCTGTATCATGACGTGTACAGTTATTTAATAGCGGTAACAGAATTGTAATGTAACATCCACATCTATAAATGGAAATCGGAAACAGACAAAAAATTTATACAACTTACCGGAAATAGGTTTTCCGGCAACTGCTCGGTGACAATAATGGTTCTGGTCGAATAACGAAAAAAATTAATACGCATTGATACAAAAGGCCTAATTTTATAAATTACACTGATTAAAATCGTGTTTCAATTGACATTGCGGATTCAAAAACGAGGATATCCGATACATTATAACACTTGTTTGACATCCGAAGATCAGAGATATCTATTAGATATCTTTATGAGGCAAAGTCATATTGTTGAGATGTTGAAGGTCTTGCTAATGACTTACTATTATAACAACATTTGAAAATATTGATATAACGACAGTTTAAAAATAGCACCTCCACTAGGGCACGTTCTGCTTTTCGCTTCTTGTTCGTAAAGGGGTGAAACCCATTGATATTCATCGTAGAATGAAGCTACAATATCGAAATTCATGCTTGATGATGGGATCTTCATCGAAATTCATATTTGTCGCTTCAGCAATAGGCTACTTGCGTGGTGCTGAAAATCTGTTATCTATCACTTACTACGTTTACATGCAGTTTTGAAAATGGTTTCAGTTTTCAGTCAAAATTATGCAAAACTGTTTACATGCAGTTTTCAAAACAAGTTTAAAAATTGATCTGAAATCAGTTTCGGCGCATGCGCATTTAGCTGATGTAAGTGACAGATCCTCTTCACTCCAAATACTTCGTTTTGCTATTATTCCAATTATTTTTTATACTTCGTACCACTACGCACTAAAGCTACACAACTGTCAGTTTATTTGAAGGTTACTAACACAAAGCGACAGAAACGTTATGCTCTGTACGCATGCGCAGTATCGAAACTAAATTTTAAGTGTTTACATGAGTAGTTTTGAAACTAGTCCAACCCATGAATTTTAGTTTTGGTTTGAGATAATTCAAAACCGTTTTGACACTGTATACATGGCGTTTTCAAAACTAAAAACGTTTTAAAAACAGTTACAAAACTGCATGTAAACTCAGTAACTAAATACCTAAAGTTGAAAACGTATGTAAAAATATAAATTTTATTTTAAAAAAATTATGTTTTTAAATAAATTAAGAAAAAAGATTTTCTTTGACGTCATTATTTTGAACTGGAGAAAGGGATGCATATTTAAGAATGTAACCTGTAGATGGCGAGCGAGTGCGAGTTTTAATTTGATTTTGACATTAGTTCATTTTTATTATTATTATTATTATTATTATTATTATTATTATTTTTCTGTCAGTGTCTCTCTTCTTTTTTACTTACAATTTGCGTGGTTTCTGTTACTTTTATTACGTATTTCGATTTGTTAAGCAAGATTTTGAAGGATTTTAATTTAGCTTATACTCGTACAAGATTAAAATGACAAACGAAAATATTAACCTCCAAACTATTACCTATTCAAACGTCAAACAGATGATCTGTCATGTTTAAATTACCCGCACATGCCGTTGATGTTAGACGTACCGATGTTATTGCTTTACGGCCATTCATTGGTTCGGCGTAATTCTACGTCATACATGGCGGTAATTTAAATATTAAAATTTCATTAATTTTTTTTCTGGCCAATTAATGAAAATTGTGCCAAAAGAAAAAATATGGGTAGCAAGATTTTATCGTCTCTTCAAAAATATTAAATAAAAAAATGGCACGCAAGTAGCCCATTGTTTAATATTAGTAATAGTCATTTTCATTATATTTTAATAAACACTTATTTTAATTAATAATAACTGTCTAATATTTACACTTAACCCAAATAAATAAAAACGTTGCATTACTGAAAATTCACAATGCTAGAACAACGATAACGAATATACAAATATACCTATTGAATCCTTGAATTTCGGGAACCAAAATAAAATAAAACGTTTTATGTACCACGGTATAATCAAGATTATAGCACTCGGAAAAATTAAAGTTCTCCGCTACGCGTCGAGCTTTAAACATTCACCCGTGCTTCAATTTTTTAATTATGCCCTTAATACATAAATAACTATTGCGTCTACGAACCCAAATTCATATTAGTTAGGCCTGTTAACATTTTCAACAAACAAATTATAAAATCTACGCAAATGGTAAGAAGTTTAAAATAGTATATTAAAGAACGTGTTTTATAAGACATGTTTTTTTCGCACGCGTCAAAATTTTTCTAATTGACAAGTGCGAAAGAAAGTCTTATAAAATGAGTTCTTTATACTATTTTTTATATTTTGCGCCTTCTACAATAACATTTACTTACTCAATTTGTGATTATATTTGTAACCATTTGTACATTTTCATGTAAATAATCTTCCCTAAATAAAAAAAAAATAATAATAATAATTTCGACATTATATTATTAAAATGAATTGTCAATTAACTAAAAATAAATTAGGTAAAAATGGATTAAAGAAACGTCATCTAGTACCAACCGTCTAAAACAAAAAATTGCGTATCGAAAAAGTAGTTTTAATTCTATTAGGCATTGTATTCCTAAACCCTGTGAATAATGTCCCATATGTCTTGCAAGGTAGGTTGTACTGTACACGCTGAATTTTTACGTTATTACCTTCCGTCACCTTAGGTAAGGAAGGTATTGTCTTTGGTCAAAAAATTCGATGATGAGTTTTTAATCAATAAGCACGTTTTAGGGTCCCTAGAATACGAATTTACTATTTTTACGATGATGTCTGTATGTGTGTGTGTGTGTGTGTGTGTGTGTGTGTGTGTGTGTGTGTGTGTGTGTGTGTGTGTGTGTGTGTGTGTGTGTGTGTGTGTGTGTGTGTGTGTGTGTGTGTGTGTGTGTGTGTGTGTGTGTGTGTGTGTGTGTGTGTGTGTGTGTGTGTGTGTGTGTGTGTGTGTGTGTGTGTGTGTGTGTGTGTGTGTGTGTGTGTGTGTGTGTGTGTGTGTGTGTGTGTGTGTGTGTGTGTGTGTGTGTGTGTGTGTGTGTGTGTGTGTGTGTGTGTGTGTGTGTGTGTGTGTGTGTGTGTGTGTGTGTGTGTGTGTGTGTGTGTGTGTGTGTGTGTGTGTGTGTGTGTGTGTGTGTGTGTGTGTGTGTGTGTGTGTGTGTGTGTGTGTGTGTGTGTGTGTGGATGTGTGTGTGGATGTGTGTGTGTGTGGATGTGTGTGTGGATGTGTGTGTGTGTGGATGTGTGTGTGTGTGTGTGTAACAAAATTTTCGGCTGCGATAACTCTAATACTACAGTTACAAAAATTATAATTTTTTCGTATACTTCTTCGTTACATCCATATGAAGAGCTGATTAGATTTTGGTTACAATTGGTCAACCGGAAGTACCATCATTTGAAGATTTTAACAGTTTTTCTTGAAAAAACTATGTCAAATATAATTTTTTCACATTTGATGTTATTATAAATATTAAAGAATATTTTATTCTCTATACGATTTGACTGCATTTTATACTTAATATTAAATGGATATATAATTAAAAAATTATAAAGAAATTAAATTTCACAAAGTAGCCATAGCTATGAAAACAGCTACTATATTAAGAAAATTCTGATTGAAAGATGTCAGTGTCAAGTGAAATTGACATAGTGTGTTTGTCTTATAATTTTATTGAAAATATAGGATCTTTTGCTTTCTGTATGGAATTTGTATAAAATACATACAACTGCTTTAAGGTAATGTACAAGAAATAGTAATAATAATAAATCTTTTATTTCTGCAGATACATTACACTGTATATCGAAAACGTCACAAAATAATAATTTTCTGTATGAAATTTGCATAAAATACATGCAACTGCCGGAAGGTAATATACAAGAAATATAATATTTAATTTAGCAAGAAACTTTCCGTTTGAAATTTGTACAAAATACATAGAACTGACGGAAGGTAATGTGCTGGCCACATTAGATTTTTTTTATTTGTGCCCAAAAGTAAAGGGTCTCGATAGAGCCATTCGGCCAACAGTTTTTTAAAGTTTTAAACCTATATTTAATTTAAAGTAGCCGAAAGAATTTTGTAGAAATTTCTAACCATAATGCTGGTAATTTGTGATTCGTTAGCGGAACATCCTGTATGAATGAAATGAATGATGGCTGGTCTTGTCCGTACCGGGTAAGGTTCGCGGCGCGACGCGCGTTGGTTGGCCTGGCCGAGAAAGTAACGTCCATGTCCATGTCCTGTGTAGGCACAGCACAGATGTTGAAAGAGCTGTTAAGGAGGACATTTCACTCATATGGAGATTTGCAGCTCAACGCAACAAAACCTTTATGAATGAATTACTTTACACCTACCCGACCAACATATTAATTAACATAGTTCCTGTCTATTTCATAACGAACATAACTAGATTATTATTTAGATAACACTACTACAAGTCAAACATAATTAACTTTGGATTTTTTTATAAAGCAGATCATTTTTTAATAACGTTTATTTTTTCTATTATGGATGATTGGGCCTTAGGAATCCATGAATAAATGTTCATACGTCGTAAGATGTATTAAAGAGACATTTATTGAACGTTTCGACCGTATACAACGGTCATCATCAGCAATTCACAACCTAGTTGATTGATAAGAAGTAAAACAATCCTTAAACATACTTGGGATTGAGGCAAACTTGAGAACAAAAGTCAAGAACATCATGTTTTTAATATTCTTGACTTTTGTTCTCAAGTTTCCGCAATAACTAAATATGTAAGTATGTATATTTAAATTAATAAAAATTAAATAGCGGGAGGTTTGGTGTTGGCCACATCAGATTTTAGGGTATGAGGATGGTTTGATGTAAAAAAGGGTCGAAATTTTTAAAAAATTAAAAATTCTGAAAATTTGTGTTTGAGTATTTTGAAGGGTGTAGATTTAAGATTTTAAAACCCCAGGTCGATATCTTTTTTCGTGTCCGAGATATTCGTCCTCAAAACTTTGCTGAAAAATGCCCATTTTTGGGTCATATCCCAAAAATGGTCAATTATACACAGCTGGCAATATCACCATTAGATTCTACGAGCAAAATTACATAAGCATACCAATTTTCATAATTTTTGAACAACTATTACAATCTCCAGAAAGAAAAGACTGAAAATGGCCAAAAATCGCAAAAAATCTAAGGTGTACCCCTTACGATTTTTTCAGCTTTTGGCGTTTTTTAAAGAATGTTTAATAATAAATGTATCCGTTGGAATATTTTGATGAAAATTGGTATGCTTATGTTTCTTGGTACGAGGAATTTACTGGTGAGGTCGTTGAAGGTGTACCGCACACCCATTTCTGGGTATGAGGATGGTGTGGTTTAAAAAAGGGTGGAAATTTAAAAAAAAAATAAAATTCTGAAAATTTGTATTTAAGTAGTTTGAAGGGCGTAGATTTAAGATTTTAAAACCCCAGGTCGATATCTTTTTTCGTGTCCGAGATATTCGTCCTCAAAACTTTGCTGAAAAATGCCCATTTTTGGGTCATATCCCAAAAATGGTCAATTATACACCGCTGGCAATATCACCATTAGATTCTACGAGCAAAATTACATAAGCATACCAATTTTCATAATTTTTGAACAACTATTACAATCTCCAGAAAGAAAAGACTGAAAATGGCCAAAAATCGCAAAAATCTAAGGTGTACCCCTTACGATTTTTTCAGCTTTTGACGTTTTTTAAAGAATGTTTAATAATAAATGTATCCGTTGGAATATTTTGATGAAAATTGGTATGCTTATGTTTCTTGGTACGAGGAATTTACTGGTGAGGTCGTTGAAGGTGTACCGCACACCCATTTTTGGGTATGAGGATGGTGTGGTTTAAAAAAGGGTGGAAATTTAAAAAAAAATTAAAATTCTGAAAATTTGTATTTAAGTAGTTTGAAGGATGTAGATTTAAGATTTTAAAACCCCAGGTCGATATCTTTTTTCGTGTCCGAGATATTCGTCCTCAAAACTTTGCTGAAAAATGCCCATTTTTGGGTCATATCCCAAAAATGGTCAATTATACACCGCTGGCAATATCACCATTAGATTCTACGAGCAAAATTACATAAGCATACCAATTTTCATAATTTTTGAACAACTATTACAATCTCCAGAAAGAAAAGACTGAAAATGGCCAAAAATCGCAAAAATCTAAGGTGTACCCCTTACGATTTTTTCAGCTTTTGACGTTTTTTAAAGAATGTTTAATAATAAATGTATCCGTTGGAATATTTTGATGAAAATTGGTATGCTTATGTTTCTTGGTACGAGGAATTTACTGGTGAGGTCGTTGAAGGTGTACCGCACACCCATTTTTGGGTATGAGGATGGTGTGGTTTAAAAAAGGGTGGAAATTTAAAAAAAAATTAAAATTCTGAAAATTTGTATTTAAGTAGTTTGAAGGATGTAGATTTAAGATTTTAAAACCCCAGGTCGATATCTTTTTTCGTGTCCGAGATATTCGTCCTCAAAACTTTGCTGAAAAATGCCCATTTTTGGGTCATATCCCAAAAATGGTCAATTATACACCGCTGGCAATATCACCATTAGATTCTACGAGCAAAATTACATAAGCATACCAATTTTCATAATTTTTGAACAACTATTACAATCTCCAGAAAGAAAAGACTGAAAATGGCCAAAAATCGCAAAAATCTAAGGTGTACCCCTTACGATTTTTTCAGCTTTTGACGTTTTTTAAAGAATGTTTAATAATAAATGTATCCGTTGGAATATTTTGATGAAAATTGGTATGCTTATGTTTTTTGGTACGAGGAATTTACTGGTGAGGTCGTTGAAGGTGTACCGCACACCCATTTTTGGGTATGAGGATGGTGTGGTTTAAAAAAGGGGGGAAATTTTTAAAAAAATTAAAATTCTGAAAATTTGTATTTAAGTAGTTTGAAGGGTGTAGATTTAAGATTTTAAAACCACAGGTCGATATCTCTTTTCTTTTTCGAGATATTCGCATTCACATTGAGTATAGAGGGTATGCGGTGGAACTACGGTTCATGAAACCGTGTTGTTCAGGTGAGATTAAATTACAAACTCTTACATACAGGGTGTAAATGAAATAAGTGCATTAAATTTAACCAGTAATATAACTCGGCGAGAGCACCAATATTTCTTAATAACTTTTTCTCGAAATCGCATATTTTTTTTAGCATTTTTACCACCTCGTAAATTGACGAGTCGTTCCAAATATTTTTGTGATAATTGAATGCAGTAGCAATAGCTATGAATGTCAATTATTGCAATTAAATTTTGACATTAGTAATAAACTTGTTTATAAGGTAAAATTCTGTCAAAATGCGAGTACACAGACATTGTAATTACTTACCTATGGTTTATTTATTTATTTTTTTACTCGTATCTGTACTATATTTTACTTGACATCACGGTTGACATAAAGACAGTGACATGGAGTTGCCTACGTATTTACACGGAGCGTTTCCAAATCATCACCAAATCATTCTGTTCCTAATATTCGCACATTTGTTAATCTTGTACATCTTTATCACATCATAATATGGAGTGTCACATATGACAATTTTAAAAAAAGCAACAGTTATATCCATAACATGTGCAAAAATTCTGTTTTCAGCACATAACAGACTTCAATTTTGGGAATGGCTCATAATGTTCATTAATGAGACTTAATTTACTTGGAAAGGTGTATTTATTATGCACAATACACATCTCCACAGACGAAAATGCTGTTAAAATTTTCATTAAAACATATTTGAGCGGGAACAATAAATGGACGACTAATTATTGGTACTCATGTACCTCTTTTAAATGGACAAAAGTTTGTACTTACATTTTTTGAATAACGTATTTAAACTATTATTATTTATCGACGATAAATAATCATCTCATAACCTAATAACTATGCTTTTGCTCTTCCTGTCGTTACCTCACCTCGCCCCTCCTAGTCTTCCACTATTCACAGGTGATTAAAAAGTCTGGTTTAATACACAACTTTATAATTTTGTTATTCAAAATTATATTTCTTTATTTTAAAAATTGTACTATTACGAATTAATAAATAATAAATGTTATTTCCGTTGATTCGTTTATTAATTACTGTGTCTGCAAGTGTAACCGATAACCGACAATTTTTGAGCTGTTTGTATCTCACTTGATTACGACAGCAGGCATTTGTTCTCCATGGGCGCGCGCCGAAATATGCAGTAAATCTTTAAAGAATTTTAACTCAAAATCTAAAAGACTTAGAAAAAAAGTTATTAAGAAATATTGTTGCTCTCATCGAGTTACATTACTGGTTAAATTTAATGCACTTATTTCATTTACACCCTGTATAGAATTTTGTGCAGCAAACCTTCAAAAATTTTACTAATATTTGAAAGTATAGCAATCGGTCTATAATTATTTACGTAAGTCTTCTCACCGCTTTTAAAAACTGGGACGACGCGGGCTACTTTCCACGCATTTGGGAAGCAGCATGATTTGAGGGATATTTTGAAAAGATGAAAGAGGACAGTACAGAACGCATCTGAGCAATCTTTAAGCAAAAAATTAGGTATGTTTGTTTTATTTGTGAAAACAAACCTGTACTCACATTACTCTATATCTGAAGTGGCATCAGATACCAACCACTTCTAAATACAAAAATAAAATAAAAACATGTGGAAGTAGAGAACTGTTGGAACACCTGGTATATAGTGTAGACTGTCTGTCCATCGCCCACTAGACGTAAGAAAGGGAACAACAAATCGAATAAAAAAGAGAGAACGCAACGCATTGAATTTGCATTTGGTGCGTGGTGCGTATGCCACAGCCGCCTATATCGTATCGTATGTGACCCAGATCAGCTTGGCGGGTTCAGGTAGGCAGGCATTCAGGTATGTTACAGTATTACACATATATCGACCCCGAGATAAACGGATATTCAAATTCCCGCATGGTTTGACGAAACTCGATTGCTTCCAGCCCTATTCCCATAACGGAATTACCACGGCGAATATTGAAATATGATTGAGGAAATATGTAACCACGTAGAAAATAAACGAAAATTCAAATAAATATATTTCAATAAAATTACAATCACACGCAAATTATTTCTTACGGGAAAGAAAACTGCAGTTCCAAAAATCAAATAAAAATAGCATTTATGTTAAAGGAACCGTAAGATTATTTTACTATACAGAGTAGGCAGGGAATCCATTCATTTCAACAAAGCGGCACAAATAATAACACGTTGGCATTCAATGCAAAAGCAAGCAGTGGCAGTTATGTGCCGCCCTGTCATAATTACAATATTTATAGTTTTTTATTTAGACCCGACACAAAAGTGTAATTTGCACATAGCGCACTGCTTAGAAGTAATGGTTGCTATGGTTATGGAAATACAAACAAAGAACTGCCATCAGCTATTCACAGTACAAATTAGCCTGTTTCACATTTTTCAAAAAATATTATAAATGAAAGTTTATGCAATATTTTCCTTATTAATAATTATTTTTTTAATTTATTTTCGTAAATAAATAAATACGATTATTGGTGCCAAAAATAGTACCCCCCACTCCTGTGTCGTAGAAGCATATACATTATGTCATTCACAGCCAATGGAAAAACAGTTTTTTCATCACCTACTTTTGTTATTTAAATAAATAAACGTAGGCGATAGTTTGTCACATGTTAATAAACTTCTAATTTGATATTGACATTATCCATTATCATAGGCGCCCACAGGGGGGGGGTCGAAAGGGTCGCCTGACCCCCCTTTCATTTATGGACTGTATCCATTTTTTAAAAAAATATTTTTTCATTTCAATGTATCATTGTATTTTTTAATAAATATTGGTAATATTTTTATATTTTAATCAAAAATTTATTACATACTATCTATTACTAAGTACGAAATAGCTGAAGCGTCAGAATGAGTAAATTATGTTATGTACTGTTATTATATTACATTATCTTCGGTGTTGTATTTTCTTTAATATGCCGTAGTTTATTCTAATCATTTTATGATCACGTTCTTCTCAAAACTTTCACAATTATCGATTTTACTGTTATATAGAAATAAAGAAATAGAAAAGTAAATAATGAATAGACATTGCATATTTAATTATATTAAAAGTACCTACTAGGGTTGCCGTATTTTGTGAGGAGCGCGATTTAATTAACATTTAATTATTGTACATTTTATTTTGAGCAGTTCAATAGAATAATTATATTGTTACTCAGTAATATAATATTTTAGTTTAATGCAACATTGTATTTTCAGATTGTCTGTTTCTGTAGTTATTGCTTATGCTCGCATTTCGCATTATAAAGCCTATATAGTAGAAGGGGCAATTCTACGCTTTTAGAGCGTACATACGCATTTTCGTCATAAAATATTGGTTTTAATTTTTTAAGAATTTCTTAAATTTGCTTCATTGTAAAGAACTCTATATTATCTTACTTTGCATTAAAACACGTTTGACCTTGAAAATTATTAAAAATTCGCCTGCGGCGCATTTTTATCTTACAACAAAAATTTCGACCCACCTTGTAAAACAGTCTGCGGGCGCCTATGTCCATTATAAATGAGTAATAATGGCTAATACAGAATACACTCAAGCTAAGTCGAACAGTTTACCGAAAATCGAAAGCTGGATGATGGCTGAATATATATCAATATTATATTAAAGAAAGTCTTAAAGTCACATTAATTAAAGCTAATGATGATTGATGACGGAATGACGCTAATGTCACAAGTTTCGCGCCAAAACTTTAATAATTATTTTAGGCGTTATTAAGCATTTATTTCAAGAAAACAAAAAATACGGAATTCCTATTTTTAAATTCAAAAAAAGTTGGACGGGCCCATTTTGCATTGTCTAACACGAACCAAACTCAAAAATTTGACACTTGTTTGACAATATATTTATCATAACACTTGTAACAAAACACAAAGAATTGACACTAAGGGACCAATTGGAGCCGATGAAGATGTATGTGTTGTTACGTCACATTCTGTATCAGATCACGTGACTCTAATGGATATTTGGTGATATTTTCAAATTTGAGGCTATTTAAATAATGATATCTTTTTAAATTTAATACTTAGAAGGCATTTAAAAATTCTTGCAACAGCCCTATTCAACGATGTAAACGTCGTAAATATAATTTGATAATTATTATGGATAATTATATTAGTTGCTCCAGTCACATCTGGTTACTCATTTTTATTGCAATAAAGTGATTCGGAACAAAAGGTTAGAATATAAGCCTGAATGACAGATGAAAAAAAAAACAATGGGAGGGGGCTTGTTTGGATCGAGATGTTCTATCTCTCTCTTACGTGTGACGTCAATTCTGTAAGGCCCGGGCCACACTATGCGTTTTAGCGGGACCGGTAAAACCGCATTCGGTTAAACGGGGTGGATCATATAGCGTCCACATATATCCCGCTAAACAGGACAGCAGCAATGACAACCCGATTCGGACACAGTTGGACCAATGTCTGATCAGTGCAGAGCCCAAATAGTATACGTTGTCTATTAAAAAATATAACCAGACCCTTTTGAACGCTCGCATTATACCCAATGTGTTGACGTTAGCATGTCGCAAATTGACCATTTCGCCAAACCGCAACATGCTGCGGTAGTATCCGGCAACCGGACCGCAACCGTATCGGTGTGGACGCATTCATTTAAAACAATAAGTTGTTGTCTTCCCGGTCAACCGGTCCCGTTGAACCGGTCCCGCCAAAACGCATAGTGTGGTCCGAGCCTAAGTGTCTATTATTCTGACTAGCCAGTTCTCTGTTACAGTTTTACGAATGCTTTTCTACTAGCGAATAATCTTATAATAATATATTATAATAATATAAACTTTGGCGAACACAGCAAGATCTTCTCGTATTTTCTTCGTCCCCTTCCAAATTCATTAAACAACCTAACTGTTGTCAGGGATGTTGAGTAACCCTTCATAATTTTCATTCAAACAAAAAATCAATAGCCTTATTCACAACTTTCCTTCATTCTGCCACACTTATCAATCACCGTTCATTCACCCACGAGTTGAATCAGTGATTCACGGCTTACTAAGCGTCGGGTCGATTCCGGGCGTCGTCTACAGGAATATGGGTCAGACCACGTGCCGCAGCCAGGTCGCCGCCACGTGTACGTGCACCCCCTACACCAGGAGAGTCCACCAGGATCTAGGTCACATGGGGGAAATGAATGGAGACGTGAGGAATGAATGCTCAACAGGATTATTTTCGTTGAATGGAGATCGGAAAATATTCATGATAATGGTTTCGTGAAACACGATACAAGTATTAAACTCGTTAGAATCTCCATAAAATAAACATAGTAAATAACAATTTAAATAGTAACATATCTAAAGCAAAAAGTTGAACAGTATTCCAACTAGACATTTAATGAGATCATTAAAATCCAGTCGTCAATTGAAAGTTTTTACAAGAAAATAAAGTAAAAGAAATTGACACGCAAAGCAAAACAATAAGTTTCAGCCAAATTGGTCTATTTCTCTATAAAGAATTAGAAAAACTCTCGACATGTTTTACAAGATTTCAGCATCTGAATCAACCTATCGACAATTATTCAGATGTTAGCCAATCCCAGTTAGTAACCACAGACCAGCGATGGGAACCATGCCATATTGTAATTGATATTGACTTGATATATTAAACGACCAAATCATAGTCAATTGCTTTTTTGACTATACCGTATTAATAATAAATAATTGATAAATGAATCGGATGTCTTCAGCTTGGATTGATAAATCTACGTACATTTCAAAAACAGTGTGTAGACACGCCTGCGTATACAATCATTTGAATAACGAAAACCGAAAACGAATATTACGGGACTTTAATTTAATTCGCAGAATAATGAGAATTCAAAGTAATCAATTTACTTTAGACGATTGCCTTCCTTAGAGAGGAACTTAATAACATAATTTTATTATTTATTATTATTTTATTACACCTGAATTAAACATATTTAAGTTTTTATTCTACTGATATTTACCAAAAATTAATTGGACAGTTACAATATCACCCCTATTTTGTAAGGAAGTTGTTAAGTCTTAGCAACGTTGCTATAAATTTTGACCAATAGAAACAAATGTAAAGCCTGTCATTTTCATGTTTTATTCAGTGTCCGCAATTGTTATTGGTTATTTGCTATAACAACGTTGCTAAGAAATAACAACTTTTTTAGAAAACAAGGCCTTATGTCTATGAGTCTACAATCAATTTCAACTTTCGATGAAGTTGTAGATAATCAAGTAATAAATTGTAGTGTTTAGGTTGAATACACATTCGTTTATTCATCTAAAGAAAATTATTCATTATTAATAGTTTTCAATATACTACGTACGCTCAAGTTTTACCTAATAATAAAACATTTACAAAATGACTTTATTAACAAGTGACCATAGGAAGGGATATAGTGCAGTAAGGGGGACATATCATTCAATCATCAGTGTTGTGTAATAGCCATCTCTTTGCAGAGCCAATGGGTAACTGGCCTTCAGCATGACATATACAGGGTGGGGCAGAAAAACCTATCCGATTTCAAAACGTTATAAAATTAAAACCACTCAACTTGTCAAAAAAAATTTTTATTAACATATTTTATGCCATTTTTAAATTTAAGTTTTGAAAAGCACATCACTCAAATGTCGTCCTTGGGAGCGGATACACTGATTTAGGCGCTCGCGGTAGCTTTCCATGACTTTCACCGTCATTTCCACAGGAATTTCTTCAATTGCCCGAGCAATTTCCCTTCGTAAAGCAAGAAGGGTCCTTGGTCGATGCTGGTAAACCTTCGATTTGAGGTAACCCCAAAGGAAGAAGTCACATGGAGTGAGATCCGGTGAGCGCGGCGGCCAGCCAAGATCACCTCTCAGGGAAATGAGGCGACCGGGAAACAGTTCCCTGAGAATGTCCATTGATCGTCGCGATGTGTGGGCGGTTGCACCATCCTGTTGAAACCACACATTTTCCACGCCATTTTCTTCCATTTTGGGTCTAAGAAAATTTTCCAGCATGAAACAATAGCGCTCGCTGTTGACCGTTACGGTTTGCCCATTTTCTTCAAAAAAGTAAGGCCCCCAGACGCCTAGGCGGGAAAGAGCACACCACACAGTCACTTTTGGGCTATGGAGGGGTTCCTGATGGATTTCTCGAGGATTTTCGTCACTCCAATATCGAAAATTCTGCCTGTTAACGGCACCACAAAGGTGAAAATGGGCTTCGTCCGTGAAGAGCACAACATCGTCGTTTGGGAGTTCTCGGAGATCGCGACACAGGTTCGTACGGGTTTCAAAATCCCTTTCACTTAATTCCTGTGCAACAACCATTTTGTAGGGATGCATTTTGAGGTCCCGGTGCAAAATGCGCCGAATACTGCGGTTGGAAATCGCCAAAGCGAGCGAATGTTTTCGCGCCGAACGACGCGGGGAACGTTCAATCGCGGCTCTCACATTGGCCACGTTTTCAGGTCCTGTTGCTGTCCTGGGACGTCCAGGCGACTTCTTTTTCAATGCTGAACTCGTCTGTCTAAAATTTGACACCCACACTTTAATCGTAGCGTGATGTGGAACAGGATCATGACGCCCGAGTCCGAAATGAATTCGAAAAGCACGTTGTGTAGCAATTATCGAACCGCCGCATTCGATAAACCGCTCAATAACAAAAGCACGATGTTCACCAGACCAAGGCATGTTGACTACTGACAAATGGCATAAAACCGGCTTTCTAACGGTTTTTACCTTACTACTCTACCTGCTCCCTCTTCTGGGAAAAAGGGATTTGAAATCGGATAGGTTTTTCTGCCCCACCCTGTATATACTATCTGAAATAAGGCAGATGACTTCAGAGGTAACTAACGACAAACAGAGCCATCTACCGAGAACACCGTAAAGCTATGTGTTTGGCGTTCGTTTTAATCATAAATAGTCGAGTGATTTCCAAAATTAGATGAAATCGTGGTAATTTACAGCTGTTTCGGCGGAATCCACAAGATTTTAGGCGTCGTTTGAATACACCATTACACGCCTGAGACCAAGGAACAGTTCAAACGTCCAAACAATGGGTTGCCAGTGGGGAGTCTATACCAAAGAAGGCAAAGACCATTACTTCAGCCGTGAAAGTTATGGCAGGTTTTTGGGATTCACAAGGTATTATCCTTAACGGTTATTTGGAAAAGGATCAAGGCTCTCCCAAACACAGCGAGCCTGTCCTCACATTGGCGCGAAGTTATCGCGCAAACATCCGCGAATCGGCAGCGATTTATTTATTTTCGCTGCATGCACGGTGTTTGCCGCCGTCACTGGTTATTCGTTAGTGATTTCAATATGACATCTACAGAAAAATAGATGGAAATAGTAATAAAATTTGTGCCCATTTTTGTAATTTAAATATAGAACTGTTTATCCACTTTCTTTTATTTAAAACGGTAAGCAAATGGAAACCTGGCATTATGTTCATCGTCTAATCTAAAGTCTAAAACAATGAATAAACTGTCGCAACTGCTACCACAAAACTGACGCTTTTTGGTGTGGATACACACGCGAATTCCATTATCGCATTGAACGCGAAACTATCGTCATCACAACAGTTGCGAATCTTTCTCGTTGGTTTGGGAGAGCCTTTTTAAACTACTACAGGTGCATCCTATTTATTGGTCAGACATCCACAAATGATCAACAACTGATCCACAAAAAATTAGAACGAACCCGCTCGCTTGTAGCTTGGAATTGTAGTCGCAAAATTGATGAAATTAGGGTTCTACCTTGTGTACAAAAGAGGAGGTAAATGCAGAAACGAATGACCAATATTCGAATTAAATAATTTTCCTTTAAAAGTTGCTACAAGATGTTATTTTTTTTATTTTTTGTACATCCCCTGGCGTTTCGCATTCATCATCCCCAGCACCGCTATGTAGGTCGCGTATCATTCACCCCTGCAGGTCATTGGGGTCAGGTCACGAGGTCGCACCCGGGCCGAGCAAGCTGCTTCCAGCAGCTCTGGTTCCCCCGGTGGATCGGCCAACGACCCGACAGACTGCAGCTGAATGAAACAGGGTGCCAGGGTGTTGAACCCGTGACCCGTTTCTTACTGATCGATGGACTGCAACGCGAAACTAGGACAAGGGATGGGGAGGTTGCTTCGCAATTCGGTTCACAAGAGAAAGATTCTTTGAATCAGTTTTAGAATAATTGCTTTCAAACATTTTCTTCGGTGGAGATATAACTTTAACATCAGAAGAAGTTTATTGGATTTTTTTTAATTGCATAACTTTTTAAAGAATGGAACATCGTGCAGTGAAGGGGGCTTAACACCGAAGCAAATTGATGAAGACATGACAAATATTTTAGGAACATCTTATCCTTCCTGGAATGTTTCAGAAGGTGTTGAGACTAGAGCAACTATATAAGCGACACAGCTCTGCAAAAGGGGGAGTCACACGAATTGAATGTGAAGTGACATAAATAGTGGAAATAAATAATCAGTAATATCGTATAAATAAATAGTCGTGTTAATTGTTTAAATAAATAGATAGTGTTAAACTAGTTAATTATATTCGTAGTCCTAAGTATTTAATATTTGTTAAATCATAGTGATCGTTAATTTTATTATCTTTAATATACCGTGTATGTCTTAAAGGTGTACATAGAAAATTACCATGGGAAACCAGTTTTTTTGCAAATTCCTGCTCGCCTAATTATTATAAGCAAAATCGCGTCAATTAAAAGTTTTAGGGCATAAAATTCTGCATCTAATTCAATAAACAGAATTACCTTTACATATTTTGTAACGACAGAATTAAATATGAAAATGCCGAAAATTACGTTGAAAATATCGACAGCCATGGAATTGAACAAAAAATAAATAAGTGCTTCACGTTTCATCTGTCACAACGTAAGTTAATTTATCTGACGTTTCTGACAATTTGATTTGAAAAATATCGTTAATTATGATAATAAGAGAAATATTATATTAGACTAATAAATAAAGTTAAAAAATACAGTTTTGTTTAAATAATATGAATTTATTAAAAATTCAACTGCGTAACAAAATTATGTACGATGCTCTGATGTACTCCCAACTCATTTCCAATACATCTAGTACAACAAAAGGGGACTAAACTTATTCCTAACATTTTTTCTTCCAGTACCTATAACGCACGTTTTCCTGCTCGTCCTATATTCTGATTACGCGGCTCAGGTGTATTTTTTGAAGACACATTAGCAGTCTTCAAATTTTGTCACGAATTTTCCAGTTGTGAAATCACGCTCTTCATTAGTATAAATATTCATTTTATAATAATTTCAGACAATAAAACTAGAGACAAATTTTCGGAAAGGTCAAATGAGTTAACTTACGTTATGACAGATAAAACGTCAAGCATTTATTTTTGTTCAATTCCATGGTTGTCGATATTTTCAACGTAATTTTCGTACTTAATTTCTGTCGTTACAAAGCATGTAAAGGTTATTCTGTTTATTGTTTTAGATGAAGACATTTATGCCTTAAAACTTTGATTTGATGCGTTTTTGCTTAAAATAATTAGGCGAGCAGGAAATTGCAAAAAACTGATTTCCCATGTTAATCTCCTATGTACACCTTTAAAATAGACACACGGTATACATATCTACGAACAATAATCCTGGAAATTCTACAAATTTTCTTAATTTTTTCTAATATTATACATTTAAATATAATAATTTGGACTGTAATCCATAGAATTAGTATCCCCCAATAAGTACACGTATTTTCAACTTAATATCTTGCACTGGGGAGATACTATTCACAATTAGCTGATTTCACATGTTAACCTCCTGTGTCGATCGATTTATTTTAATTAATAATTCTTTGCTTTTATACTTCACTTATTCTTTTAAGAACATGTAGCTAGAAAACGGTACGTTTCTGGATATGAGTTTATTAGTAAATATACCCTATAATTTTGTAACAAATTCATTAACATCCTGTATAAAAAGAGAAATTTTTATATTTAGCCTGGTAATAACTTTTCTGCTGAGACTTATAGCGTTATGAAAGAATATGATATTAACCACATATGAACGTTTCTAAAGTCCATAATCTATGATAATTTATTAGCTGTCTTGGAATAAATCTCCTCAGTTGTCAATGTAATGCGAACCCGCGACTTTTGCCCGTGTTGCTGTAAGTTGTGAATGACACCAGTAATTCATTGATAAGTAGAAACACCTGTTTGTATGTGCGTCGTGCCATCGTGGCCTTCGCGACAAACGGTGTGCATAGCACTGATAACAATAATTGCATTGGGACAAGGTCACCAATCACATCAAACAATAAGAGAGATAATACACAATATAATAATTGTAATTTTTTAAGAAGTTATTAATTATTATGGTTCGATTAACACTTTTAGATTGGACAAAGGGTCATTAACCAGTGGCGTAACTAACAGGCCCGCGGGGCCCGCATTGCGGGCGGCCCCCCGGCTCTAGAGAGGCCCCAATTTACATGATTTATAATTTTGTTACTACTGCGAAATTTTGAATTTAATCTGTTTTTTTGTAGCAACATAGAAATTTATTTAGTCCTTTATTTTTTACTTCCTTGTACAAAGTAAAGGAAGTATTGTATTCGCGAAAAATTTCGGTTTCCAGATTTCGACGGAAATATCCATTTTGGCCATCCCTGAATCCATTCGGACTAATTTCGTCGTGACGTCTGTACGTACGTATCTCGCATAACTCAAAAACGGTAAGCCGTAGAAAGTTGAAATTTTGTATTTAGGACTTCTATAACATCTAGTTGTGCACCTCCCTTTTTGGTCATTACATAATTTCCAGAAATGGTACTTTATTTGTAGCCTATAATAGTTTTTAATGAAAAACTATTTTAAAATATAATCCAAAACTTTTCAAATGTGGTATATAAGATTTTTATGACAATTGGAATAACATAGTAGATTTTGGTTAAAACAGGCTAACCGGAAGTGATATACAGGCTGTCTCACAACTCGCGCCCCAGAGCGAATGAGGAAACACGAGACTGCAGTCGGATGTGTAATTTCGAAGAAAAAAAATCTAGCTTAAAAGATATTCGAAAAAAGACGTCTTAAAATTGACCTACACCTTTAACGTGTTTTTGTCGTAATTTTACGTTACTAGAGTTTTATACAAATCAAATCTTCTTTAAAATGTGTGGGCGACTGCAGTTTTCGAAAAATGTCAGTGTCAAATTAAATTTGATAAGGTGAATAAAAAAAGACAAATTCTAACCATGTATTCAGCCGCTGATTACTTAGAAATGATTATAATTTTCGGAGAATGTGGACGTAACGCCAGAGATGCAGCACGAGTCTATTCGGAACGTTTTCCTTCGCTAATCTATATTTGTTGACAGTGAAAAGTCAACTCTAAAGTGTCAAAATTACAGTAAGTCAAACAAATTTTGTAACTCACTACTAGTATTTTTAAAACCTAGCAACCAGTTTTATTTTGTAATAATATCATCACACCTCAAGACATCCTTCCGGGATTGGTGGATTAAAAAGTCTTGTAACTCCGTTATGCAAGCAGACGCAAATTATTTTCTTCTATTTGTTGGCAACCTATTGTCGTCGGCAAGTGTCAGTTTCGTCTGGGACACCTGTATTACCTGAAGTTGTTAACAGTTTTTCTTGAATAAAATGGTTTCGTTTTGACTCTAGAAATAAATGCTTCAAATAAGAGTTTTAGAGAATTAAATTCTGCGTCTAGCACATCAAGTATTATTAAATTAGCCCTTTGTATAAGCGAGATATGTAAATTTAAAACATATAGTTTTTGGTTGTAATGAAGCTTGCTATGGATTAGGACAAAAAATAACAAACAATAAAAAAATAGATATTAATGTCAAATTACGTCAAATACGTGCAATTTCATAATTGGGTCTATACTTCATAATGGTATTGCGTACAAGGAAGCCGTGTGGTGGCCACATCAGATTTTTTTTTATTTCTGGGAATCATTAATATTCTTCTTACAAAATAACGAATAGTGATAACATCAAAATTATGCAAAAGTTATCTAATCGCGTATTTTAAAGTTATTTACAATTCTAGTATTGTAATATGTATAGAGCAACGTGCATTAACATCAAATATTTTACAAATTACATTGGTAAGCAATCGATCACAAGTTTGTCTATTCACTGCTGATGCTGAATTTTTAATGATTTGACATCACAAACCGTGTGAACTTAAGTGTCAACGAATTGATAGGTAGCACATGACATAATAACGGGCTAACACGTATTTTTGCACCAATAGAATATTTATAGGCTTTACACCCTGAATTAAATATTAAGTTTGAAGATACATTGAAAATTAACATGAGTTTTGATCGTACATAGTTCATAAAGTATTGTAATTAAGGTATCAAGGATGTGCTAAAATCACATATCGAGATTTTGGTAAATGAGCACGTTTTAAGGTCCCTAGAATCCAATTTTAACAATTTCACGATGATGTCTATGTGTATGGATCCTCCACTCTAACTCAAATATTATCATTCAGAAATTTTGAAATCTTGTATTTCGAACTTTTTCTGTATTAGAAAGAGCCCATTATATTTTGGTGAAAATCGGATAACCGGAAATGGCTCAAAATAGTTTTTCTTCGAAAAATACCTTTAAATGTTATTGTTTGGAGATTAACGTTATAAAAATTAAAGATTATTAAATTTTCTATAGATTTGCATTAATACTTTTTCTATATATTTTATGGGTAAATTTATAAAATTATCTATAATAAATCCCAGAGCCTATGCTTTAAACAAACAAAACGCAGTTATTCAAATATATGTAACTGACAGAGAAATGTCACTATCAAAGAACTAATCATTTCAAAATAATATTAGTAACGTTTTAAAAAGAAAAAAGTAAATAGAACAATAGAAAAGGAATTCAATTCAGCATAAGTAAATATGTAGGTATATTTAAATTAATAAATTTGACGATTCACTAAAATGTTTAAGCTAATCCTCACTTTTGGATTAGTGAATTCTATTCTATCCCGGTATTTAAAATTTAATCATTTTATTATAGCTCCGGTTGCTCAATGGTTAGAGCAACGCCTCATGTCATGAGAGCCCTCGGGGTTCTGGGTTTGAATCCCACTAAGGAATAGGTATGTGTGAATGTAAACCCACACTGTAATTGAGATTTAATCCTGTTGAGGGGTTTAAAAAAAGGTAGTTACTTGGATTAGATTGGACTATATTTTAAGAAATAAACTATAATAATAAATAATTAGAGTAAAATTAATTAATTAATAATTAGAGTAAAATTCGCTAATCCAAAAATAAGGATTAACTTAATCTTTTTTGTGACTTGGCATGTAAATGGCGAGAGGTATTGAGTTGGCCACACCAGATTTTTTAAATATCATTATTTGTCAAAATAATAAAATTTCCCCTAGGGGAGAAATGTCTACGTTTTGTCTCTAGATCAATTTTGATTCCATAGAATTTGAGGAGCTGTTAGCAAAACCAACCTTAGTCCATTTTTTTGAATAACAATCAAAAAATAAACTTTTTAGTTTCCTTTAGACATTTTTATAGGACTATTTTGTAGAAATGCTCAAACTTTAAAATGTAATGACATGACTACGATATTTTTTGCGAAAAACAGTTTGGTATATAACTCATATTTACAACATTTGGGCAATGGTTGTTTTTACCAAGAGCCCTTCAATTGAATTTGATCTCAGTCATAGAAAAAAGGATTTCATCACTGTTGTTTACATAAAAAAGTTTTTGTGACGTCATAAATCTACAGAACTATGAATGACAAAGAAAGTAGAGTAAATACTGCATCAAGGGAATTCAACTTCGTCCTCAATAAATATCATTACAAACATAATTATTTTTCTCCCCCTGTTGTGCGCTCTGTTGTGTAGTTTTCAATGAGGTCAGGCCAGTTAAGAATGAACCAGCCAGCAACCAGCAACAACAGCGAAGACAACAGAAACTAATCAATGACTGCGAAACTCGGGCGCCGCCAGGTCAGGGCGAAGCACCCCTTACTGCCACCGCAATGACACACATTCATACTCCACCCTCTACTGTGTACGTCAGCGCATGAACGAACAAGTATCAACGGGAATACTATCAATGAAAGCTATGACTATTATGAATTATAATGTATTATGAAAGGGTATCGAACAAGCGATATTAAATTAAACATAGTAAAAGGGGATTTTCCATAATACTTATTGGACATTTATGTTCATTATGTATAAGCAGTGTTGTGACAGATCAATTTATAAAGGATCTAAACCAAGATCAAGATCTTTACAATTAATATGTACTACATCAGATCATAAGTCAATTTCTGCGATCGGATCTTTTTTTTAGATCAGCTCAGAAATTTGGGATCTATTTCTTAGACCATAAAAAGATCAGTAACGATTTTCAAATGCTATTTATTTCTTATTAATTAAATAGGAATACAAAAAATAAATGAATTACAAAGAATATTCAATGTGTTAAACAAATCCTCACTCGGAGTAGGCTATGAACAATGAAACATATGTCTTATGCCCGTATCCATAATCGAAGCTCAATCTCGTACTTGAGTATTACTTCGCCAAGCATTACTCCGGTCGTTCTAGACCTCAAGCAAGTCATATGTTTCATAGTCGATACTTCGAGAATTCTCGGTTAAGTTCAAATCTCAAGGATCTCAAGGTAAGGATTTAGAGAATTTGTTTTAGTTGCGTTGGTATATTTGTAAATTTTAATATTTTACTGTCAAATTATAATTTTGACATCTACATATACGTCAGGTCGTAGATAAGAGTGTAACGGAAAATATAATAATTACATATACTACCAAAGAAAAATTGCTTTTGGCTAATTTGGTAGACAAATACAAGTTAGTTGAAAGCAAGAAAACGGACGCTGCGACCATTCTGAAGAAAAATGGAGAATGAGAAAAAATTAAAGACGAGTAAAATGTCAGAGGTGATATCATCTCATATGTCAGAAATACCATTCAGTTTCTTTAAATTATGGAATAATTTGAAGCAACGGTAAATAAATTCTCAATAATTTCTTGAAATGAATTTAACTTTAAAATTATAATTGGTAAGCCTCGGTTATTTATTTTCTCTAATTTTGGTGCAACTAAAAGTAGAATTGTATCATTAAAAATATATTTAGAAAATCTGTAGCGATTGCGAAAATTAATATCGTCATAAAATTCTAAAGGGTTTTCCATATCACGGATATATCTTCGTTGTGCAACAACTCTTTCGTCGTTATCATCTAAAACTTCCTTTACAATATCAACAAATTCTAAATTTTCTTCGCGATCTATCTTTTAACGTAAACGTCTTATGTCACTTATGTAATGGTAATGACAAGTTCACAAGTTGACAGTTTTTGTAAGGATCAAATCTATCTAAAATTTAAAAAAAATGCATCAAGCATTGCTTGAGCATTATTCAAGGTTGATTGAAGCTGGACTCAAGTAAACCTTGGATCGAAGTACGACTGAAATGATTCTTGCGAAGCAAGTAACGACTATGAAACAAAATCCGGTACTCAAGGCATACTCAAATATGAGTCAAGGCGAAGTATTGACTATGGATACGGGCATTAATTTAAAAGTATTAAATTAAATGTCAATTTGACTTTTGAATTGAATAATGATCAGTTGTACGTTTCCCTGTTCTTAGCCTACTCCGACTTAAGATTTTTTCTGAACAGACTGTACTTAGCCTTATACCTTACTCATGGAAAAAAATATATACATACTTAATTTTATTAATACTAAATTAATGAAGAAAGTAGAAACAAACAAAAATAATTTTAAGCATAATTGTTGAAATATAATAAATTAGACTGCCATTAATTTTCGTCTTCTCCAATTTTATTCAAGTTTCTCTTTAAAAATATCAAAGATTCAAATTTACTGTCACTTAAATTGCATCTTCTAGGAACTAATATTTGACTGCCAATACTGATTTTCACTAAGTTCCAATGGTGCAGATGACGGTAGGATCATTCGAACTAATTAGTTCTAAGGCATTTATTTTTCTTTGATTTTTTTTTTAAATCATATATTATAGTTTTTAGATCTAGATCCAGATCAAGATCTGAATACATAAAATGATCTAGATCCGATCAAAAACCATACTAAATGAACTAGATCAGTGATTTAGATCAAATGATCAAGATCAGTCACAACACTGTGTATAAGTAATATTAAAGTGAATATAGTCGTTAATTTTCTGATTTTTATTACCCTAATATCCAATGGCGGCTCGGGGCAGGAGCTGTGGAGGTGCAGCTCCTAGTAATAATTTATTTATAATAACATTATTACTATTACTATTCAAAAAACTTTCAAAAAGATTACAAACATTCATTTATACTGTGTGCACCTACAATTTCTTTAAAAAAATATCTTAATATTTATATGCTTTCTTCATTACATCACTAAATGTGTGCCTGAAACTTAAGAGTTGACATGAAGCCGTAACTATACCACAGTTGAATTGTGGACATTAGTGCTTAGAGGGGAATTACGGTGTGAAGAGGTAAAGTGGAAGGGAGAGCGCTGTACTTCTAGTAGCCACAACTAGCCAGATCGCCGATTAGAATAGATCCTAGTAGCATCCGTTGTAAAATTCCGATTTTTTGTTCTTTCTTTATTTTTTTTGTAAACATAATAACTAAAACGACTTGGAACATACTTCAGGGTTATTAACAAAATCAGAGTTGCCAATATACTGATTAACTCAAAAATGTATTGACAACTATATTCAATAAATTTGGCTTCATTATTTTAAATTATTTATACTTGAAAGAAGGCAAGACAAAAATCATATTAAACAGTTTTAAATAATGCCGTCAAATTTATTGAATATGGCTGTCAGTACATTTTATGTTTATTCAGTACATTGGCAACACTGATTTTGTTAATAACCCTGAAGTATGTGCTTAGTCGTTGGTATGGTTTTAGTTAAAACCGGTGTTAGAACCATGCTCGTGCTACCAGCCAATATGTATATATAATGACTTTTTTACTTTGTGAATATTTTTATGTAAAAACAGCCCTTACCGGCTAATATCAAAATGAAACTTTAATGCATTTAAATCAAGTGCATAAAATTCAGTACAGCCATGTTTGTGACGTGCTGGGCACTGGCAAGTGCTATTGGCTAATGGCTTTTCGAACGCGCAAGCTACGCTCCGGCCATATTTGCGCTGGTTTTCACGTGACACGAAACGAAACTAATAATTTTTTATGGCGTATTAGAAAAATTTAATACGGGCCTAATATTTTTATATACAGATTAATATATTAGAAAACTACAAAAAATAGGATCTACTAAATAGCAGGTTTTTTTTAGCGAAAGAGTCTGACTAATAGCCAAAAATATAGCTGAGTCTGAATGATAAACATGATGGCGTTGTTTTTTGCTATTGGCGACTGAAATGTCCTATAGAGGCGCTGCGTTTATTTATGATGGCCGACTTAGTTGCTAATTTTGGTAATTTTCCTGCGGTGTGATTGGCTGCCCTTACCAATTCGGAGGGTTCGCAAGTTTGCCGCTTCGTGGCTACGGGTTAATTTCAGTCGCGAATATAGAAAATTTACTGCTAATTTTTCGGTTGTAACTTTTTTAAATTGTTAAATTTAAGTCCGGAAAACTCAAGCAGTTATACATAGTTTTTAATTAGGATTACAACTTTTCAAAACAAACCTTAAAGGTATATTAACAATTACTTTAAACTTTAGACCCTGCTTAATTTGAACCACAAGACCTGTACCTGAAATTTAGGTGAGACATCTATGAGCAACATGATAAACTAAATCTGACGAATCTTTAACTATTATTTGGTTTCATTCACTCATTAAACTAAACTGATATTAAACAACCTTAAATGGAATGTAACCCCGCGAAAAAAACAAATATCAAATAATCAAAATAAAGGTAGTGTTTACAGTGCCTCTGTGGCGACAAATATAGTGCGAACCCGAAGTGCGACGAGTCAAAATTTTCATTTAAGTGGCTCAATGAAAATGCTTCTGCTTATATACTGTTCCATTTAAGCCATTCAGTAGATGGCATTGGAAACAGCGCCAATTTGAAGTAGCCGAAATTACATTGGGTAAACTTATCTCTTGTCTCTAATTTCAGCCAATAAAGGTATAACTTTATAATTTTACGCATGAACAAAAAAAAAAATCCTACCTTGCTGACGAGGAAGTCCTTCTCGTCAAAATGCCTGCCAAACATCTTCGGGGCTTCACCGGAAACAGGCTCAATCTTGATGCAAACTTCCTGCCCTTTTCTTGCACTATCCACCATTTTATGGTTGCTTTCAATGCTTGTTATTATGCCCAAATCGACAAACTAAACAAATAAACAAACAAACAAATAAGTAATTCAAAAACCACAATATAACCTCTCTCACTTCTTTGGTGGGCACACAAATTGGAGTGCCATCCCTGACTATACCGGCTTCCACCATAACTCCCATAACTATAGGATCCCTGGAGTTGAAGATGAACTGAGGAAGAACCCTCAGTTTGCAAGGGAATACGGCAATGTGTTTGAATTGATCCCGTTTGCGCTGTTTGAGTTCTTCACGGTAGGCCATGAATTTGTCAAACAAATGGTAGATGATGTCAGCTTGGAATATCTTCACGCCCAAAGAGTCGGCGAGCTCTTGAGCGTCGCGTTCGATTTTCACATCGAAAGCGAGAATGGTAGCGTATCTGGAAACAATTCATAACATGAACAATTCTAATTTTTTGTGACTATCAATAACTTGACGAATCCTAACAATACTTTCAATTCCCCATTTAATAGCTGTCCGTCAATCTCTTAAACATTACCATATTATACAATATAGAATACTTACTGACTGTCATGTTCCAACATGATAGAAGCCTTCATGACATCCTTTTTAACGACAGGCCCAATCCTGATGCCAGAATACTAGAACAGAAAGCATGAATGACAGATCTAAGAATCGGACAAAACAAGTAATCGTTAAATGGTAATTAAGCTACACCGTTCGAGTTCTTTGCATCCGCTGGCCTTTTCTTGTGGAGGAAGGCGTTAACGAACTGGATTATCAAGTGGTTTCGACTTGACCACGCGTAATTAGCTTTTCCGGGTGATGGGAATTTATCCGATCTTTTTATTGTAAGATATACGCGAGGTAAAATAATGGGTCCATTATCTATTTTTTGTTCTGAATTTGGGTCAATATCTTAATATTTTTCAATGAGCCTGTTTCACATTTTTCAAAAAGTATTTTAAATGAAAGTTTATGCAATATTTTTCCAAATTTCAAAAATTAATTGTAAAATATCTAATGAATATTTGGTGATATTTTCAAATTTGACGCTATTTGAATAATGATATCTTTTTAAATTTAATACTTAGAAGACATACAAAAATTCTTGCAATAGCCCTATTGAAATATTGTAAATATGAGTTACATACAGCGACATATACTTTCAAGGATGCCAAACAGTTTGGCATAATTATTTTTCGCTTAAAAGTATTTTAGTCACAAGTTTATAATATTCGAGTGTTTCTACAAAAACGTCATTTAAAAATATCTAATTATTATGTAATTGTTCATCAATATTTTTTGATTATCTTAAATTCAAAAAAATGGACCAAGGTTCATAAACTCCTCAATAGGGGATTCCACCATTTTATATATATATATATATATATATATATATATATATATATATATATATATATATATATATATATATATATATATATATATATATAATTTCATCTGAACGTATAAGTAAAACTAAGACTGTCGGTGAAAATCCGGTGAAAAAATTCCTATTAATAAGCGAGTTATAGTCTCCCGAAGTTTGAAAATATAGACGTGACGAATATAAGTTTTTATATCACGCTGTTTTCTTCGTGAACCTAAAAGTTCTTGAAATATATGCTATTTCTAAATTATATTAAAAAATAAATGAATATTATTATACTGTACAAGCCTACATGATTTATAATTTGATGTGTATTTAAATTATTAAGTTTAATGCAAAACATTTATATTCAAATAAAACCTATTTGAGAATTGCAGTACTGGACTGATAACCACGCCTCCGCTATTTGAATTTCTCTACTTCCATTGGTAGTAGGCTCCGCCCCTAACTCGGTATTCGTTATATATTTATAGGCCGTCTTTGAGCTGCCAATCAAAATAATATATATGGAATTCATATGAGTGACGAGCTGCTATAACAAATATCCCCTTATTTCCAAAGTATTTCTATTATATCTTTTTATTTCTTTATTAATATTCATTATTACACATATACTTTCAATATTTTTTCCTAATTTCTATTAATTCGATTGTGCTGTAATCCCCTATTGTTATTCGAAAATAAGTTTTAAAAATTGTTATTTGAGAAATTGCGAAACAGTAACGATGTCTTTATTTATTTTCTGACATAGTCATATGTTTATTTTTACAATGCAAAGATATATTATTTAAAATTTTATTAACATAACATCCGATCTATCTTTTTTGGTCTTCCAAGGTTCTCAATTGTAAACATATACGCTTCTTCCTAATATGTCAGTGATTAGTTGTTTGAAGAATCATAGAATATTGATATAATATTTACAGTGTAAATTAGATTCATAGAACGTAATAAATTATTTGAATTAATTGAGTAACTATGAATATTACAACACAGAAATAATTTTCTATTAAGTATATTCGTTGAATTAACTTTTAAAGTGACGCTAAGGGGGGGGGGGTGCTTCGGAGCAAGCCCGTTTTACAGACAAAAATTAGTTTTATATTTCCTGCAAGACATATTTGACAGGTCGAAACGTAAAATTTGGAATATCTATAAATTAATTTCGTCAAAGTTTCAAGATGTCGTGAATCTATGACGTATTTTCGTTTGACGTCTTGTTTAATTTGTATGTATTTCTTAGGTGGATGAGTTGACGCACGTGTGAGATGCACATGCAGAAACAACAAGCAGATATCCCCCCGTTCCCCGGAAGGAGGGGGAGGTACTTCCGCCGGTCCAGACGCACGAACACAACCGCCAAATCAATATTCATCAGAACAACTGCTTATTGTTTAACCTAATCGACGTGATGATAGATACGTGAACAGGCTAAAAGGATGTTGATGTAGCCTTTCTCATCTGCCTAATTACTAGACTCAGATTTACATGTTGATGATTTTTTTGTATGTTAAAATATTTTTAAATCCAAAGCGTTTTACGTTCATATTTTTAAAATTTTAAACATAAAGAGAAAAAATCTTTTGCAATATTTTCTTCCCGCCATTATGACGTACATAACATAAACGCGAGCATACACGTGACTCGAGCAGCCTTGAAGTGCTTAGAATCAGCTGACATGGGTGCGCGTGTTATTTTGACTTGAACAATATCACTTTGACAAGACCAATGTTTTGACTTATTTTAATTTTGAACTTTTAAAATGTTCCTATTTTCAGTTCATGTGTTTTACTGCCTGAAATTTGTAAAATATTAACAATTTAGCAGTTCAAAATCAAAACAAGTCGAAACATTGGTCTTGTTAAATTGACATTGTTCTTGTCAAATTGACACCCGCCCACAAATCAGCTGATTCCAAGCACTTCAAGGTCGCTCGAGTCACGTGTCTGCTCGCGTCCTATAAAGCGCGACGCGTGACTTTGAAGGGTTTGGAATCTGCTGATTTGTGTGCGCATGTCATTTTGATAAGAATGTCACTTTGACAAGACCAATATTTTGACTTTTTTAAATTTTGAGCTGTTAAGAAGTTATTATTTTTAATTTAATGTTTTACTAAATGAAAATTCTAAATTGATAACATTTTAGCAGTTTAAAATCAAAATAACTCAACACCACGTCAAAACATTGATCTTGTCACAGTGACGTTCTTGTCAAAATGACATGCGCACACAAATCAACTGATTCCAAGCACCTCAAGGTCGCTCGAGTCACGTGTCTGCTCGCGCCCTATATGTGAATTAGGTCTCGACATACGTGCCAGGACATGCTTCATAGAAAGAGACAGTAGCAAAACACCGCCACCTGTTTATGTTTACATTTGATACTTAACAATTTAATTTTTTTATCATATTTTCTAGGTTTTACTTTTACATATTTAAAATCAAATAATTTGCTTTTTGCTATTTGACATTGAATTTGACGTTTCTGTATCAAATATAGAAGATGTACGTTCATGTTTTTACACTAAACTAGCGCTCGTAGCGGACAAATACGGCGAACCAAAGATGCTGCATACGTCATCGTATAGGGCACGAGCAGACACGTGACTCGAGCGACCTTGAAGTGCTTGGAATCAGCTGATTTGTGTGCGCGTGTCATTTTGACAAGAACAACGTCAATTTGACAAGACTAATGTTTTGACTTATTTTGATTTTGAACTGCTAGATTATTAATATTTTACAAATTTCAGGCAGTGAACATTTTAACAGTTCAAAATTAGAATAAGTCAAAACATTAGTCTTGTCAAAGTGACATTGTTCAAGTCAGAATGACATGCGCACACATATCAGCTGATTCTAAGCACTTCAAGGCTGCTCAAGTCACGTGTCTGCTCGCGCCCTATTGCGGGCGATTTAACTAACAATAAATTTAATATCGTTTGACAAAAAATACACTGTATTTTATTACTTTTATTGCATTAATAATAATAATACTGCATGTATATTATTACAGTAAGGTGGAAAAATCATTACATTTTAACATGACTAAACTAGCCTATTGTGTACAATAGCAATAGTCCAGAACATACGAAATTCATCTGGATTTGCTTTAAACTTTTAAGCACAACTACATTAAAATTGTTTGTTTACATTCTAGTTACCATGGCGGGCGATAAAGTAGCAAATGCGGGCGGTAAAGTAGAACAAAAGCCCGGCGACTGATAAACAAACCGTCAAAAATACAATTGTAAATGTGTTTAAAAAATAATTTAAAAACATTTCATTTGATTGCAGTAATGCGTAATAGTATATTAAATATTAAGAACGGTAAGGACAGTTTATTGATCAAAGACAATGTTTGGGGCCTGACCGAAGCGAAGGTCCCAATTTTGTCTGAGATCGGTAATTCCTTAACGTTCGTGATGCACAAAATTTAAAAGAAAAATAAGATTTGAAAATTATTTTGACATATTAAAAAAAAATTATTTGTCATTTTTGAAGTAAGCTTTGATTTTTGTTTTTATTTATTTACCGGTTTCAGGATATTAATCCATTGTTTACATGTACAAAAGTAGGCTGGTAACTAAGTAATAACTATCTGTATGGTAATATTATTACCATATTGACTTGTCAACAGCAGTCTACAAAATAAGATAAAATCAAATAAAATTATAATGCTCTTCATTAATACAAGCAGATAACGTTAGTGTGTCGTTCTTAACACAGTTTACTTTATTCTAAAATAATAAGCACGAGAAATAAATTACATAATTTGAATATTTGTCATATTGACATAAATGTCAAAATAATTGTTCTGTTTATCATGGTATTCTGAAAGTAGCATTAATGAGAGAATTTCAAAAAATAATCTTTATTAATAATGTCTTCATTTTCTAAAACCGATAAACTATTGAACAAACCACGGATGTTACGAATCATAACAAGCCTTAGATGTCTTAAAATCCTCGCTCTACGAGCTCGGATTTCAAACCGACATCTGCGGCAATTATGATAGTCGTAACAATCCTAGGTATGTTAACAGCTATTACCGTCTCGCCTCCTGAACGGTAAGTGAAGCACATCACTTACCGACGTGAGTCACATCATTTACCGTTCAGTAATTTGTAAATAAGACACTATCGGTAAATATAAAAAATAACCCGATCGTGCAAAAATAACTATTCTACACTTGTTTCTAGAATGTTTCTGATTCAGTGGATTTTCAGAAATTTGCGACGAATATACAAGTCATTGCCCTTCCTATCCGAAGTATAATTTTCCTCCTAAAACCCACCAACCGGCATTTCGATAGGAACTGCTCGTACGATACGAAGTACGCGTACATGTACGCGTCTCTTCCCGGATGCGAGAGTATGTGACGTGTCGGTGCCAGTTGCCAGTCAAGCCACTGCCCCACACCCACACCAACAGAGAAAAAGGCCCTGTTTACCGACTATTTCTCCGAACATGTAGGCTGCACTACGACACTTCACCAGAAATGCGTGCGTGGATGAATTGTTACATACACACGTACTTTCAACGAGCTAACAAGCCCCATATGTCAGAGAAATGCTCTACAAACTGATATTAAATGGACCAGGACACGGATGCATATATTAATAAAGTATAAATGGAATAAAATATTCAAAAATTTTATTAAAAATTAATAATTGAGTTATTAAGATCTGAGACATTGCTGACATTTGAATAATCCTCATTTCTTTTAATATGGGTTCAAGAAAATTTACTAAACTATTATTCAAGAAAGATTACTAATCAAGGTCATTTGTGAGCCGTCTGATATAATATTACTTGCAGACAACTTCATTGCATTTCGTATACATAGGCGTGCAACATGATATATTTATGAATACATTTTAACCGAAAAAATAAGAGTAATTCATTTGAAAATTATGTTTCTTTCTAAATAATGCCTTTCTGAAAGATATATGTTTTTACAAAATACAAAAACATAGACAACTTATAAACCAAGAAATAATTTGATTTGAACGTCAACGCCACTGGGTAAATATTAGCACAGAGGGCAGTGTAGTAGATAATTAGGTATCTGTAATTCTACGACATACGTCATTATTATTTATAGTGTGTTAGAAAGTAATGCCACTATTTACGTAAATCTGTCACACCACATAAATTAAATAGACATAGGTCAAATAATCTTTCTCTTTCTAATACAAAATGTTACTAAGCTATTGCTGTAAAGTGATGTGTATTCTTTCTTCGAAAGAATGACCTTGAATTAGTTATCTTTCGTGAATAATAGTGAATCTAAAAAAATGTCTTAATTTACAGTCGTTTCATCAAAATCGATCAAACCGTTGAATTATAGAGGGTGAGTCTACCAAGACGCCCCCCCCCCTTCAACTTTTTTATTATAAGCAATAGAAAAAAATGGCTCATATAAAAGTTTTATTATTTTACATATACTATTTGATGGCAGATGTAGATATTTTTTATAAAGTCAGATTTACAAGAAACGACTATCAACTTTAATTTTTCAAATGGCAATCTATAATTATTTTAATAAAATAGAAACCGCCATTTTTTTCTCTTTTCAACGATGTATTATTTTTTATTAATGAATTTGAAAAATTTCGAGGAAAATGTGATAATTTAGAAATATTAGAAATAATTTTTAAACAAATATTATAGGTGGCTATGTGAAAATAAACAAAACGTAACAGTACTATACAACCTTAGCAAACTAAAACAACAAATTTAGTAACAAAAACAACTTAAAACAAATGTTCAAAATTACGACCATGTTCTGTAATACAAAAATTCAAGCGTTGAACGTGATGTGTTCGAACATCTGCCAACATGTTTCTTGAAATCGGGTAATAATCCTTCTCAGTGTTTTTAAACTCGGTTGCCGACGTCTAGGAAACCGCTCCTGGTAAATTCTTTTTGCTCTTCTTTTGATTCCAGTCGATTCACCAATTATTAAAATCATATCAATTAATTCGTTGTTCGTAAACATTTCAAAATGTTTATTTTTTGTTTACAAAATAAGTTAAATTAAGTAACAAACAAATGTATACTTTTTTGACATTCTATTTTATTAAAATATTATAGGTTGCCATTTGAAAAATAAAAGTTGATGGTCGTATCTTGGAAACCTGACTTTATAAAAAATATCTATATATGCCATCAAATGGTGTATGTAAAATAATAAAACTTTGATATGAGCCATTTTTTTCTATTACTTATAATAAAAAAGTTCAAGGGGGGGGGGCGTCTTCCCAGACTCACCCTGTATAAATATGAGAACAGTAATTTACCTTGTAAACACGTGTAATTTTTTTTTTATGTTTTCTACAACATAATAATAAATAAGTTAATTAATACGTCCTGTAAACTATATTTTACACCTTACTTCAAACGATAAGTACTTTTAAATTTATATTTCCTAAGTTGCAGCTTATTTATAGCTACAATAAAAGCTTCAAGTAATAATAATGTAAGAAGCAACTCTTAATAAAACAGGAAGCGACCAGCACAACCATTCAAGGAACTAAGTACACAAGACAAGCCGTAATATCCGGTGAGCAGAATCGAATAATAACCATTCTTTTTTACCTTCCGTCACCTTTAGGTAAGGAAGGTATTGTCTTTGGTCAAAAAATTCGGTGGTGAGTTTTTGCTGAATAAGCTTGTTTTAGGGTCTCTAGAATACGATTTTACTATTTTTACGATGTCTCTCTCTCTCTCTCTCTCTCTCTCTCTCTCTCTCTCTCTGTGTGTGTGTGTGTGTGCCTGTGTGTGTCTGTGTGTGTGTGTGTGTGTGTGTGTGTGTGTGTGTGTGTGTGTGTGTGTGTTTGTGTGTGTGTGTGTGTGTGTGTTTGTGTGTGTGTGTGTGTGTGTGTGTGTGTGTTTGTGTGTGTGTGTGTGTGTTTGTGTGTGTGTGTGTGTGTGTGTGTGTGTGTGTGTGTGTGTGTGTGTGTGTGTGTGTGTGTGCGTGTGCACGTGTGTCTGAGTGTGACAAAATTTTCTAATACGATAACTCTACTACAATTACAAAAATTATAATTTTTTTGTATTCCTCTTCGTTACATCCATATGAAGAGCTGATTGATTAGATTTTGGTTATAATTGGGCAACCGGAAGTACCCTCATTTAAAGATTTTAACAGTTTTTCTTGATAAAACGATGTTAAATATCATTTTTTCACATTTAATATTACTATAAATATTGAAGAATATTTTATTCTCTATACGATTTGAATGCATTTTATACTTTATATTAAATGGATATAGTTAAAAAATTATACAGAATTAAATACCAAATATTAGTCAGCTATGCTATAACAGCTGTTATATTAAGAAAATTCTGATTGAAAGGTGTCAGTGTCAAGTGCAGTTGACAGTATGTTTGTGTTATAATTTTACTGGAAATATAGGATCTTTTGTAGTAGTGAAATTTTCTGTATGAAATTTGTATACAATACATACAACTGCCTTAAGGTAATATACAATAAATAGAATCTTTTGCAAGGAACTTTTTGTATTTCATTTATACAAAATACATAGAACTGAAAGTAATGTGCTGGCCACATCAGATTTTTATATTTTAAAACACATTATTTTAGTCTCAAAGTAAGTGAGAAATATCTGTATCCCGTAGTGTTTAAGCGTGATGAAGAACGCATAAAAAATATGAATGGCCGGATGTGAAAATTATCAATGAACTAATAATCTTCCTTATCATGTCGGAGCTACATACATTCATCTTATGTGCAAGGAAACGCAGTAGCAACAATATACCTAACACGACGCAATAACAAGGTCAATATATCACACTACACTAGAGATTTATTGTCCTTCTAGAACTTTCGATAGGAAATGCATTCCTAGCGCCATGAATAGTCCTCGAAATATACTATTACTATCGAACTATGTTTGTAAAATTCGTTCGCTAAAATAGGCCAGTGGCAAGCTGGAATTAATTTTTTTCTCTTAATTTGAACCTTCAAAATACTAATTTTACACCCCGGATTTTGCCGCCATATTGAAAACCACGTTGGATCAACTTTATAGCAAAATATCAAAAGTTACGACATGTATTACGCCTCAGAATTATTTAATTCTATTAGTTTTAAAAATAATTGATTAGTTTTAGAAAATAGTGATAAAATCAAAATCGAACATTATGTGAGCATGTGTTGAACGGGAACCGCAACATATAAGCACATCCTCGTTATCGTTAGGAGGTTCTGCTCGACACTCGTCACTCGCTATCAGAGCAGGATACCGGTCATTGTGTTGCGGGGCCCGGTGCCGGTCGCGGTCCCACACCCTGCATCACATCTACAGACCCGACCCCACATTCACGTGGGATCAACGTCATATCACCAACTCCACTTTAAAACAGTAAAATATGATTTTTCGTTATTGTTTGTGTTTCGACGTTTAATATTTATTTTTAAATTTACTTTACAAATTTTTACCTTCCGTCACCTTTAGATAAGGAAGGTATTGTCTTTGGTCAAAAAAATTGATGATGAGTTTTTAATGAATAAGCACGTTTTAGGTTCCCTAGAATGCAATTTTACTATTTTTACGATGATGTCTGTATGTATGTATACGTGTGTGACGATTTTTTCGGATCGCATAACTTCAATACCACCTTTCCAAAAATTATAATTTTTGCGTATTCCTTTTCTTTACATCTATATGAAGAGCTGATTAGATTTTGGTTACAATTGGTCGACCGGAAGTACCCTAATTTGAAGATATTAACAGTTTTTCTTGAAGAAACGGTGGTAAATATCATTTTTTCACATTTAATGTTATTATAAATATTAAAGAATATTTTATTCTCTATAAGATTTGACTACATTTTATACTTCATATTCAATGGATAAATAATAATTAATAAATTTATAAAGAAATTAAATTTCATACAGCAGCAAGCTATGCTATAACCATGGAAACATCTACTATATTAAGAAAATTCTGATTGACAAATGTCAGTGTTAATGCATTTGACAGTATGTTTGTGTTATAATTTTACTGGAAATATATAATCTCTTACAAAAAACTTTCTGTATGGAATTTGAACAAAATACATAGAACTGAAGGTAATGTACTGGAAATATGGAATCTTTTACAAGAAAATCTCTGTGTGGAATTTTTACAATATACACAGATCTGACCACGATCTTACGCAGGCATCGGACAGCTAAATGAATGTGCCAAAACACTATTATAGTTCCAGGAAGCAAACTGTAGAGGCGCGACAGTGCTTAAATTTTAAGAACATGGATTAAGTCACCTCTGTAGTTGAGGTGATCCGTGATTTGACGGAAGGTAATGTGTTGGCCACATCAGATTTTTTATTTATGTTGACAAGGAAGTGAAGTTCTAGTTTTTATCATGGATGTAGAATTTTTTGTCCAAGCCATAGGGCCAGCTCAAACTTATAATTTTAATTAATAAGATACTGAAATGATTTCAGTATTTTGAACATATGTGTCGAAGAAAGTTATATGGCAATAGCGCGTCTTGTTTTTTCAGCTCGCTTTCATTTATTTATATTTATTTACTAATTGTAAAATTATATTGTTTAAATATTTAATTATTAATTATTAAATTGTCACTTATTCAATATGGCGCTTCTACGATTGCTTTCCATAGTACCGATTTGCTCCGCTAGAGTGCAAAGACAATACCTTCCTTACCTAAAGGTGACGGAAGGTAAAAAAATAACTACCGAATAGGATTTCTTTTAATTCTGTGAAATCGCTTATTTACCGAAAACCCTGTACAACGTCATTTTATTGGACACAACAATAACAGCATTTTACGCAAATTCTACGCAATCAATAACAAATTTGCAAAATTGACACCTTTACCCATCGGATAACTCAATATTAATAAATATCGGTTAAAGTATAGAATAGGGCCCAAACTCAAAATGCATTTAAATGAATATATACCGGTACATCAGTCTTATATTTAATAAAATAAACCAAAATTAGGGCACGGAAGCAAAGGAATTGTGATGATTTGATGATGTAGTAAAATGTGTCGTCAGACAAAAAACAACTAATATTGAATGTAACCATCCGAGTTTCGTCAAAATAAGTTCTATGCGTTAGGTTACAGTTACATTTATTTTTTACAAATATCAAAGAGAATAATGAAAATATTTTTTTAACTCACCGGAATTTTGCTGGCCCGCAAGAACTCCAGCAGCGCCTCCAAAGATCCCAGAGTTGAAGCTTGCACATAAACACCACGTTCCTGTAGTTTGATAGACGACAGTGCTGACTTCAACTCCCGTGCAACTTCATCACGGCATAACTCAACTTCATCGGGTTTCTGAGCGACTTGGAGATTCAAACCGGCTATGGCTTTTTCCAACTCTTTAGCTGCGATTTTCACGCCTTGTGCCGCTTTAATTTCTTTGTATTCTACATACGCGTTCTTAACTCGTAGTTCCCTCATAGGTTGCGGCATTAACAACGACCTAATTTGGGTAACAATCGGTCCATCTGTCCCCGCTACAATCATTGTATCTCCTTCTCTCAATGTTCCATTCACCAAAATACAATCAATCGTAGTTCCCAATCCAGGAATGGCTTTAACTTCAAGAACTGTAGCTTGTAATTCTTCAGAGTACATCAATCTCTTTGCCAACATGTTCTGACAGGATTCCACTATCAGTGATAACAGATTACCCATTCCTTCACCAGTAACGGCACTCGTCGGGACTAAAGACACATAACTTCTAATATCTTTATTTTCGTAGAACAACGCCGCGTTGAGACCCTGTTCAGCGAATTGAACAATAACTTCTTTCGTTCTCTGTTCGAATTCGAGTTGAGTATTAGCCGCTTGGGCTTTGATAATATCGCGAACGTCTTTGCGATTCATGGTCTGCCAATCGTAAAGTCTGTCGATTTTGTTTAAAGCTACGATAAATGGAGTACGTTTGGTTTTGAGAAGGTTGATTGATTCGATGGTTTGGGGTTCGAGACCGTGCATTATGTCGACGACAAGAATTGCGATATCGCAAAGGGATGAACCTCGGCTACGTAAATTGCTGAAGGATTCGTGGCCAGGTGTGTCGATAATCAACAGGCCTGGGATTTTTAATGTCAGATCTGCAAACTAAAACATACATTTTAATAAAAATTGTTAAATTATAATTCAGCTAGGACGCGCGTATCAACTGGCATGTAGCCCATGTTTGAACTGGTACCACTTCGAATTGCTGTAGGTGTAAATATGCAGCTTATGAGTTTGTGTGTTTAAAATCTCTTTCTATTTTATTACAACTTAGTTTTTGTTTTACTATTTTACGTTCATTGGAAATATTCGTTTTCCAGGAATGGACTGTGTCATATTCTGAGTCAGAGCTCAAAGTTTCGCCCGCAGTCGTATGGGGCATCTTCAGAAGCAAGGGGGATAGTACTGTCTTAAACAAGGTTACCCGACGTGTCAACCACGCTAGAGGCCGAGTTTAAGCAACAAGAGGGGGAGACTCAGTTTACAAGGTTACCCGACGTGTAAAGCACGCTAGAGGCCAAATAAACCAAGTGACGAAAGAAAGGCCGAGAAGACAGTTATATACTAATTTAAAGATACGGTGGATGAGCAAAGCTAATGAGGACCAATGGGAATCGAGTTCGTAATGGTAGATTGGGCGTGTCGTGTTCCGAGAATCACCGGTTTCCACATGTGGCTCAAGAAATAGCCATCATCCCGATTGATGTTATTAGGATGTTTCCATATTTCTAAAGTTTCCCTGTATTTAGGTCTGTAAAACTCAGGGACAGGAGCTAAAATGCGGGAATTTTCAAATAAGATGTTATGTCCTGTGTTGTGTTGGTGTTCTGCGGCCGCAGATGTTAATACCATACCATTACGCAGACAGCGTTTGTATTCTGACAATCTAGTGTGAACACTCCTTCCTGTTTCACCTATGTATACTATGCCGCAAGAACAAGGAATACTATAAACACCGGGTGACGACAAGGGTTCGCGTTTATCTTTAGTTTGGGGGAGTATTTCTGAGATCTTTTGTGGAGGTTTAAAAAAGACCTTAATATTGTTTTTATTAAGAATTCTACCTATTTTATCTGAGAATCCTTTAATGTAAAGGATAGATGCAAATGTTTCGAACGGGGTATCCACGGGTTTCTTGGGTAAAGGGTTTAATTGTCTATGAATTACATTATTGATTAATTTTACGTCATAGTTGTTCTGGATTAAATTATGTCTGATGTGGTCAAGCTCCTGAGATTTTGATGGCACGGTGTACGAGAGCGTTGACTACTGAGAGTTTCTACGAGGGATAGTGGTGAGAATTAAAATTGAGATACCTATCAGTGTGGGTGGGTTTTAGGTTTTACGTTCATTGTTATACAATTCTTATTCTAAATTTTGCAATTTATTAACTTCTGTTTTAACGACTCATATCTTTTATTTAACAAACCTCAGTCGTCAGGCAACATAGTTAACGGTAGGTAAGGTCTATTTAGTATCGAAGCAGTTCGACAACTGTTGATTCGCTATCGACGTGTTACGATTAAGATGGTTGCAGAGTAATTGAACATCGACAAAGAAACATCTGGATTGACTATCGTTGAATATTCTCCCCAAAATAAAATTGAAGTAGAAAGGGAAACGTTCCGACGATGTAACACACACTTAAACCATCGTTACGAAGGTAATGCAGAAATACTGTGTTTAAATCCCGGAACCTTGACGGAAACACATTTCCAAATGAAGTGGACGCGGTTCAAATTCAAAATAAAATCGACAAACGAAAAGTTGCCACGTCTCACATCTCGGCAGAGAAGGTTGAATTTTTACCAAAACTTATTTATTTATTTATTAGTAATCACTCAATAGGAACAGATGTTCCCAATTACAGAGCATTATTGACAAAAACAAGGATAAATACAGAGTAGTTACAAAAAAAATTGCAAATAATGAAGTGACAATATTAGAAATAGAAATACCACAATTTAATTGCTAAAGATCAGACAAGAAATAGTTAATAATTTGTTTTCCAAATTTGGACTGAGTATCATAGAAAGTGTCAAGATTGTTAATGTATATGGACAGTGTTGAATGTAGCACACAACTGCATAATTGGAGATCGAGGTTCATAGTTTGTTCTGGGGGTGCTGTATATGAAGGTTAATTTACGCCGAGACCTAAGCGAGGTACACAAAAATTTAGGCAAGCTAGCGAATGAGTATCATCAATTAGATTATTTACAAGTTTATAGAGATATAAACATAAGGCGATTTCGGGCGACATACCCGTTCACTTCTTAGGATCAGTTACGGTCACTTGCGGTATGCTATGGTCAGTGGTGGCGCCAAAAATCAATGGTTCACTTGTTGACACCGTGCTTGGAGGTTATGTATATTCTGCGACATTTAAAACTGTCAAAAATAGTGTCTGACAATTAAAATGCATTAACGGAGAAAGATAGTTTTTTCCATATTTGTCCAAAAAAGAGTCAACGAAAATAATGTCACCCTGTTTGACATAAGACCACGACTCCGACTGTTTTGACATTTCAAAAAAAGACATGATAAAAAGAGATAGAAATAGTGAGCAGAGAGCTGACCCGACTCGCAAACCCGTTCAGCTGTGAGCACTGATCCAAGCATACCGGGTATGTTGTTCCTAGCGCCCGAATGTGTGAACGTACCTGAACGCAACATACCGCAAGTGAACGGTTGTCGCCCGAAATCGCCTATAATGAAGGGTTATACAGAGGTATATTTTCGGGCTGCCATCTATTGGTATTTTCCTTGTACTACACTTGTGACTCATTTCACTCCGTTGCTAGATTACAAACAAATCGCTGTCATGGTGACAGTTGCAAGATGGTGCCCGGTGCCAAGTATCAAGAGAGTGTATGGTCTTTGCAACAGTGACTCCCGCTATAATTATAAAGAATACATGACAAATGTGAAATTCTTTAAGTTTCCACAGCCTTCCGAAGACATTGAATCACATGTAAAACTCAAATGTCAAAACACAAGTGACAGAAGACAGAACTTTAAAAATGGCGTGGTTTGTTTGTAATCCGATTTTCCATCTCAACTTCTACATCGTCGCATTCTTTCTTGCGTGTGACGTCAAAATCATAACCCTCTATTGGATTTTTCTACGGCAGTCCAAAGAAATAACATTGAAGTCAATTAGACAGTTGGAGTAATTTCAGAACGTATCAATGAGACGATGGTGGAATTTAGCACAACAATATCTTATAATTTTTTTTGTATGCAGCTAAACCGAAAAAATCAAATTTAACCTTGACGAATGCCCTTTCAAATGGTCATTTACCTCACCTTCTTTTTTCAAAAAAAGTGTAACCCCTATTATTTAAAAAAAATTAAAATAAGAGATGACTTACTCCTTTGACAAATTTGATTTGCTCTTGAATATTCTCTATCGGCACATTAGTAGCACCAATCTGCTGTGTAATTCCTCCAGCTTCACCATCTTGTACATTAGTCCTCCTTAGTTTATCTAGAATCTTTGTTTTGCCTGTATCTACATGACCGAGGACACAAACAACGGCTGCGCGTAGATTATCCAGAGATTTGTTTTTTTCTGCATCTTCTCGGCGTTGCTAAAATATAAAAAATAAATTATAAAATTTTTAAATGAATGTTTGAATAACAGTACCATTATTCTGGCCTTAGCGCGTTCTCTACGCTTTTCCGCATCAGTACGGTGGTCGTTATCGTCGTGGTCATAATCATCGCTGTCATCATCGTCCTCGCTTTCTTCTTCTTCATCTTCGCTTGAACTCTCTTCGGAATCTTGCTTCTTATCTTCTTGCGGCTCTGGTTTAGTAGCTATACAACAAATAAATTCACAATTAAATATTTAATTACATTTAAATGTTTGTTTCATACCTGGTGCAGACGGAGCGCCATTTTTATTCTTTTCAGTTTCTTCGGACATTTCTTCCTCTTCGGAGCTCTCGGCATCCCACGCATCTTTAACATCGTCTTCAGGGGATTTTTCTTCCGGTTTCGGTTGTTCAACAATTTGTACTTCGATTTTTTTCTCGGTTTCTTGAATTTCAGGAGTTGGGGGTTCACCTTAAATACAATAATTAAAAATGGGATCAAGAAATGAAGTAATTATTTACTTTTATCTGTACTGGTTTGTTGTTTTAGTTTGTTTGGCCTGATTCTTGTACCAAGTCTCGGTTTTTTCTCGCCGACATTTGGGAGTTCTAAGCCTTGAGCTTTGTAAGCGTCTATCATAGCTTGAGCTTTGGCTCTGTCAGCTTTTTGTTTAGCGGTTAATAATTTTCCTTCTGCTTTTAATCTATCTTTTCGTTCTTTTTCTTTTTGTTTCTTCTTTTCCTTTCGTTCTTGTTCTAGTCGTAATTGTTCCAGCCGTTGTCGTTCAGCTTCTTCTTCTCTGCGAATCCGTTCTTCTTCTTCTATTTTCAAACGCTCTTCTTCTTCTCGGAGCTTTTTAAGCGCTTCTTGCATAGCAGCGATGGTTTTCTTCCCCGGGCCTTTGGCACCTTTGAGATCTTTTTCTTTGTCATCTTTAACCCCTTTTTTCTTTTTCTTTTTGGAGTCTTTATCTTCGTCGTCACCTTCGCCTCCTTCTTCATCGGGCGCTGCGGTTTCTCCAGGTGGGTTTTCAGTGGAGTCTGATTTTTCTAATTTTTTAGGCCCTTCTTTTTTTGAAGCTAATTTTTTCTGTTTTTCTCTTTCCTTCTTTTCTTTTTTCTTTTGAGCTGCGGTTTTTACTGTTCCTGAATCATCTGCGTCTTCATTCTCGGGTTTTTCTACATCTGCAGTCTCTTTCGGCACACTATAATAAAAATATGACTAATGATTTTTATAAAAATATTGTTTATAGATGTCATAAGATTTGTCCCGTTTCAAAAGAATATCTAATTAAAAAGTTATTAAAGAAAACTCGAGAAAAGAAGCCTTGAGCACAGTATACACAACACATACAGTAGCAAAACTCTGTGTCGACATCTTTGAACTTTTGATACCAAACTGAATGACCTTGAATGTAGCCATCATGTTCCTGTTGAGCGTAGTGGCGCCAATTCAAATGGTACCGCAAAGTATAATATCGTATTATAACTACAACCAGTTATACAATACGAATAAAAAGTATTTTTTATAGGTTTAGTATAATAACAGTATACAACTTGATGTCTTTTTACAAGTTATACACAAATTTTTGTCTGCGATTTTATTATCGTTCAAGACTATTATATTCCCGCCTTCTGTCAGAATCATTGAAAACAATGCCATATGCGGCGATATCAACAGGCAGACACAGACATAAATTTAAAATATATGACCGTTCAATATATTTTATGTACAAATAAATAATTGTATTGAATATTTTAATTGTAATAAAAGTTAAACTCTACGCTCACGTTCCTAATGGAGGGTTATACAAGAGGTATATTTTCGGGCTGCCATCTATTGGTATTTTCCTTGTGGGGCTGTCCTCAAATTACGTAACGCAAAATTAGGAAATTTTTGATACCCCCTCCCCTCTTTGTAACGCAAACATGAACCCCCCACCATATATTACGTAACGCCGTACATGACCCCATTTTTTTTACTGGATATAAAAGTATATGGCCTCCTTAGTACTCAGTTAAATTTTGAAACAGAAACTATTTAAATTAATGTACATAAAGATGAAAAATAATGTACTACTCTTGCCCTACGGCTTGTCACCCCAATTTTTTTACTGTATATAAAAGTATATGGCCTCCTTAATATTCAGTTAAAATTTGAAACAGAAACTAATTAAATTAATGTATATAAAGATGAAAAAATAACAGCACAGAATTTAAAAGCATATGCATTTCCATATGCTTTTAACAAACTATTGAAAAGTTTTTCCTTATCAACACTACTTGAATTCATGTTTAATATGAATTGCATTGCACGAATGAAAGACCACTGGCCCGAATTTGAACTGTGCCCGACATATGTTGACTGTAATTGAAAACAAACGACTGCCTGCATATACGAATTAGCACCGCGAAATTTGAATATTTCAAAACTATTAAAGCAAGTTTAGCAATATTTTTTATATTTTATCGTTACGTAACGCACACATTAACTCTCCCCCACATCCTCCTAACGCTGTGTAACGCTACTCTTGACCCCCACCCCACCCTTGAAGCGTTACGTAATTTAAGAACAGCCCCTGTACTACACTTGTGACTCATTTCACTCCGTTGCTAGATTACAAACAAATCGCTGTCATGGTGACAGTTGCAACATAGTGCCAAGGTGCCAAGTATCAAGCGAGTGTATAATTATAAAGAATACATGACAAATGTAAATTCTTTAAGTTTCCACAGCCATCTGAAGACATTGAATCACATGTAAAACTCAAATGTCAAAACACAAGTGACAGAAGACAAAACTTTAAAAATGGCGTGGTTTGTTTGTAATCCGATCTTCTATCTCAACTTCTACATCGTCGCATTCTTTCTTGCGTGTGACGTCAAAATCATAACCCTCTATTAAAGGAACGCCATGTTCTTGTTGCGCTGATTGACGCATGCGCGCTGTGACAGAGAATCATGAGTTTCGCTACTGTATAATACTTTTTATAATGTGCCTTGAGGAACGCCATTTTTCTCGTTCACATAAAAATTTCACCCAGAAAAAGCGAGGCAATTTTAGTATAAATGTTTTTAAAGGAATTAGTTAATAATGACCAATGGACCTTTTCAATTTAACGGCTATGTCTTTCTATCGCTGCAAATAGTAAGAAAATGGCGCGAACAAGTGCCAGTTGGGCTGTCAAACGACACGTCAAAAATAGTGCTGTCATTAAAATGCACGTATTCTCAGTGAAAATTTGCATCATTATATCATTAAACATTTTAACTTCAATAAAAGTTTTTGTAACTTATTTCGCCAAGTACTTCTAAAGTTATCAGAGATATTTTCACATTTTACGTCTAATTTTTTTAGAAACAAACGCCACAGATCTCAGTTGTTCTTACTATGCGCAGATCCCCATTGCGCATATATTCTATCTCTTTAAATTGAAAAGGTCAATAGGAGTCCACATCGATTATATCGCCTAAGAAAACAAGTCCACAAGATATTTCTGGCTGCTTTCCAAATTAATTTATTGTCGGTTTGAGAGTGAATATCCAGGGGTCGCTAACCTACGCTCCGCAAAAGGTTTAGATCCGGCCCGCGGTAATTTTGAACTGATCTTTGATAGTTAAGTTTTGATTAATATTCAAAACTACAATTATTTAAATATCAACGTGTTCAAAAGAATTATCCTCATTTTCCATGCTGCGTAATAATTAGACGAAAACTATGTCGAATAATAATTTCTTTAAGATAATGTTCAAAATATTATTGTAGGAAGATTTTGCGGGACAATTTAAAGATTTTAAAAATAATTCACAAATACTGCAGTTTTCTCAAAATCTTTTTGATGTTGTGATCAACGATGTGAACGAGAATTTATAATTAGAACTCCTTGATCTTCAAGCAAATGATGCGTTGAAGTTACTATTTAAAAATTTGACTCAATTTGTGCATTAATTAAAAAATCTGAATGACCGAAGCTAAAAAAATCGCTAAAAAATGTAAAAAAGAGTAAGTATAATTTAAGTTTACTTTTATAATCTAATGGGATTTCCAATAAGAATTAATTGGTAAGTTGTGATAATGTTATGTTCTAAATAATTTTTAAATACCTATAGACCCTGAAGAAGGTATAAATATAAACCAAAACGTCAGTTTTGTAAGAATTAATGCCGTATTATTCACCAAAACTTATTAATAATATTAATATTTTACCTTGGCTCTTTTTCCTTTCCCTTTTTAGTCTTGGTTTTCTTCTCCTCCGCATCCTTTTCAATCTTCCCCTCAGTTTCCTCTTGTGGTTTCTGAGCTTCTTCCTTTTTTCCTCCGGAATATTCCAATTCTAGTTCTGCTAACACTTTTTCTATGTCCTCTTCATCACTATCATTACGTTTTTTCCTACCCTTTTTCCCCTTTTTACCCCCAGTTTCTTTAGTCCTATTTTCATTAGCACTTTCACTATTTTGCACTTTTTTATTGTCTTTTGATTTTTGCACTACTGTTTCTTCCTCACTCTTTTCGTCATTGGAATTTTCTTCGGGGCCACTGTCTACTTGTAAAAGTGAAAATCCGGTTGCGACTTTAGTTACAACTTTTTCATCTGCAGATTCATCATCGGAGATGTTTTTCTTTGATTTTTTATTTTTGTTATTCTTCTTGGTGGTTTTTTCTTCTGTATCGTTGGAATTAGTCTTCTTCAGTGGTTTTGATTTCACAGATTCATCGTTATCTTCATCATCTATTACTTTATTTCTGAAATAATTAAAATATTAGAAATAAAATTAAGTTTGGTTATGTCAAGATTTCTTACTTAGCACCTGCTTTATCCTTTTTTGATACTTTTTTGTCTACTTGTGTTTGGGTTTCTATTTCTAAATCACTGTCCCTAAAACGATAATAACAGTATTGTTATAAATATTTTGGAATTGAGCATGCCGACAGATTTCCGGGAATTTTCTTACCCTTCGTCGTCTTGAGCTCCTTTGCGACCTTTTTTAGCTTTACCCATGTTGTATTCTTTTCAAAATTTGTAAAAATATATTTTAGTAGACTAGTTATATAAATTTATGCAATATTGCGAGTAAAAATGTCATTGCCGAGTACACGCTGCACTCATTGAGACTTTTATAGTTGCAAGTAGGGATTTTCATTTCAAAACTAACTATAACCTCACTAAAAATAGCCGGCAAAATTAAAAAATTGAGTTAAAATATTGTTTATTTCGAATTATTATATTACAATTACAAATAATGTAACATTTTACAACTTTACAATGCAGTTCCTTCGAAAGTGACTGAAGCCGAAGGCCTGGATTGAGTTTCGGGATGCGATCCCGAAACCTCTGAAATAATTGAATGTGCAGCAGTGGACGGTCTAGATTGCGCCCCGGTTGAAGGCCGCGAATGTGCAGAAACTCTAGATTGAGTTTCAGGTAAGGGACTCATTTCTATTTCTTCAATCTCTTGTTCGCCCTGTCTTTCTTCTTGAACTAGCGGTTCAGTTCGGTGAAAAACTGTATCAGATTGGGAACTTCTAGATGAGGAAGATAAGAATGTTTGACGACGTTGTGGTTGTACTCGTTGTTTCCTCTTTCTCAAATATATTATTAATCCGGTGACTAGGATTAAAATTGCGGCAGAACCTACAGCTATACCGCTTATTGATGCAATTGAGAGTTGCCCTAAAATATTAATAATATCATCACGGCTTATTCATTTTTTTTTTCATTATTAAATTAAATAATTGTATAATATTTAAATAATATTCAAACTTTACGATATATTTAAATCATGAATTTGGCGCTCGTTTGACTAACGCAGTACTCGCAAGCCAATGCCAAGCGACTGAATTAATTCATTTGTTATAAACAACAATGTAGTTGATGATGGGTTTATAGTGAATATTTGTTGAAAATTTGTGCAGAAATCCTTTGAGATAAAAGGTAATTTACATATTTCTCGATTCAGGAAAACTTGGCGGTCATTTTGAGGTATAATACATGCCCGGACGAAGAAAATATTGTTGATTATCTGTAAAAATTGTTTCGTCTGTTAGCAATATAGGAACAACAATGGCGGAATTTTGTAAGTAATTTCAAATATTTATTGTTGTACAAAATTGTTGAATTTGGTCATATTCTAACATTTTTTAATAATTCAATTGGACTGTGATATATTGTGTGTCTGTCTGTGAATGTGTGGAACGCCAAAAAGAATGTATGGACTATGGAAAATGTAAATTAGTATAGAAGTTAATAAATGGTCGCAATTTTGTACTAATTCCATTCGTGTAAGTTGCAGATATCACATGCAGCTTCTTCCTCAGCAAAAAGTCATGGAGATGTTTTCTAGGTATATTTGGTAAACTTGATATGGTGGTAAGAATTAGTTTGTAAAATATTTCGAGTCGCGGTTCCCTTTCTTAAGCCCCTTTAGTTTATAAATTAATAAATAGTCAATATTTGAATGTAATTTTGTTTCTTTTAATCTGTTACAGATATGGAATGTCTTATCGTTTGTTGTAGAAAAAATAACTGAAGATACAAGACCATAAGAAATCAGTGGCGTGTTTCAAGAAATATTAGGTATTGTATGACTGTTTGTATGTGTGGGACGCCCAATGAATGTTGAGAATGTATCGTCTATAAGTTAATAAATAGTCGCAATTTTGTACTAATTTCGTTCGTATAAGTTACAGATATCACATGCAGCTTCTTCCAAAGACATGGAGATGTTTTCCAGGTATATTCGGTAAACTTGATACGGCGGTAAGAATTTAGTAAAATATTTCGTGTCGCGGTTCCCTTTATTAAGCCCCTTTAGTTTATAAATTAATAAATAATCAATATTTGAATATAATTTTGTTTGTTTGAGTCTGTTTCAGATATGGAATGTCTTGTCATTTGCTGTACAAAAAGTAACCGAAGATTCAAGACCATAAGAAGTCAGTCGTGTGTATTGATGAATATTTCAAGAAATATTAGGTATTGTGTGACTGTTTGAGTGTATGGGACGCCCAATGAATGTTGAGAATGTATCGTGGTTTCTCTTTGATAGGCCCTAATAGCTCATAAGTTAAAAAATAATCCATATTTTATTTTAATTTCGTTTGTATAAGTTTGTTGCAGATACCAAACAAGTCGCCGCTCTTTCCAAATGATCTTCAATCTTCAGGTATAATTGGTAAATTTAATCCTGTGGTAAGACTTTAAATTAAAAAATATTTCGAATCGCGGTCCCCTTTGATAGATTCCTATTAATTTATAAGTTAATAAATAATTAATATTCAAATCTGATTCCTTTTGTATGAGTTTTTTGCAGATTTAAAACCATTTTGGATTCGGCAGTTGTACCAAAAATAGCCGGACACTCCGTGATTCTAGTGCGTGACACAAAACAGTAAGAAATCAGCCACGCGTTTTGAAAGAATATTCCAGAAAATATTAGGTATTGTTTGTTACAGAAATGAACAAAGTCGGTCATCACAAGAAGAAATTCAAGTTATAAGATTTACTGTAATTTATACTTAGCTTTAAGATGTATTGTAACTTATTATTATAAAAGAAAAAGATTTTTCCCAGTTTTTTTAGCCGTGCCAAAGATGCTGCCCAACAAGGTAAATGGTCATGGTAAAAAATGAAGTATATTGCCTATTATTTTCATTTTTTTGGTTCATAATTTTTTTCAAAGATTCATTGAATAATTTCCACTTTAAATTTTACTAATTAACTGCTCTAAAGGCCAAAAAAGCGAAAAAAAAATTGGAAATTTTTTATCCCAAGGTCCTCCTACGCAAATTTTTTTTTGGCCTTGGCAGACAATCACGATTTTCTCGCTTCCTATTAACTTTTTGGACACAAATTCATTAATCGATTCCTTGAAGTCTCCTTCACAATTTATTGCATAAATTTTACTTTTATGACATTAATCTTAATGTTAACAACGCGGCGATTTTCCGACTTTAGGTTACCTGTCAAAAAGTTCAGCGCAACAGATCGAGACGCAAAATTTCCATAAATATGATAATTAAAACGTCAGTAAGTATTGATTAATAATATTTAATAGTGTTTTGCATTTATAATTGTGTAAATATTCCGTTTTATTTAGCGATAACTTAAATATGGGATTATTTTTGTTAGAACAGAAAGTTTATGATTGTGTATTACTGTTGGACGTCGCTATAGTCCCAAACACGGGACCGTGTTCCAAAAATTAAAATCCCGAAGAGGCGTGGCAGACCAATTAAATCACGATGAGGCGTGGTTTAATACTAGTAACGTTCGGGACTTGTGCAAAAAATACAAAACCCGAACGCAGAACCGTTGTTGAACACCTTAGTTTTCCAAACATGAATTTTGTATGTTAGGCAAGGTAATGTTAAAATGTATTTAAAGAAAATTGCGTATACGCCTATTCGGAATTTATTTTTTTTTCTAAACGACCCCGCATTTGGGACTGTAAACACTTTCATTATTGTTTCCATTCGTATAATATTACCTGTTATAATTTCTATGGTGTCCCCATCTTCAATTCCTATAGATCCTTCTATTTCTGCACTACATTTCCATGTTCCATAATGTTCAGACCCCACATTTTTAATAGTTACTTGACAATCACCATTATCGATCGATGTTCCGTTATACCAATACAAACCGGCAATAGGACTGCAAAATAATATATGAATGGGCATTCTGCTTTAATAAAATTGAAGATAAATAACTAATTAATAATATAGATTACACTTAAAAATACAGAATAATGCGAAATATACTGAATTTACAATTTTGGCGCCTAAAATTTGTGACGTAGATTTTTTGAAAAAAACTTACTCATCGTTTGTAACGGTCTGATCTATTTTGAATCCTGTTACCCCATCCGGTAATGTAAACCTACAATACTTCAAAATATTTGAGTTTTTAGCTACTGCTTTACATCTTATTGTAAGTTGGGAATCCCAATCTACTGTCAATGTTTTATTTACTGCAATCAAAGCAGTGTCGCCCACTCTAATTGGAATATAAACGACATCATCCAAAATATGCGTCTCTAAGTGACCAATTTGCATTTGCCATTCTCCAGTTTCGTTAACACTGGCGTCAAATATTGTTAAATCACAAAGACCGATACTTATTTTTCCAGTTGTTTTCCTAAAATATTATTTGTAAAATATAATTCGTTAAATTATGGAAATAAAATACCAAAAATTATTGTAAAACTCTCTGTTAATGACGTAATTTGTACCGTTTGGATGTTTAACTATACAATATTTTATTGGATAATTCGTTTGATAGCTGATATATAAAGGGTTGTTAACTCCCGCAATTACTTCCGGTAAAGTTCTAGTGGCACCTCCTGCCGATCTTTTACTGCGAAGTTTATTTCTTTCTACTGTAATTATTGCTTCTTTTACTTCAAATTCAGTAGTTTTTGTAACAACTTGTCTGTGAATTCCCACGGCACATTTCCAAACCCCATAATCTTGTGTTTTTGGTTTTTCGATAGTAATGCCACAGTCACCATCTTTTAATTGTCGACCAAAGTAACTATATTTTCCGTTGCTTAGGCCTTCGCTAAGACGAAAGCCGTGTTCGCTTCCATCTTTGATAAATCTACAGAAAGTAACATTCGCTATTTCGGAATTTTTTAAATTGCAATATAAGTTTATTTTATCTCCAGCTTTATTGTATCCCACATCAAACGATTCGCCTATAAAGAAAAAAAAACGGTTTTGTTGAGTAATACAAAAATTGGGTTCGTACGAACCCAAAAATCATTCATACTTCAGGTTTAACTTTTCTAACCAATTTGAAAAAAATTAAAATGTATAAAGTAATGTTTATTAATTTAAAAATGTACCAGTGAGTATTCAATTATTATTTTTATTATTATAATATATAATTTCACATATTTAAATAATATTCAAACTTTACGATATTTTTAAATCATGAATTTGGCGCTCGTTTGACTAACGCAGTACTCGCAAGCCAATGCCAAGCGACTGAATTAATTCATTTGTTATAAACAACAATTTAGTTCATTGTGAGTTTATAGTGAATATTTGGTGAAAATTTGTGCAAAAATACAATGGGATAAAAGGTAAATTATATATTTCTTGATTCAGGAAAACTTGCCGGTCATTTTGATGTATAATACATGCCCAGGCAAGAAAAATATTGTTGTTTATCTGTGAAAATTGTTTCGTCTGTTAGCAAAATAAGAACAACAATGGCAAAATTTTGTAAGTAATTTTAAATATTGTTGTACAAAATTGTTGAATTTGATCATATTCTAACTTTTTTTATATAATTTAATTGGTCTGTGATGTATGTGTGTATCTGTGAATGTGTGGGACGCCAAAAAGAATGTATGAACTATGGAAAATGTGAATTAGTATATAAGTTAATAAGTGGTCGCAATTTTGTACTAATTCTATTCGTATAAGTTGCAGATATCACGTGCAACTTCTTTCTCAGAAAAAATACATGGAGATGTTTTCCAGGTATATTCGGTAAACTTGATATGGTGGTAAGAATTTAGTTTGTAAAATATTTCGAGTCGCGGTTCCCTTTGTTAAGCCCCTTTAGTTTATAAATTAATAAATAGTCAATATTTGAATGTAATTTTGTTTCTTTTAGTCTGTTACAGATATAGAATGTCTTGTCGTTTGTTGTAGAAGAAATAACTGAAGATACAAGACCATAAGAAATCAGTGGCGTGTTTCAAGAAATATTAGGTATTGTATGACTGTTTGTGTGTATGGGACGCCCAATGAATGTTGAGAATGTATCGTCTATAAGTTAATAAATAGTCGCAATTTTGTACTAATTTCGTTCGTATAAGTTACAGATATCACAGGCAGCTTCTTCCTCAGCAAAAAGACATGGAGATGTTTTCCAGGTTTTACGGTAAACTTGATACGGTGGTAAGAATTTAGTTTGTAAAATATTTTGAGTCGCGGTTCCCTTTGTTAAGCCCCATTAGTTTATAAATTAATAGATAGTCAATATTTGAATGTAATTTTGTTTCTTTTAGTCTGTTACAGATATGGAATGTCTTGTCGTTTGTTGTACAAAAAATAACTGAAGATACAACGATACAAGACCATTAGAAATCAGTGATGTGTTTCAAGAAATATTAGGTATTGTGTGACTGTTTGTGTGTGTGGGACGCCCAATGAATGTTTAGAATGTATCGTCTATAAGTTAATAAATAGTTGCAAACTTGTACTAATTTCGTTCGTATAAGTTACAGATATCACAAGCAGCTTCTTCCTCAGCAAAAAAAAAACGTGGAGATGTTTTCCAGGTATATTCGGTAAACTTGATACAGTGGTAAGAATTTAGTTTGTAAAATATTTCGAGTCGCGGTTCCCTTTGTTAAGCCCCTTTAGTTTATAAATTAATAAATAGTCAATATTTGAATGTAATTTTGTTTCTTTTAGTCTGTTACGGATATGGAATGTCTTGTCGTTTGTTGTAGAAAAAATAATTGAAGATACAAGACCATAAGAAATCAGTGGTGTGTTTCAAGAAATATTAGGTATTGTGTGACTGTTTGTGTGTGTGGGACGCCCAATGAATGTTGAGAATGTATCGTCTATAAGTTAATAAATAGTCGCAATTTTGTACTAATTTCGTTCGTATAAGTTACAGATATCACAGGCAGCTTCTTCCTCAGCAAAAAGACGTGGAGATGTTTTCCATGTATATTCGGTAAACTTGATATGGTGGTAAGAATTTAGTTTGTAAAATATTTCGAGTCGCGGTTCCCTTTGTTAAGCCCCATTAGTTTATAAATTAATAAATAGTCAATGTTTGAACGTAATTTTGTTTGTTTGAGTCTGTTTCAGATATGGAATGTCTTGTTGTTTGCTGTACAAAAAGTAACCGAAGATTCAAGACTATAAGAAGTCAGTCGTGTGTCTTGATGAATATTTCAAGAAGTATTAGGTATTGTGTGACTGTTTGTGTTTTTGGGACGCCCAATGAATGTTGAGAATGTATCGCGGTTCCTCTTTGATAGGCCCTAATTGTTCATAAGTTAAAAAATAATCCATATTTTATTTTAATTTTGTTTGTATAAGTTTGTTACAGATACAAAAATAGTCGCAGCTTTTTCCAGAGCATAAGGACATACAAATAATGATCTTCAATCTTCAGGTATACTTGGGAAAGTTAAACCAGTGGTAAGACTTTAATTTATAAAATATTTCGAGTCGCGGTTCCCTTTGTTAAGCCCCTTTAATGTATAAATTAATAAATAGTTAATATTTGAATGTAATTTTGTTTGTTTGAGTCTGTTTCAGATATGGAATGTCTTGTTGTTTGCTGAAGAAAAAATAATCGAAGTTACAAAACCATAAGAAATGTGCGGTGTGTCTTCAAGAATTTCAAAAAAAGGTATTGTGTGACTGTTTATATGTGTGGGACGCCCATCTGAATGTTGAGAATGGAGACAACATGTACTCGGATTTGTTTAATATTTTTCAGAATTCCAGAAGAGGGACAAAGCGCTCATCATAAGATTTTGGAGCTGTCCAGTCCAAAAGAAAAAATTCAAGCTATAAAACATGTAATTTTTGTGTTTATATTTAGCTTTAAGATGTATTGTAACTTATTATTGTAAAAGAAAAAGATTTTTCTTAGTTTTTTAGCTGTGCCAAAGCCGCTGTCCAACAATGTAATATGGTTATGGTAATTTGGTAAGAAAAAATAAAGTACAATGCTTATTTTTTCGTTTTTTTGGCCCATAATTTTTTCCCAAACATTCCTTGACTAGTTTCCACTTTAAATTTTGCTGTTAAATCGTTTAAAAGGCCAAAAAAGCGGGGGAAAAATTTGGAAATTTTTTACCCTAAGGCGTCCCCACGCAAAATTTTTTTTGGCCTTGGCAAATATTCGCAATTTTCTCGCTTCCTATTGACTTTTTCGGGACAACCGATACACCAATCGATTCATTGAAGTCTCCTCTACAATTTGAGTATGAATTTATTGCATATTTTTTACTTTTATGGAACTGATTTTAATGTTGAAGAACACAGCGACTTTCCGGTTTTAGGTTATGTGTCAAGAAGTTCAGCGCAGCCGAACTAGCAGTTTGTCCGGGAAAGTTTCCGTAAATTTGATTTTAAAAAGACAGTAAGTGTATTATTTAATAATACAAACATTTAATGGTGTTTTACATTCAAATTGTGTCTAAATGTCCCGTTTTATTATGTGATATAACAAAGTTTCGTATATGTGGTTAATATTATGGTTAAAACAAAGTTTTGTGATAGTTAAATGGCCAGAATTACCCTCCAACTTTTGAAAAATAACGAAAAAATTGGTAAGTGATAATATTTTATATATTTAAATATTCCAAAAAGTCTTAGATTTAATTTTGAAAAGATATAATTCATTCAACAATCATTCTAAAACCAAACAATTTTATACAAGCTTCGGCACTTTATATATTCATTTAATAATGTAATAAAATAATATATTATAAATCTCACATCCTATTATACGATTTAAATAAAAAAACAATACCTAAAACTTCAATTCGAGGTTGTAGAATAATTTCATCAATTTTCCCAAGAACGCCAACATTTGCTTTCCATTTTCCGGCATACAATTTATTAATATTTTCCAAATCTACTTGGCATTTATCAAAAATATTACGATCTGCTAAAACTGGGATAGATATTTCACAATAACTGGCATATTTTGTTACATTGAATTCGTCGTGCGCTCCTTCTTTAATGATAAAATCTCCATCAGGCCGGTCAAAGTTTTCTGAAATATTTTAATTTATTGAACTGATAACCCAAATACGAATAGAAACTTACTTATAACTTTCAAATTAATAAACGATTGATACAAATGGTCATCTTCTTCATTTACAGCTTGGAGTCTCCATCGACCTGTATCAGACACTGTAACATTTTTAATTCTTGCTCCGCAGCCACTTTTTTTAGAATCTGGCGTCCAAAATTCAACTTTTGGACTAAAACATAAAATTTTCATTTTTAACACTTTTAAATATATGTTTCACTTACTTGATTTCTCCATCAGGGTCTAAAGATGTTGTTATTTCGGCGTCTTGTGTTGTAATCTTACAGTCCGCGTAATTTTCGGGCACTTTTGCTAAATATATTAACACATCAACACCCTCAATAACGTAAGTAACGTTACTACTTGGTTCTGCCCGATTTGGATACACATAGCCGTATTTAGTTGTTGGATTTTTTATTTTTAATATTTCGTACGCTAAAACACAATCAATGTTGCAACAATTATTACGTCATAATTATTAATGTTACCATTTATCGAGAAAATAAAACAAGAAATGAATGAAATAACTTTAAATGTAAACATTTCAATTTGCAGACTAGATAACACTACATTTAATTTGGAGAGTTATTTTAAACTGATGTTTTCTTATGAAAGATAAAAAATTATGTAAAATAGTAAGAGAAAAAAATCAAGGATGTTTTAATTTATCGAACTGATACTTAAACTATATCATTAAGTAATTGCTGTGATAAACATGAATAAATAAGACAATTATTAGCTAAAAATTGTTTAATTACAAGACGAGAGAAACCAGTAACAATTAAACAATATTATTATTATTATTAAAACCGAATTAAAAAACTATCATATTGGGCAGAAACTGGTTTAAGAACCGGTTAATCCGTAATTTCATGTCGAAAAACGTGATATTTTAACCAAACCCACTATTTTTAAATACTGGAAACCGGTAAAAATTAATCGAATAAATTAAAACCGATTTCAAGTTTAAATTCTCTTGCAAAAACATTTTTAAATACCAGTATTTTGAGTCAAAAAACGTGATTTTTTAACCGAACCCACTATTTTTAAATACTAGAAACCGGTAACATTTAATCGAATAAATTAAAACCGATTTCAAATTTAATTTCTCTTGCAAAAACATTTTTAAATACCAGTCCAAAAACGTGATTTTTTAGCCGAATCCACTATTTTTAAATACTGGAAACTGGTAACAATTAATCAAATAAATTAAAACCGATTTCAAATTTAATTTCTCTTGCAAAAACATTTTTAAATGCCAGCCCAAAATAGTATATTAAAGAACGTGTTTTATAAGACATGAAAGAAAGTCTTATAAAATGAGTTCTTTATACTATTTTTTATATTTTGCGCCTTCTACAATAACCTTAACTTACTCAATTTGTGATTATATTTGTAACCATTTGTACATTTTCATGTAAATAATCTTCCCTAAATAAAAAAAAATAATAATAATTTCGACATTATATTATTAAAATGAATTGTCAATTAACTAAAAATAAATTAGGTAAAAATGGGTTAAAGAAACGTAATCTATTACCAACCATCTAAAACAAAAAATTGCGTATCGAAATGAAGGTTATTACGATACGCAATTGCGTATCGTAATGACTTCATTATGAACGCAAAATATAAAAACGTGATTTTTTAACCGAACCCACTATTTTTAAATACTAGAAACCGGCAACAATTAATCAAATAAATTAAAACCGATTTCAAATTTAATTTCTCTTGCAAATACATTTATAAATACCAGTATTTTGAGTCCAAAAACGTAATTTTTAACCGAACCTAATTTTTTTAAATAAGGAAAACCGGTAACAACCGAAAATAAATTAAACGTTTTTAAAATATTTCAGGCAAACATATTTAAAAATCGGTTAACCAGTAATTTTATGTACAAATATCAGATTTTTAAACCGAACCCAATATTTTTAAATACGGGAAACGATAACAGTTAACCGAAATATAATAAAACCGATTTGATAGCTATGATTTCGGGCAGAAAAATCGACTAACCGGTAATTTTGTTAAAAGAGGTGACTTAACTGAACCCAATATTTTTAAATACGGAAAACCGGTAATTTTAAACCGATTTTAAATTTAAATTCTTGGGTATAACAGTTTTAAAAACCGGTATTTTATGTCTAAAAATACTTTTAAACGAAACTATTATATTTCTCATTAAAAAAATTATTACTATTAACCGAATTAAATTGAAAACGTAATGTATGAAATATTTTATTAACCGGTTAATTTAATTGATTTAAAAACCGGTTAAGTAAACTGCAAACTAGTTTTTGAACAATACCGGTTTAAAATTAATGTTTTCTTAATTTAGATTAAGCATTAACCGTTTTTTGTGATTTTGTGAAACTATGCAAATTAAATTGTAAAATTACCATGTATAACACTTATGTACACTAAAATAAGACACACCGTGACGCGACGAGACATTATAATAAATTAAAACGACAAAATCAGTTAAACAATACAATGAAAAAATATTATCTTACATCTCATTTATCTTTTGGCCACACATAGAATTGTGATCATTATGTTCATCTTAAGATAAAACAAATATTTATTTATTTATATTATTATGTAATAAAATATCTGCGGATAAATGCAACAAAAAAACTTTATTACCAATCGCTACATACATAAAAATAAATGTAAATTAAATATGTAAATATAATTATTATTCAATCCAAGTTATTTTATCATACTGAGAGACTTTTACGGGTAAATGCGGTGAAATAATGTTAGCGTCTGCAAACATATTTAAAGGGAGATTCAGTTCTTGGAATCCACTTTCTCGGCTTGTATATTCTCGCAAAATATAATCCTTGCTAAAATCGTGAAAAAGTCGGGTGTCGTTTACCCGCACCATAACATTATCAACTCTCAGGAAATATCTTAGCAAAATGAAAAAAGAACTTGGCATCACTCGCTAGAAACGAGAAAATTTTGTAATATTTCATATACAGTTACGTGCATAGACATCGACCGCTCTGAAGTTTTGAATTTAATATTTTTTTAGAAACCAGTCGTCAGATTAAAATAAAATTTGTTTGAAAGATCATTTAATACGCTTTAACATGAGCCTAAATTAATTAGAATTTCTTTCAAAAGTTCAAAAATGCATGAAACAAATTAACATAACTTTAAAATTAACTTAGAATCTGATACAACACTGAAAAATAATTAAATTTAAACTGCAAAGTGGTCCATTTCTAAGCACATAGGTGTATTTTTGAAAAAGTTTTAATTAAGCAAGCACCAAATATTTGACCATTAAAATACATAAACTTTGTTCGCGAAAATTTGGACATTTTTGCGCACAAATTATCTGAAGTCGCAAAACTTACGCACGTAAAACTTGTTATAGGGGGGTGTGAGCAAACACGCGGCTTCAGCGAACTCGAAAAAAAAACCGACCAGTGCTTCTTGAAATACGGGACCTAACTTTTTATTTTAAATTGAAACATATATTTTATTTGCCTGTTTTTTAAAAAATTTAATCCTGAAATCGTCTATAAAATGCACAAAAATCGCCATTAAAAGTTCAGAGTTCGGAAGTAATTTATTATACAATTTCAGGCAAATGCAATGTTGCCAACCTTATGATAATTACTGTCCATATAAAATAATTTGAGCAGATATACGATGTACACTATTATTCACGAAAGATGATTATTCAAGGACGATTGGTCGAACAAATAATACACGGCACTTTATAGCAGTAGCTTAGCAAAATTTTATATTAGAAAGAGAAAGATTAGTTGACGTATGACTCTTTAATTTATGTGGTGTGACTGATATACGTAAATAGTGCCATTACTTTCTGACACACTATAAATAGCAGTGACGTATGTCGTAGAGTTACAGACATGTAATTATGTACTACACTGCCATCTGTACTAATGTTTATCCAGTGCCGTTGACATTTAAATCAAATTATTATTTTATAGTTTACGTCAAGTCTATATTTCTGTTTCAAGCAAACACGTAGTTGAAAAGGATAAAACTTTGAGAAAAGCATTATTTAAAAAGAAACATAGTTTTCAAATAAAGTACATTTATTTTTTCAGTTAAAATGTATCCATAAATATTTCGCATTGGACGCCTATGGGTACGAAATGCAGTGAAGGTAGATGCAAGTAATATTATACCAGACGGTTCATAAATGACCTTGAATAGTAATCTTTCGTAACTAATAAAAAAATAACAATAAATATTTGCAAGATAGGGTACTATACCATAGTCAAATTTTAATTATCTTAATTAAGAAGATGAAAATATACATAAATTAATGTGTATTAGTAAAAAAAAAATTGTTTCAATATTGATTAAGTCGCAAACTACAAGCGATTAAAGTTGATTACTAATTAGGAATGACACGTTAGGTCCTAAGAATTTGATTGGTCGCCTGATTTTAAAACCGAGATTCGCGCGTCTGCTGCGATCACCTTTAAAAGATTATGAACTGTCATGTTGTATAACCTAACAAAAAAAAATTACAATTTTATGTTTAATGAATTTGTTTAAATATAATATCTAGGAATATTAACAATAGTAATGTATTTATAATTAAATCAATTTATAATATGTATTAATTAAATTAATAATAATATTAACTAATCAAAACAAACAAACACTAGCGCCATCCGCCGTCATACTTTGTGCCATATTGTCAAACTGTTTCAATGTTCTATAATTTATTAAGAAAAAAAATGTTTATTATTTATGTTATTTATGAATAGTAATAATTTTTTCGTGAATATAACTTATAAGTTTTAATATAAAAATATTTCAGCTATGCAAACATGAAAAAATATGTTCTCTCTAGAACTAACAGTTTGTCGACCACTGGAAGTACCAGCTACGTCACGCTACAAATTCTTAACTTTAAAAATTCATATCTCGCTTATTACGTAAAATTTTTAAGTCGCGTTCGCACTAAAATTCTTATTTCATCCTGTTCTTACAGAAAAAAAATAAAACAAAAATGTTATAGAACCCTATTCCGAAGAAAAAGTTTGAAATAAAACATATAAGTTTGAGTGTTCTTTACGATAACTTAAATGACCGAGGCTAGCAACCTGGATATATAACCATAACCTATATAAATAAATTTTCCTTTCATTTTCACAATTTTTCGATTTCAAATAAAATTGAATATGCACCTCAGGCACTTCAGTTCCTTTTATCACTCATATGGTTCCACATATGTGATAAAAAGTAGAACTTGAGTGCCTTGATACATAAATAACTATTTGGAGAAAAAATAAAAGTTTCGTCCCGTATTGTTAAATTCCTCGAAATAAAAATGGCGGCCTATTTAAAATAAACATCCTGCAGAAAAATAAATTTATACATATTTCTGTTAATAACATGTAAAATTGATTGAAATTTTTTGTTGCTTACAATCAAAAACATTGGTGCTCATTTAAATTATTCTCTATTAATAATATAATATTGACTTACAATTTTTACATTACAGCAAGCTATCCCATTATCATGTAATTCATCTTCATACAACGTTAACTCCTGATAAAACAGGATTTTTTCCCGTTCTTTTAATCGTTCCAGATTAATTCTTTCTTCTGTAGGTTCAGTGTGCAACTTTTTCAGTGTACCTTTGTAATCAGTAGAGAAAGTCCAATCAAACGGTTTAACTTTCTCCTCTAGATTAGTATCAGACCTATGCAACAGTTTTTATCTACATATATCAAGTACGTGATATTTTAAACTTAAAATTACCTCGATTCTTGCCAGACTTTGGCAGTGGCAACTTTAAAAGGCAATCGGCCATTGCTCACGGTTTTTAATGCATCGAATGCGTTGAATTCAATCACAGCGCCATTTTTGTGAGTTAGTGATAATATATTGTTTGGAAAAACCATATCTGGCATGTGGGGCATTACAAGTGATTCGCTGTACCTTTAAAGGTACATAATTAAAATGATTATTAGTAATAAACTGTTAATACTTACATACAAAACTGACATTTTCCTTCCTGTTTTGAGCAAACTTCTGGCGTTGAACACTGAGAATGCAAAATATGTGATTGTTTGAATTTTACATTCCAGTCATAGAACATATGCTCTTCTGAATTAACAGGGAGTCTTTGAATGTCAACTAATCCTTTTATGTTACTAATTGTAGTCATTTTTGTGTATATTCTTATGAACTAGTATAAATACTAACTATAATACAGTATTTTTCGATACGAAATAGAAAATGTAAGTTCTTGGTTAGGATAACTGTCAAACATGACTGAGACAGCGTTCGAATCTAGGGAAATTTAATAATACTGGCGAAAGGCGAAAGTTACTATATTTAAATTTGGTGTATTCTAAAATGGCGCAAAGCCGTTAGCTTATTATTAATATCAACGACCAGAAATATACTAGACACGTGCTAGACACTAGACAAAACGTGCCCGATACGTCACTATTGTTTGTTATGTTCTCGGCTGGACGGAAAGAGATAACTAGAGATAGAGATATATAAAGTCTACTCTAAAGTTTGTCGAGAGATGTCTCTACGGTCCATATAATATATTTGTGACCATTTGTGACATTTTGCTCCTTTGGAAGTTGTGGTCGTTCGGGCCTCGATTTTGTAACTTTAAATTCTGTCTAATTTCAAATTCTGTCAGAATTGGGTTTACCCCACTACAAATTCTACTGTTCCAGACTAGTAGAATTTGAAATCTATCCGGAGAAAGAATTGGGGAAATCTCAATTCTGTCATTTCAAATTCTACTGGTCTGGAGCAGTAGAATTCGTTGTGGGGAAATCCCAATTCCAACAGAATTTGAAATCAGACAGAATTTAACTTGAAGTTAAAAAATCGAGGGTCGCTTGTTCATAGTTTTCTGATTTCATTGTTCTCTATAAATGTGCCTTTTTCAAGTTTTGAAATAAAATGTACATAATTCTAAAAACTCTTATTAATTAAAAAACAATTAATTAATACTACCATGAGAAATTTACCTACGGGAATTTCGGTCGGACTGTATTCATAACGATATCCTGGATCACAATCCATTAAATAATCGGCATTCAATTGCTCAATTTAATTTTATACATTTATTTGAAAATCCGGATCCACCATGAAACAAAAATAAATTTAGAAAAAACTACAAATAGAATAAGAAGCAAATATATAAAAGCAACATTGTTTAAAATAAATAATTAAATACAATTCTTTTTACCCTTTATTAATACTAATAACAATTTGTTTCATGCATTGGTTTTCGTTAATAATAATTTAAATGTTTCAAATATAGTACAGTTAATTTTAATAAAACAAGCAGTGACATCTAGCGAATACTCCGTGAGGGGACTTTACATATCTCTATCCCAAGTTGTCTCTTTCTGTCCAGCCGGAAACAAAACAATGCTATGAAATCTAGTGTATTTGTGATCGTTGATTAATATTATATTTTATTTTGAGACTATTATCTTTGAATTACATATTATTTAAGATAAGAAATAAATATTAATTATAAGTCAAAATTTGTTCACTTCAAATTATTTATATAGTAAATTAATGAAGACCCCCACTATATTACTTTTTACCTCCCGCCAACACATACATAGGTAAGGGAGGCAATGTTATCGGTCCAAAAATTCGATATAGGGTCTCCACAACACGTTTTTACTATTATTGCAATGATGTCTGTCTGTCAGTGTGTCTGTGTATGACGACATAAGATGATCATAGTAAGAATTTTGTATCACTTCCGGTTTTAGCGGAAATGGGTACAAGTTTCAATCTAGCATAGGGAATCGGTATTTTTATATTTTTTTTTTCCAGAATGTCAATAAAATTAGCTTCACAACGATACCAAAATCTCATAGTTTTTCTTCAACCTTTTTAAAATGGGGACCACTTATTTTCAAAATATGTATTAATAAAACTCCATACAAAATTAAACATAGCATGCTATGAAACAATTTTATTACCTTAAATTAAATCCCAAAATTGTTAGGGCACTTCAACTTTATGTAGATAAATACTTTTCTTTTGTTTTAAGGTAATAAAATTATTTCATAGCTTGCTGTGTTTAATTTTGTATGGAATTTTATTAATACATATTTTGAATATAAATGGTCGCCATTTTAAAATGGTTGAAGTAAAACTTTGATATTTTGATATCATCGTGAAGCTAATATATTCAGAAAAAATATATAAAAGTACAGATTCCCTATGCTAAATTTAAAGTTATACCCGTTTCCTCTAAAACCGGAAGTGATGCAAAATTCCTACAATGGTCAATTTATGAAGCCCTTTGTCTAGTTTAAGTTCGTTTATTAACAATGGACCTTTTCAATTTAAAGAGATAGAAGGTATGCGCAATGGGGATCTGCGCATGGTAAGAACAACTGAGATCTATGACGTTTGATTCTAAAAAAATTAGACGTAAAATGTGAGAATATCTCAGATAACTTTAAAAAATCTTATCGAAATAAGTTACAAAAGCTTTTAATGAAGTTAAAATGTCCAACGATGCAAATTTTCACTGAGGATACAGGTATTTTAATGACTGCAATATTTTTGACAGCCCAACTGCCAATTGTTCGCGCTATTTTCTTGGTGCCGGACTTACGCCAAATACCCTGTATAAGACTTTTATATCAATGGGAACAATATATTACATTTTGTTAAAATTGATAAACCGGAAGTAGTACTTTACTTGAAGCTCCGAACAGATCTTGAGAAAATATATTAAAATATTATACAAAACTTCTCAAATTTGTCATTTTAAACTCGTATATAGTACATATTAGATTTTGACTATGATAAAACGGATGAGATACTTAATTTGGAGCTCCTCAGTTTTTTGAGGAAAAACAATAAAATATAATAAAAAATTTCGTATTACAGATTTTTCTATTTATTGGTACAACAAATTAGATTTTGTTTACAAACGATCAACTGGAAGTGATACTTTACTTAAAGAGCTTAGTTGGATGCTTGTATGTACGCAGACACTCGAGTAAAGTTAAATACATTTTGGGACCAGACAAAGAATGTGTAAATTAAAGCGGCATCCAAAATCCAAAATGTCCCAAAGAAGTGATTCATATTTTTCTTTATTTTTTTGAAACTCCGTCAACAATTCAAACTTTTGTAACTTTCCCGCATGCGTCCTATATTCCTCTTCCTACTATTCCTGTCTCCAGTTATCCTGCGACGGGCGTCGAGTCGGGATGTACGCGTCGGGACGCTTTATGCCGACGTCGCGTGGCAACGACAGTCGGCGTGCGTGATGAACATCGACAGGAACGTCCTGTTGAAAAGAGCCAGCCTGAAGACCCGAATGCAGTTATGGTGGGGCAGACTCAAGGTCAAATCTGCACTAGGTCACTTGGGGCTGTTGTTGACGTTGATGGTGTACACCACTGCCGGGGGGATTGTAAGTAAGAGAAAAAGTTTTTGATAAAAAAATTATGAATTAATAATTTTAGTGCAAACGCGAAATTATACGTATTAAGCGAGATATGGGTGCGATAAACTTGCACAACCATTCTGGCACAAATACCATATTTATTATGGTTGTTTTTTAAAAAATATATTGGGTTGTGCAAATAGTAATAAAATAAACATTAAATTCCAGCTTCTCCTTCATCCCAGTTAAAATCACGGTTAATTTAGTTCTTGCCGGTCCTGTGAAAAGTTAGGGATATTATATTACGCATCTTAAATGAAAGTTAATGCAAAATTTTTCATAGTAATAAAAAAAATAATAACAATTTGTTGTTATTTACGTAAAATTAAATAATTAAATAAAAAGATTGGCGCCAGGTTTTGAAAAACAACCGCAACTCATGTGACGTCAAATTACATACCTACATCACGTCATTCACAGCCAATATGAAATCAGTTTGTCCGTTACCTACGTCATTTATATAAATAAGAGGCGATAGTTTGTCACATGTTAAGTTGTATGAACTTTGACGTCACATTCTGTTTCAATTAAATGTACGTAATATACGAGGACTGTTCTCTTTCCGCTGAGCCTAGAAAAGTAATACACAATTTACTTGCAAAACACATTTATTTATAATTTTTCAAGGCATTCCCCTCCACAATCAATACATTTTTGCATCCGTGAAAACCAATCTCCAAAACATTTTCTTCAATCTTCCCGCATTAGTTTTTTTATTTCATTTTTAAATGCATCAACAGCTTCTTTGGCCGATGTAAAACGCAAACTCCGTAACTTATCCTTTACACGTGGAAATAAAAAGTAATTAGGTGTCAGGTCTGGACTATACGGCGAATGACTTATTATTTGACATTAAGTTTTGGGCATTCATATAATCAGTCGTTCGAACAGCAGTGTGCGGCCGAGCGGTGTCTTGATGCAAGATAATCCTTCCCCGTGGACATTTTTCGCGAACATTTTGGAGAACTTGAGTCAAACAAACGGTAGTGTACCATTCAGCATTAACAGAACAACGATCTTCTAGTGATACATGGTGCACACACGTCCAATAATTTCAAAAAATGTGGCGACCATTTTTGTTACGATTTTTGTTGGAACCGACTCATTCTCAAAAACCCAAACTGCCGACTGTTGCTTTTTACTTCCTTGTACGAAGTAAAGGAAGTATTGTAATGGCGAGAAATTTCGGTTTTGAGATTTCAACGGAAATATCCATTTTGACCATTCCTGAATCCATTCTGACTAATTTCGTCGTGACGTCTGTACGAACGTAGGTACGTATCTAGCATAACTCAAAAACGGTAAGCCGTAGAAAGTTGAAATTTTGTATTTAGGACTTCTATAACATCTACTTGTGCACCTCCCTTTTTGGTCATTACATAATTTCCAAAAATGGTACTTTATTTGAAGCCTGTAATGGATTTTAATGAAAAACTATATTAAAATATAATCCAAAACGTTTCAAATTTGGTATATAAGACTTTTATATCAATTGGAATAACATAACAGATTTTGGTTAAAACAGGCTAACCGGAAGTGATATATTACATGAAGTAGTTAACAGTTTTTTATGAATAAAATGGTTTCATTTTAATTTTAGAAATAAATGCTTCAAATAAAAGTTTTAGTGAATTACATTCTGCGTCTAGCACATCAAGTATTATTAAATTAGCCCTTTGTATAAGCGAGATATGTAAATTTAAAACTTATATACTTTTTGGTTTTTGTAATGAAGCTTGCTATGGGTTATGACAAAAAATAACAAAAAAATAAAAAAATAGATGTTAATGTCAAATTACGTCAAACACGTGCAATTTTATAATTAAGTCTATACTTCATCTTCATACTGGTCTTGCGTATAAGGAAGTCGTGTGGTGTCCACATCAGATTTTTTTTTCGACATCATAGCAGTATACTTACCTATGTTTCGTCATCTCTAATGATGTTGTACACCAAATGAGATGATCCATTGTCAAAGCGATCTAGTGTAGATCTGCACCATCTCAAACGGTTTTCTTTTTGACTGGAGTCAAATTATGGGGAATCCAAGGAGAATAAAGCTTACGTATCATCAAATAACATGCCGGTCCTCTTTAATCATATTCTGAACAAGACAAATATTCTTTTCGGTAACTGCCGTTTTTGGCTTAGGAGCTCGAAAACTGTCATTTCATTTAAGGAAAGTCGAACACGCTAAAATTCATTCTACCACCGCTTTACGGTATCTAAGGAACACGACTTGTCACCAAACACTCGATGGATTTCCTTAAAATATTCTTGACGGCTTAAGACACGCTTGAAATTGTAAAAAATCAAAGGATTACTTAAAATGATGTATTTAAACAACATTCAATTATATTTAACAACCGTCACTATAATTAACCTTGTAAATAAGTAGATTAAAATGTCAAACAAAATTTATTTCAAAATATCAAAGCCTGCTAGATAGGCTCAGTGGAAAGAGAACAGCCCTCGTACCAAATGGATATATCGTTATATTTAAAAAAAAATTAGTTCTTAGAAAGCAAGGCATGTAACAAGCCTGTTAACTAATTTTGTTTTGTTTTGGAAAGCAAATCTACCCTAAAATTAACAAGAAACAATTACTATTCTGTCAGTTGCAGAACAGATTATTCTGCTTCTGACATCTAACCCTGAAAACAAAAAAAAAAAAACAACGAAGTATCTAGGATCTATTAAAGTTATCTCTTAGAAGGTTCTTTGTTTTCTTAGTTTCTGCAAATTGTTCTGACTTACGTGGTTATTTTTTAGCAATTTAATCGCTTGTGGTGTTATTCTATTATTTTCCGCTCACATATATGAAAATCAGAAAGGTGATTTATCTTTGTTTTTTACTTCAAAACGCGACAAATATATGATATAAATTCAACAACTTTATTTGCAAGGAAAACTATAAAATATAAAATACGAGTATAAAATTTTTATGTTCATGGATTCAAAATAATCTTGAAAGTATTATAATACAAAACTTTTTAAACACATTCACCCACGCACCTATGTTTTTGAGTCAAATTTCAAACATATTTTATGAGATTAAAATTAAAAATTTGTCGGCTTATAAAAAATCAAAATTTATAGTTTTTACCTCCCGCTACCCTTGGTAAGGGAGGTATAGGGATCGTGCTAAAAATCGCATATCGAGATTTTGGTAAATGACCACGTTTTAAGGTCCCTAGAATCCAATTTTAACATTTTCACGATGATGTCTGTGTATGTGTGCGGATCCTCCACTCTAACTCAAATACTATCATTCAGAAAATTTTGGAACCTTGTATTTCAAACTTTTTCTGCAATGGAAAGAGCCCATTAGATTTTGGTGAAAATTGGATAACCGGAAATGACACTATACTAGAAGCTCAAAATAGTTTTTCTTTGAAACATACTTTTAAATGTTATTTTTTCGAGATTAATGTTAATATAAAAATTAAAGATTATTAAATTTTCTATAGATTTGCATTAATACTTTATCTATATATTTTATGGATAAATTTATAAAATTATCTGTAATTTAAACCCCAGAGCCTCCGCTTTAAACAAACAAAACGCAGTTATTCAAATATATGTAACTGACAGATAAATGTCACTATCAAAGAACTAATCATTTCAAAATAATATTAGTAACGTTTTAAAAAGAAAAAAGTAAATAGAACAAAAGGAATTCAATACAGATTCCAGCGTAAGTAAATATGTAGGTATGTATTTAGATTAATAAAAATTAACGATGAATAAAAATGTTTAAGCGAATCGTCATTTTTGGATTAGTGAATTCTATTCTATCCCGGTATTTAAAATTTAATCTTCATTTTATTATAGCTCCGGTGGCTCAATGGTTAGAGCAACGCCTCATGTCACGAGTGCCCTCGGGGCTGTGGGTTCGAATCCCATTAAGGCATGGATGTGTGTGAATGTGAACCCACTCTGTAATTGGGATTTAATTCTGTTGAGGGGTTTAGAAAAAGATAGTTACTTGGATTAGATTAGACTATATTTTAAGAAATAAACTGTCAAGATTAGAGTGAAATTCGTTAATCCAAAAATCGAGCCAAAAATAAGGATTAACTTAATCTTTTTTGTGACTCGGGCTGTAAATGGCGGGCGGTGTTGTGTTTATTTTAATATTGTACCCGCCAGTACAATGATAACAAACGAAACAAATGTAATTTCTTAAAAAAATATCACGATGTACTGTACAATCTGTCGTATTTTTGTCTCTACGAAAACTTAATTGTGAGCTTTTTTGAGCTTAACAAAATATGAATTCCATTGTTGTCAATGTCCTCAACATTAGGTGCATATTATTTTTCAAATCATACTTTGCAGCTTAGCGTGTGCATAGTTATTATTTTAATTAAGTTATTTCGTACTCAATAATATAATTAGTTTTTCAATGTAGAGTTTTCAACTCTCTTTTTATATTAATTAAGATAATCTGCATAAAACATGACATTTTACTCATTTGTAAATCTGAAAAATATTTTTTTATTTTATGAAAATAAAAGCACATATTGTACCTACTTATACTCATAGCGAGACTCATATTTAATTATAATCGGTGTTAAAATTATTATTATTATTATTATTATTATTATTATTATTATTATTATTATTATTATTATTATTATTATTATTATTATTATTATTATTATTATTATTATTATTATTATTATTATTATTATTATTATTATTATTATTATTATTATTATTATTATTCTTGTGCCAGAATGTCAGGTCGCGAATCTGGAGAACCGGGTTCGATTCCGACCGACGCCAAATATTTCAAATTTTAAATCGTACAAAATTGACCCCTGTGGTGCACTCTCCACGCCAGCAATGAGTGCCTGTGAGGTGACGCCTGGTAAGCGCCCGCATGGTTCAAATATTTCATCATTACCGATATCTGTGTACAAAGCAGATTGGCACACCCAGCAATGGGTAATAAGCCGTGATGATATATTTATTATTATTATTATTATTATTATTATTATTATTATTATTGTTATTATTGGTACCAAGTCAAAATATCCAAAAATGGATGGGCGGATTTTATAGATTTCAACGTGCAGATTTTAAATTTAAAAACCGCAGGTCGATAAGACTTTTTGTTTTCGAGATATTTGTATTTTAAGCTAAATAGGTATTGTAACATGGGACGCCCGCCGTCGCCGCCACTGTAAGCGAGTGTCTATTTATAGCGGTGACGTAATCGCGCTAGTAGCCGGCCGATGTAAACAGACTGGTCACGACGTGTTTAATTACTTCCGGGCGCCTGAACTTTTTGTGTTCATTGTTATTATGTGTTCGAATATTCTAGACTGTTCTAGAAAACAATGGCAGCTGTATATAAGGGACGTAGCTATGCTCGAGAGTCAGTCAGTTAGTTACATGGAGAGACATAGAGATGTTCATATAGAGTGTTAGTGAGTTTGAGAAGCACAACAGTATCGTGGTGAGCGTATGCAGTTGGTGTCGAGTAGGTACTCGGGACGTTACTGGTATATTGGAATAGCTGTGGATGTGAATACTCGGTAGTGTTGACGAGTATTAGGAAGCTACAGTGTACGAGGACAGTAACGGCGAGTCTGGAAGTTACTGGTATATTGAGATAGCTGTGAAAGTGAATATTCGGCAGTGTGGACGAGTATTGTGAAGCTAGGTATACAAGGACAGTAACAGCGAGTTGGAGTGGATACTCGGCATTGGTGTTGAAGAATTGTGGCATACAGATAGTTGATGATACTGAGGCTGTGGAAGGGAGAGAGTTACATAAATAAACAGACAGTGAGGTGAAAGGTGTGACTTCTGTCCGAGCAGTTGAATATACAGACGCTGTTGAGTCAGTTGAGTATATAGACGCTGTGATATAGTGATATAAATATAGTGATATAAATATCGCGTAAACAGTCTACAAGAGTCTGCAACAGACCGGCAGTCTAAGATTGGAACGCGTAGTGAAATAAATAATTTGTAATATCGTGGAAATAAATAGTAGTGTTAATTAGTTAAATAAATAGTGTTAGTGTTAGTGTTATATAGTTAATTATAGTTTTAATCTTAATTAGTTTTTTTTAATTGTTTAATATAATTAATAGTAACTTTCTTTATAGTTTAATAAACACTTAATTTTAATTAGTAATAATTGTCTAATATTTTCACTTCACCCAAATAAATATAAAACGTTACAGTATATACATAGGCATTTATATCTCTTTCTTTAAGCATAAATATAACCAGTGTTTTATTTTGTAATTTATGTGGTTGTATGCACAATGACGCAGACAATGTAACTGATAGCACATAAAACAGATTTGAAACTATAGTTTCAAAACATTTTGACGTTTTGCATCTGTACCAGAATTGCAATTATTGCAGATAATATCTTTACAATGCGGTATTTTAAACATTTGAATACACAAGTTTTTGTTCATTTGTTTCTAGATTCTTAATTGTTTACTTTTGCTATTTATAGAGATAAACCGAATGCTCAAAACTCTCTTTAGTATTTTGTTATCTGAAATTATTTGTATTTGCTAAAAACTGTGAAAATAAATATTCTTTCGCACTATGTTAATGTACTGTGGTTGGTTTATTTACTACTGTAAAATAAATTTCTTTTAATAGATCTTTTAATCTTAAAATAAATCTTTTGTATTTCACTTGTTGCTTATTTGTTTTAGAAAATAGAAACTAAAATAAATAAATTTCAACCTACAATTATCTATAGATATTTCCGTATTTTCATCTTAGGTTGAATAGGAGAGGACTAGAGAGGAGATGACTAGCAATGTTTTAATTTTGTCAATCGCTTATAGATTATTTTAGAGAAAAAAACTTCAAATAACAATTATAGAAAAATTAATTGTACGAGGATAGCACCGAAAGTTTCTGCAAACTATTGATAGAAAACATAAGGCCTTCAAGTTCAGGCCCGGATTAGCATTTCTTTGCGCCCTAGGCCAAAATTCATGACTGCACCCCCCTCCCCCTCTCAATATGTACCGAGTTTTATAATGCTTGATTTCATTAAATACTTGTTCTGTATCGGTGCCTTTATGAGTCTATAAACGCACTGAAAACATGTTAAGAAGATCTATAAACGTAGTGTTTTTGGAGCTTTTCGTTTTCTAGAGGTGGTATGACTTACTGCTTTTAAAACTGATACATAAATGACATATCAACATCAAATCACCGTCAGCGCCTCGTTTTCCAAAGTTGGACTCGTGGGTTAACAGATTGCCTTATGAAATTTGTTTTTTAATATATCTACTATTATATCAGTCATCAAAGATACATTTACAATCTTTTTATAACTAGCTAAATATTACAACTTTTAAGGGGCTGTCCTTAAATTACGTAACGCTTCAAGGGGGGTGGTGGGTGGGGTCAAGAGTAGCGTTACGCAGCGTTACGAGGGGGTGGGGGAGGGTTAATGTGTGCGTTACGTAACGATAAAATATATTGCTAAACTTGCTTTAATAGTTTTGAAATATTCAAATTTCGCGGTGCTAATTCTGTTCTGTTCTGTTATTTTTCATCTTTATATACATTAATTTAAATAGTTTCTGTTTCAAATTTTAACTGAATATTAAGAAGGCCATATACTTTTATATCCAGTAAAGAAATTGGAGTGACAAGCCGTAGGGCAAGAGTAGTACATTATTTTTCATCTTTATTTACATTAATTTAAATAGTTTCTGTTCTGTTCTGTTATTTTTCATCTATATGTACATTAGTTTAAATAGTTTCTGTTTCAAATTTTAACTGAATATTAAGGAGGCCATATACTTTTATATCCAGTAAAAAAATTGGGGGGGGGTCAAGTACTGCGTTACGTAATATATGGGGGGTGTTCATGTTTGCGTTACGGGTGCGTTACAAAGGGGGGATGCGGTATCAAAAATTTCCTAATTTTGCGTTACGTAATTTAAGGACAGCCCCTAAATGAAACGCATGTAAACAATAATTTTGGACTTATTAGATGCAGTTTTTAATTCTGAACAGTTTTCGTATTTATACTTTTATTCTAAAATTCATAGGGCAGAAATTACAGTCATGAAAATTTTACCATTATATTTGCTAAGATTCGTAAGTAGACACCCGGTATATATTAGAATTATTTAAAATCTTCGCAACTGTCATAGCTCAACAGGATTTACCAATCACTCGACTATACTGATTTTGTATAATTCAAACCAATGTGACTGTTTACGTCGTCTAGTAGAGGTGGTGCCAAATGGCATGAGCTATGAAATGCGCAGATCAAGAAGAGAGACAGCTAGAGAGAGGTCAGACAATAGGAGAGAGAGAAAGAGAAATATAGAGTTTTGCTTTCTGCGCAACAGTTCTTGTGATTTGGCACGGCTATAACTGCAGGCACTTCTCTCTTTCCGTTTTCCCATTTATCCAACTACTCGATGTACCCCTCCGTGCCTGCGCCCTAGGCCATGGCCTAGGTTGGCCTTATGGGTAATCTTCAGCAACTATAAAATTCGAGTTGAGAATTAAAAGTAAATACATATAATGTTGAAGCAGAATTACAATGTTGTACATCAGCGAAAGTTGTAAAAATTACATGAAAATTATACTCTACGTAGTCAGATGGCGCATGGGCCCCCAATTCATCGATGCAACACGCCGCTGACAATCAGGTGTTCATTATACCAATCAAAATGCCACACACGAATAAATGCATAAAGAAGTAGAATTATTACATGTTATTCTATAAGTAACAATATTATCGGAATATCATTTTCTAAAAATACTAAACTATAAATAAATTTTGTGCTAAATTTATTTTAGTGTCAATGTCAACCAACTGAATATTTTTGCTTCCTTTTACAAAATATCAATTACAAAATGCATCAATAGAATGATAAATAAATAAATTACTGCGTCTATTATGTCCACAAAACAAATGTATCGCCACACCCAAGACAAACAACTAAAATCGACAGAATTTCCATGGTTTCCCTTCCTCATTTGTCAGTGACAACCCGTACAAGTCACAATTTACACCATTTCGTAAATATTTTGGAAGTTAATGACCGATCCTGCATGCTAAAAATAAGCAAAATGTTAAAATACAGGCGTTATCTTTCGTGTTGAAAGTTTGAAAGGATAATAATTATTATAAAACTGAAATGATTATTCTTGGGGAATGGTTTCTCAGTGGGAATTTATTTACATAAATGAATCATTTTGGGGTTAATCTAAAATAAAATTCAGATTAACACGTTACAGTGTACATTATAGCTTGTTTAATGGTATATACTTTGGCAATGATAATAAAATTTTAAAGACCCCATAAAACATGCATCTTTTCCCTGGAAAATAATCATGAACTCTGTCTACTCTAAATGATAATTTGTGTGCATTTTATATTATAAACTTTACTAATTCTGTTGCTAAAGCAACAACAACCAATGTCAATATATCAGTGGTACATGCTGCGACAGAACAATCTCCCTAGTTTTGGCTATGAACAGGGAAACGTATGTTTTAATGGGCCCGTCCAACATTTTTGGAATTTTTTATATGTTACGAAGAATTTAAAAATAGAAATTCCGTATATTTTGTTTTCTTGAAATTACGCTTAATAACGCCTAAAATAATTATTAATGTTTTGGCGCGAAAGTTCTGACTTTAGCGTCACTTCGTCATAAGTAGAGAGAACCGACATACGTTAGCATTAATGTATCCATTACAAACTGTGATCAAAAATCTTTAGAGCTAATGGTACTAAAGTAAGCCAGATAGTTATTATATCATTTCAAAATATATATTTGTTTGATTTACCTACATGAATAGGTATAGGAGTAGTGTTACATGTTAATTTATGTAAAACTTCGATCGTACATATTACACATAAATAAAAATCAGGTAAGTAAAATTAATAAGTTTTGCTCGTTTTCATAATCAAGTTAATTATTCGTTTAATTAATGTGACTTTAAGACTATGTTTAATATAATATTGAAGTTTTTATTCTCACCAAGTGCCATTATTATATTTAAAATAGTATCTAAACTATTTTCTATTTATAATTAAATACAACAAAGACAGTATTGATTACAATAATCAAAGCATAGTTCATAATAAAAAGTAATCCAACATTTACATTACTATTTTCTAAATGATTACAACAATGACAAGTATTGAGATTACAATAATTAAAACAAATTATAATATAAATTTATTTAATAAGTAAATTTTCATTTGATCTTAAAATTACCCGAATATATTAAATATGTGTTTATTCGAGTATGTGTAAAACCAGTCGCGAATTTATAAGCAAAATATACATGGTCCACTTTATAGTGACATTTTCGCAGGGAAACTGGACTACTGTAATGACGCTGACGTCACAACATGGCGACTATTTTATGCTAAAACTTTAATTACATTATTATAGGTATAAAAATACAAAATATATAGCAATTTTTATTTCTTTTTCATTTATTTAAATTCAAAATTCATATGCAATTTTTAAAAAGCCGCAGCCTTGGACGGGCCCTTTCAATAGTCAAGTAGTCAAAATTGATCTTGAAATGTAATGTTAAGGAGCCGTTTTCTAATTTATTTCCATTTTTAAAATAAGATTATAGAAGAAGAGCTTTGATTTCATTAGGCAACATTTTTGACAATTTCTTGTCAAATTGACAAACCTATAATTAAATACTTGTAAAGTAAGTAAATAAAATAAATAAATATTTCATCACGGCTTGTTACCCATTGCTGGGTGTGCCAATCTGCTTTGTACACAGAATTCGGTAATGATGAAAATTAATTAATTATGTAAATTAAGACATAGGATTTTTTTGAACACTGTATTTTTCTCCAAAGTAATCCATTGACATTATCCAATGAAGTTTTAAATTGATTTTGCAGGTATTTCGCGCTCTGGAACACCCCGCTGAGCAAGCCCGCGTATCCACCCTCAACAGTTCCCTCTACCGCCATCGTCGCCACCTGGTGGCCACCGTCATCAACTCCCAAGGCCGTGACGTAGCTAATCTCTCCGCTTTAGTTACCGCCGCTTTGGGAGAGTACGAACGCGCCCTGCAAGATGCCGTTCATGGCGGTGTACAGGTCGTGGTGGAACCTCCAGCGGCCCTCCAGGACGTGGGGCTAGCCATGGGGATGGTGCCCACCAGAGAAGAGGGGGACGAAGATTGGAGTTTGGTGAAGGCGGTGTTTTTTTCCTCTACGGTGCTCACCACAATAGGTAAGATGGACAAACAGTATAAACCAATTTTTACCTCCCGCTACCCTTGGTAAGGGAAGTATAGGGATCGTGCTAAAAATCGCATATCGAGATTTTGGTAAATGACCACGTTTTAAGGTCCCTAGAATCCATTTTTGTGGATTACCGTTTGGTGTTCTAATTTTCGAATGTGTTACTATGATGAAGGATATCATTAAAAATTAAAATATTATGATATATTGTTGGTTCATACTTATATTTTTGGTTGTTACAGCTGTATTTATGGTCAGAAATATCTCTTACTATTATATGTGAATAATTTAATTAATAATTTTACGATACCTAACCTTCTATCCATATTAATTTGACCTTAAAGTAATGAAATAATAAATAAAAATAAATTGTATATCATCACGTTCGGTATTTTAATATTTGTACGAGTATATAATACATAAATACATCTTTATTAAATGCTCATATATGTATTTCAAACATATCTACAAGAATTTATCCTTAAAAATAATTTATTTCTGCCTCAAAGTCCAAAAATCTAAAAAAGCCCAAAAATTATTAAATTTCGGTTAAAAAAAAATAATTGAGATTTTGATACATATTTATTCTCCTCAACATGTACATTCCAAATTTTGAAACCGCAGGTTGATATCTCTTTTCGTTTCCGAGATATTCGTCCTCAAAATTTTACTCAATAATGCTCATTTTTGGGCTATATCCCAAAAATGGTCATTTACACACCCCTGGCGATATCACCATTAGATTCTACGAGTAAAATTACATAAGCACACCAATTTTCATAATTTTAGAACTACTATTACAATCTCCAGAAGGGAAAGTCTGAAAATGGCCAAAAATCGCAAAAAAATCTAAGGTGTACCCCTTGCGATTTTTTCAGTTTTTGACGATTTTAAAGAATGTTTAATAATAAATGTATCCGTTGGAATATTTTGATGAAAATTGGTATACTTATGTTTTTTGGTACGAGGAATTTACTGGTGAGGTCGGTGAAGGTGTACCGCACACCCATTTATGGGTATGAAGGTGGAGTGGTTTAAAAAAAGGGTCGAAATTTTTAAAAAATTTAAAAATCTGAAAATTTGTATTTGAGTCTTTTGAAGGATGTAGATTTAAAATTTTAAAACCGCAGGTCGATATATCTTTTCGTTTCCGAGATATTCGTCCTCAAAATTTTACTCAATAATGCTCATTTTTGGGCTATATCCCCAAAATGGTCATTTATACACCCCTGGCGATATCACCATTAGATTCTACGAGTAAAATTACATAAGCACACCAATTTTCATAATTTTAGAACTACTATTACAATCTCCAGAAGGGAAAGTCTGAAAATGGCCAAAAATCGCAAAAAATCTAAGGTGTACCCCTTGCGATTTTTTCAGTTTTTGACAATTTTAAGGAATGTTTAATAATTAATGTATCCGTTGGAATATTTTGATGAAAATTGGTATACTTATGGTTTTTGGTACGAGGAATTTACTGGTGAGGTCGTTGAAGGTGTACCGCACACCCATTTTTGGGTATGAGGATGGTGTGGTTTAAAAAAGGGTGGAATTTTTTTAAAAAATTAAAAATTCTGAAAATTTGTATTTAAGTAGTTTGAAGGGTGTAGATTTAAGATTTTAAAACCGCAGGTCGATATCTCTTTTCGTTTCCGAGATATCCGTCCTCAAAATTTTACTCAAAAATGCTCATTTTTGGGCTATATCCCAAAAATGGTCATTTACACACCCCTGGCGATATCACCATTAGATTCTACGAGTAAAATTACATAAGCATACCAATTTTCATAATTTTAGAACTACTATTACAATCGCCAGAAGGGAAAGTCTGAAAATGGCCAAAAATCGCAAAAAATCTAAGGTGTACCCCTTGCTATTTTTTCAGTTTTTGACGATTTTAAAGAATGTTTAATAATAAATATATCCGTTGGAATATTTTGATGAAAATTGGTATACTTATGTTTTTTGGTACGAGGAAGTTACTGGTGAGGTCGGTGAAGGTGTACCGCACACCCATTTATGGGTATGAAGGTGGAGTGGTTTAAAAAAGGGTCGAAATTTTTGAAAAATTAAAAAATCTGAAAATTTGTATTTAAGTAGTTTGAAGGGTGTAGATTTAAGATTTTAAAACCACGGGTCGATATCTTTTTACCCCCGCTTCCCTTGGTAAGGGAGGTATAGGGATCGTGCTAAAAATCGCATATCGTGGATGTGTTTGAATGTGAACGAACTCTGTAATTGGCATTTAATCTTGTTGAGGGGTTTAAAAAAAGGTAGTTAGTTGGAATAGATTAGACCATATTTTAAGAAATAAACTGTCAAAAGTTGAGTAAAATTCGCTATTCCAAAAATAAGGATTAACTTAACCTTTTTTTGTGACTCGGGCTGTAAATGGCGGGAGGTATTGTGTTGGTCACTCCAGTTTTTTTATTGGATTTAATGAAACTTTGTACAAATATACAGGGTGTTGACGGTTGGGTGCGAACATAGGGATTTATCATGGGATTTTTGGTTTATGCAATTTGCTACTCTCCTGATCATTTTAAGGTAAAAACTGTAGAGTACAAAGTTGTAAAAGGTCCATGGTCAATAGAATCAAATCGACACCCGTCACGTCATAGAATATGTAATTAATTTTATCTCTGTACTGAATAATCTTTTATTATTATTATTAGGTTTGTTCGTTCCGCAATGCTGCGTTTTACCGCAAAACGCGGCGGTAATTGGCGCTGCGTTTTGCGATTCACTGCCAATAGCCGCGGTAATAATTTAAATTACTAAAAAATATTTTTCATAATACCATACTGTTAAATGTGCTTTAACAGTACTGTATGCTCAACCGATATATGCATCAAAAGAGCCACGGCCGTTATTTTTTATAACAGTACAATTATTAAAAATCATGTGTTCCTAAAAAAAATCTCAGCATCATGAAATTGTCATGAAGAGCTGTCACCTGTCAATATGCCATAGAAAATAGAATTTTAAGAAGATATTTTATGTTATTATGAAAAATACTGAACGTCACACGGCTGATATACAAATAACAGACACGGTTGATTATAAAATCTCGGCTATCGCCTCGATTTTACAACATTCAACCTCATCTGTTATTTGCTACATATCAGCCTTATGACGTTAATAACTATTTCTGTTCGATCCGTTTGCGTTAAATTATTTTCGAAGATACTTCAGACTATTAATGGAATATATTATTCCATTTTCCATTATTTTAATTATTTACTATTGTTATCATTTAAATTTACCTTATTACAAATCATAATTCATATGACACTGACATTTACATATTTTACAAATTCTTAAACTGAAAAATTACATAGCATACTTATTGAAAAAATAACAATTTTTTCCTAGTACTTATTTGTCAAACAGTGTCATACTGGCACTTCATATGTAGACGCGAACATTACCGCCGATTATTTTTGTACCACCGAGTCATGAGTTATTGTAAAAATTATCACCGCCAGCTGCCGCGGCGTTTTGCCGCAAGTTACTAGAAAAACGGAACGAACAGAATCTAGTGATTTTACAGTAACCCGCGAATCGAAAAGAACATCAAATTTCACCGCCGCGGTTTGCGGTAGACGCAGGGTAGCGGAACGAATAAATCTATTATTAATATTATTAGCTTTACTACTTATTAATTAGTATTTTACTATTTTTATATAAATTTGTTGTATTTCGATTATGGTTTATGGGCCCATTTATATTTTCTTCATATTAAGTTTACTTGTTCACAAATATCGTATAATAGGTTTGTTCGTTCCGCCACCCTGCGTCTACCGCAAACCGCGGCGGTGAAATTTGCTGTTCTTTTCGATTCGCGGTTCACTGTAAAGCCACTAGATTCTGTTCGTTCCGTTTTTCTAGTAACTTGCGGTAAAACGCCGCGGCAGCTGGCGGTGATAATTTTTACAGTGACTCATGACTCGGTGGTAAAAAAATAATCGGCGGTAATGTTCGCGACTACATATGAGGTGCCAGTATAACAGTGTTTGACAAATAAATATTAGGAAAAAAATGTTATTTTTCAATAAGTATGCTATGTAATGTTTTAGTTTTTGACATTTAAATACATTTGTAAAATATATAAATGTCAGTGTCATATGAATTATGATTTGTAATAAGGCAAATTTAAATGATAATAGTAAATAATTAAAATAATTGAAAATGGAATAATATATTTTTACTACGTATCCTTTATAATTATAATAGTCTGAAGTATCTTCAAAAATAATTTAACGCAAACGGATCGAACAGAAAAATAATTTTTAGTAACTTAAATTATTACCACGGCGATTGGCAGTGAATCGCAAAACGCAGCGACAATTACCGCCGCGTTTTACGGTAAAACGCAGCATAGCGGAACGAACAAACCTAATATAAAAGATTTGTAACTTAACCCCTGAATTATAAGCTTTCCACTTATACAACCCATTGACGCAAGTTGGTAGGTTCGCAGTTTATACTAACGTCCTTAACTTCCCAAATTGAAAAAGTTAGCAAGCGAGGTAATAAAAGTGCGAGAATACGAACGATTAGCCGCAACTTTAAGTTTCTCAGATAGTATAACAAAGCACACAACATTCACGGCAGTGTAATACATAAAATTTCCTGCTGAACAGCGAATACCAAAACGTGATATGATAATTGTGAATTCTGGCGAGTTTCTATGGTTCTTCCATGCAAATTAATGGTAACATTTGTAAATAAAGATACAGCATGTTTTGTAAACAAAGAAAATTTGTTTGAAGAAATGTAAGGAGTGTATTTAGGCTGCAATACACTCCTTATAGTATTCTCCACGTAATAATAGCATTGCGCAAAAATATTTCGTTTATAAGTAGTTCATAAATATACAGTGTGTTCAAAAAAATTCCTAACTCGGAGTAGGCCAGAGACAACTATCTAAAGAGAGATTGGACAGACTTATAGGTGGCCTTGTAACAAAGTGCTTGGTGATGAGGAGTTAACAGAGCATGGGGAAAATAGTTCCTTGCATAGGTAATTACAACCATATAACAGAACATACTGTTAGATGGCGTGAAGTTCTTGTGTAAAAATATTAGGTCTGACTGTGGACGAGAATCAGAAATTTGTGCAGCATTTAAATTTAAAACTTACTGCTGCTAGACTTAAAATGCGACATTTGTATCAGTTCAGACATGAGGTTAAATTACGTCTGGTTAATACATTAATCTTGCCGATTTTAGATTACTGCTCCTGCGTCTACATTCCTATTGTATCACAGACGGAAAAAAATAGAATTACCCTTTTTCAGAATTCATGCTTACGCTTTGTTTACGGTGTATGTAAGTACGATCATATATCTCAGTACCGAATACGTGATAAAATGAATACCATAGACGATCGCGTGAAATCCTCCTATCTCAGTCTCGTACACAAAGTAAAATTAGCTGGTACTACACATTATTTAACGAATAAATTAGTTCCTAAGCAATATAATTATACGCTACGAATAAAAGATTTGTTCATAGTACCATCCTACAGAAAATCTAAATTCAAGGCAGCTTTTTCATATCTAGCACCATCTTTATATAATGCTTTACCTGAAAATTTAAAATCTTTTGCTTATGGTTCTTTCAAATATCATGTAAAAAATTTGTATTATTCATATGTTTAGTTTGTAATGGCTTTCCGATTTCATAACACCTATACGACCTGTGCCTTTTTTCTTTTCTATGCGTTTTATTTTTTGTTAATCTTTGTTTAAATTTAATTTTTTTGTAAACAAAATACTTTGTTGACTTATAAATATTGTACGGGTTAGGTGGAAGAACAACCCTTTCTTCAAATTGAATTTTTATATGTTTAAAACATACAGAAACCCGAGAACTCGTAAGGTATCTTATGAACATTAATAACTTTTTATACATATGGCTCAGATATTACAGACCAAAAATTAGAAACTTGTATATACACAAACATTTATATTTTTCACTATTCCTCAATATAATTTAAAAAAATCTGATGTGGCCAGCACATTACCTTCCGTCAGTTCTATGTATTTTGTATAAATGTCATACAGAAAGTTCCTTGCAAAAGAGTATATTTCTTGTACATTACTTTAAGGCAGTTGTATGTATTTTATACAAATTCCATACAGAAAGTTTCTAACAAAAGGTCATATATTTCCAGTAAAATTATAACATAAACATACTGTCAACTGCACTTGACACTGATACCTTTCAATCAGAATTTTCTTAATGTAGCAACTGTTTCAAGAGTTATAGCAAAGCTGACTAATATATATGATATTTAATTTCTTTATAATTATTTAAGTCTATGTCTATTTAATATGAAGTATAAAATGCATTCAAATAGTATAGAGAATAAATAATTCTTTAATATTTATAATAACATTAAATACGAAAAAATGATATTTAACATTGTTTTTTCAAGAAAAACTGTTAAATCTTTAAATGAGGGTACTTCCGGTTGACCAATTATAACCAAAATCTAATCAGCTCTTCACATGGATGTAACGAAGAGGAATACGAAAGAATTATAATTTTTGGAATTGTAGTATTAGAGTTATCGCATTAGAAAACTTTGTCACACACAGACACACACACATACATACACACACATACACATACAGACATCATCGTAAAAATAGTAAAATCGTATTCTAGGGACCCTAAATCGTGCTTATTCATCAAAAACTCACCACCGGATTTTTTGACCAAAGACAATACCTTCCTTACCTAAAGATGACGGAAGGTAAAAAACATAATTGCGAAATCAATGAAAATGGAAAAGAAAACAATGTTGATATTAAATTTAACATGCTAAAATTCATGGATGGATACCCAAGTATATATAATTTTAAATAATCTAGAATAGTCTATCACCTTGTGATTTTTTTATAACGGTGTACAATTTTGCGATTTTCTCCTCCGTAGTCTTTCATTACTAAAAGTTAAAATAGTGCACTCCAAATTGTACAATTTAAAAAAAATATATATAAATACAAATATTGAAAAATGTAAATTAAATATTGTCTATATTTAAATACGTATTATCTATATAAATACTACTATTAAACTCTTATTAATATTAGTTATTCATTGTTCTTTTGCAATTTAAAATTTGTACACTATATATTTTAAATAAATATGCATAGTACATATCAATATGAGTTTTTCGTTTTCTTTTAAATTTAAAAATAAATAATTTTAAGAACACACACGAATAACATTTTAAAGATCTAGTTAGTGGTTATATGGCTTATGTAACTTAGTTTTTTGAACGCCAGTTCCTGCTCCATTTAATGTTAAATAAATTAGGAAAATATATAATTATTTTTTATCTGCTGGGTGTGATAAACATTAAATAAAAAGCATTTTTATACAGATTGTAAATAAAATTAATGAACGCTTGATGATTTGCATTGTTCCTTTACATGTACAAGGACAACAATTTCGTGCTTTTTTGGGACGATAAAATATTTTTTACGTCAGTAAGAACAGAACGAAAAGTTTTTTTCCAGTTCTATTGCCTTTTTTATTTCCCTATATTTTCCTTCTACTATTTATGTTATGAGTTATGCTGTAACATTAGTTTTTATGGTTATTCCAATCGTTCATAAAAGTGAAATAACTAATAAATATTATACTGTGTAAAAAATATACAGCTGACTTTTTTATATGAGAGTAAAGTTTGCGACGTGCCGTGAAATGCTTCACACGTGTGTTACACACTATACTTTTTTTACGATCGATTCAATAAAACATTGAAAATTAGAAATTATTTTACCGATAAAAATGCTTTTATGGGAATGTCAGACTTCACTACTTAATTCGATCAAGTGAAGACACCGCAGAAAAAAATCTGGTGTGGCAAACACAATACCTCCGGACATTTACAGTCACAAAAAAGATTAAGCTAATCCTTATTTTTCGATTAGCGAATTTTACTCTAATTTTGACAATTTATTTCTTAAAATATAGTCTAATCTAATGCAAGTAACTACCTTTTTACCTCCCGCTTTCCCCTGGGTAAGGGAGGTATAGGGATCATGCTAAAAATCGCATATCGAGATTTTGATAAATGACCACGTTTTAAGGTCCCTAGAATCCAATTTTAACATTTCACGATGATGTCTGTGTGTATGTGGTGTGGATCCTCCACTCTAACTCAAATACTATCATTCAGAAAATTTTGAAATCTTGTATTTAGAACTTTTTCTGTATTGGAAAGAGCCCATTAGATTTTGGTGAAAATCAGATAACCGGAAATGGCACTTTACTAGAAGCTCAAAATAGTTTTTCTTCGAAAAATACCTTTAAATGTTATTTTTTCGAGATTAATGTTATTATAAAAATTAAAGATTAATAAATTTTCTATAGATTTGCAATAATACTTTTTCTATATATTGATAAATTTATAAAATTATCTATAATTTAAATCACAAAGCCTCCGCTTTAAACAAACAAAACGCAGTTATTCAAATGTATGTAACTGACAGATATGTCACTATCAGAGAACTAATCATTTCAAAATAATATTAGTAACGTTTTAAAAAGGAAAAAGTAAATAGGACAATAGAAAAGGAATTCAGTACAGTTTCCAGCATAAGTAAATATGTAGGTATGTATTTAGATTAATAAAAATTAACGATTCACAAAAATGTTTAAGCTAATCCTCATTTTTGGATTAGTGAATTCTATTCTATCCTGGTATTTAAAAATTAATCTTCATTTTATTATAGTTCCGGTGGCTCAATGGTTAGAGCAACGCCTCATGTCATCAGTGCCCTCGGGGCTCTGGGTTCGAATCCCACTAATTGGGATTTAATCCTGTTGAGGGGTTTAAAAAAGGTAGTTACTTAGATTAGATTATACTATATTTTAAGAAATAAACTGTCAAAATTAGAGTAAAATTCGCTAATCTAAAGAACTTAATCTTTATTGTGACTCGGACTGTAAATGGCTGGAGGTATTGTGTTGGCCACACCAGATTTTTTTATTTTAATCTGTGGTCTAGTTTCTAAAATAAATAATTAAATTCAAAACTGTGAAGTGGTCGATTTGTATTTTCATAATTAAATTTAGGCAACATATTCGTTTTCAAATCTGCATCGATGTGAAAATGACTGATTGTTTATTTTCTGGTCTCGCTTCAAAAGACATCGCAACATGTCTGTCAAAACATCTTCATTAGTCTTGACTGGACCAGTTTCCGTTGATGGAACATTAAATTGTAATTTTATGAAGCTGTATGGTTGTTTGCATTAAGCCAAAGCTACACAAGATTAATTATTTATTGCTAATTATAGTTGGTAACTAATTAAACTTTGACGGTGTAATCTACTATCAGATTGGTATAGTTCACTGGTTAACAATGCATTTCATAATAAATACAAAAAAGGAAATCTCTAATGACGTCACTGATACATATAATAAATTATATTTTATTGGGAAATATAAAATTTGTTAGAAGAATACTAACAAATTAGAAAATTTATCATTTATATCAAAACTAGACCTGAAAGAGATTATCAAAATAAAATATTCGTGTTTTTAATTATATATACTACTTTCAGGCATTCTGCTATCGCCTTTTCAAAATTCGGAATCCATTTTCAAGTAATTGAATGCAACAATGCAAAAATGAAAGTAAAATAATTCTTGTTTGAATTTATGACGTCACGCCAGATAATATTTAGTTGTGTCTGTAGTATAAAAGTGAATGATAAGTTAAATGACAGGCTGTAAGTGGTAATCACACCTTTAGCAACATTTTGAACGCCAGGCGGAGCGACGCTTCGTTTCAATTTGTATTTTTTATTCACAACTTACATTTATTTGACACAGAAGAGTTCATTTGTCATTATGCCACTCCAATTCAAGTGCATTGTAGATGAAAAGTTTTTACAATCGTTTTTTAAAGTTCTACTAAAAAGTCAAATTAAATGTTACATTAATCAATTTTAAAATTCTTCAACCGAATTTACGTTATTGTACTGAGTCCGTTACGTATTTATCACGCCCCAAATACGTTGTAATTTTATGATATTTTATAAATACACCGTAGCATACAAGTACAAGCAAATGTTTTAATCGATGCAAAAACAACCATAGTCAACATTTGTAATTTTCGTAATAAATAATTTTAAAACAACAATCAAGTTTCATTGTTAATAATATCTAGTAAAACTGTTAATTAATGTTACTAGTTCTATTATTTAAATTAAGCACTAAATCCCTTCAAGATTTTGCTAACATATCATTAATGTTATTTTTGTTTTATGACATGACTTTGGTTCAATATATTCCAATTCTTTTGGTTTCTTTATAGCTGGATTTTGGTTGTTCTTGTATTAAAAATGGACATTGGTTGTTCTTGCATTCACCCACAGATATGAATTTATTCAATAATTATAATTATGTATTATAAGTAAACTTGAAATGTATATTTATTAAAACAAATTATCAGTTCATTTTTTTATTTCATCATCAATTTTATAAAGATCAATTAGTGTCATTTGTATTAACCACTTTAGATAGAATAAATTAAATTAAATTGATGTGATCAAGAATTAAAATAAATAAATCACACTGATTCCACACCAGACCTATCGATACATTTTTTTACCTAGTATTATTTATATGAGCATTTGGGGGCATATGAAAATTAAGCCCCTTAAAGAAGGCGTCTGTACTGAAAAATCTAAATCATTTCAGGAATTGTGTGGCCTTTGTACGGGGCACAATTTGCCCGCCCGCACGGAGCGGCCCTGTAAATATAAACGGAAATTTAACTAAAAGATTGTTTAATTTAAAAGATATACTTACCAAACAATTGTTATTCTGCAAAACGCACCCTTCTGTTTTTCTTAGATTCCCTTTTCACCCTTAAATTGAGTCTTTACTTATTTATACTCTTTACACCACGTATTGTTATTGTTATTATATCAACAAAATCAGCTGACTGATTAACGGAATGTTAGATCAAAAAATTAAAGAATATCAAAAAAAGTTTCAAATAATACCTCACTTATTTTAAATTCTAAGTCTTTTTCTTCAAATAAATGTTTTTGAAAAGTGCCTAATTTAGCCGAAAAATGAAAATTTTGTAAATTTTAATGAAATATGAGACCCCCACTGCAATCTACAGGTAAATATCTACACTACATACCTGGAAATTTTGATAAAATATTTATAATTATTTTTATGTTTCATAACCTATTCAGACAGATTAAATATATTGTAGTTTAAAATACTTTTTGACAATATAATTTTTTATTGAGTAAAACCAAAAAATCGATTGATTTAGCATTGGATTAGCAAAAATCAATACCAGTTGAGGCATCTTTCGGCAATAATATGAACTATGATTTTATAAACAATTTATAAATAATGATTTTTAAGTAATATTTTTTTATGAGTTTATTTTCATTTAGCCTCAAAAGAATAACAAATAATTACTTGTTAATTAATATAAACATTAATTATAATATTAAATGTCAAATGACAGTAACAATAAACAAATATACGTACAATAGGCATTGGGGAAATATACAAACAACACTATTTTTTCAGATTTTATTATTTGATACAGGTATATTTTATAATAAACCATTTCGTATTAATTGTTTTAAAATATGAATTTGTTGCTTTTTGTCGTTAGTACTAATTGCAACCATCGTTGCACATGATGTCTCTACCTATTATCAACAAATATCTGACCTTCATCAAATCCAGTACCGTAGTTAAAAATAATTGTTTTCAGAAAACATTCAATAGTTTTTTTTGGCTATTATTTATATGTAAATCAACAAATATAACACAATAGTTTATAAAAAGTAGAAAATAAATGGCTGAACTTTATTTTCAGAGAAGATATACTCGAGAATTGGTTAGCAAAAAATTCCTGAATACGTCTTGTGTTATATTAACAAATTATTTGTGGTATGTGAAATATGAGAAGCGCCGGCGCCTAAATACCAAAACAAAAACATTGGAATTTCTTCAAATTTTGACAATGTATTATGATTTTTATATTAACTATTGTTATTATATGTATTCTAGGAGGTTAATAAATAAAATATTACACATATTATCCAATTTTTATATGAATAAATACTATATTTGGTTATATCCATTACAAAAGTGTACAAAAAATAAACTTTTTAATTGTTTATGAATATTATAAACATTAATTGTTAACAATAATTTATTGTAACTATTGTACTTAATGTAGTTTGCAGAAATAAACATATAATATGAAATAAATTAAAAAATATTATACCTATATCACAATGACATAACACCTACAGTTTTCTTCCCATTTTTTTTGCAATAAATTTTCATTAAAATTTATTTTATATATCAAAAGACTCAGCATGAAATTCTGAGTACAAAAGTATCAAATTTATAAACTATAGTTATAATATATCGTTAAAATCTTATATATTTCATTTAACATATAGAATGTCTTAATACTGCTGAATTATTTCATTTATTTGATATGTGTACTGGCCTGCATTCTTATTTGGCTGTAATCCACAACTGAATTAAGTAGCCAGAACATACAAACAACCCCTGAAGTTTAGTCCTACGATATTTTATCGCTTAAACAACAATATTCTTCGCAGGATAACTCCAAACATTTGTAATGTTTGCATTTAGATGAATCTTGTAATCAGCTGATTTGCAATTCTATAAACAATGCATATTTAGTAATAACAATGCCATATAATGATTATTATTTATAAATATATATACCCTATTATTATAATACATAAAATATTGTTTTTATAACGAGTTCACTTCCACAAACCAGTTTTTCAAGTTTAGTAGGTACTCCAAACACAAACTGATTTATTTTATTATCCATAACATTTTGAAAACCGGTTTATAGTACCTGAAATATAACTTATTTGCATATCTGCTGTTTAAACAAATGTTTTTTTTACCTAATACCACCTTGAAGTCAAATAAAAATTGCCTAAATTTGTTTTGTTTTCTGTTCTAATCATTCTACGTACAATTGTTTAACAATTGCCGTCACCTGTCATTTGAGATTTGAGGTTATAAATATTGTTATTAACAATTTACAAAAGATTAATTGTTATTCATTTTTAAAGCATAAAATTGAAAAACATATTTAAAAAATAATTTTATAAGTTAAAATACATTTGTTTAAATAATTTATTATAAACATATTAGTTCAGGATATTCCATACAGATGCCAGAACATGTATTGATTTTTGATCATCCAATGCAAAATCTATCAATTTATTGGTTTTGCTGAATAACAAAATTAAATATTGTTATTAACAATTTACAAAAGATTAGTTGTATTCATTTTTAAAGCATAAAATTGAAAAACATTTAAAAATAATTTTATAAGTTAAAATACATTTGTTTAAATAATTTATTATAAACATATTAGTTCAGGATATTCCATACAGATGCCAGAACATGTATTGATTTTTGATCATCCAATGCAAAATCTATAGATTTATTGGTTTTGCTCAATAACAAAATTAAATATCCAAAAAATATTTTAAACTACAATATATTTAATCTATCTGAATATGTTATGAAACATAAAAATAATTATTAATATTTTATAAAAATTTCCAGGTATGTAGTATTAATTTTTGTCTGTAGATTGCAGTGAGGGTCACATATTTTATTAAAATTTGCAAAATTTTCATTTTCCGGCTAAACTAGAGACTTTTCAAAAATATTTATTTTAAGAAAAAGGCTCAGAATTTAAAAATATTGGGGCTTTATAGGAAACTTTCTTTGAAATTCCGTAGTTTTTTGTTAAAATGTTGGTGGTGTTCAAGTTTAACAGTGTAGAATTAAATATTTAAAAAATCAGAGGGTACACGCTGGGGGTTATCCTTAAATTACGTAACGCAAAATTAGGAAATTTTTGATACCCCCTCCCCTCTTTGTAACGCACCCGTAACGCAAACATGAACCCCTTCCCATATATTACGTAACGCAGTACTTGACCCCCCCCCCCCCAATTTTTTTACTGGATATAAAAGTATATGGCCTCCTTAATATTCAGTTAAAATTTGAAACAGAAACTATTTAAATTAATTTACATAAAGATGAAGAATAATGTGCTACTCTTGCCCTACGGCTTGTCACCCCAATTTCTTTACTGGATATAAAAGTATATGGCCTTCTTAATATTCAGTTAAAATTTGAAACAGAAACTATTTAAATTAATGTACATAAAGATGAAAAATAACAGAACAGAACAGAAACTATTTAAATTAATGTACATAAAGATGAAAAATAATGTACTACCGTGGCCCTACGGCTTGTCACCCCAATTTCTTTACTGGATATAAAAGTATATGGCCTCCTTAATATTCAGTTAAAATTTGAAACAGAAACTAATTAAATTAATGTACATAAAGATGAAAAAATAACAGCACAGAAATTAAAAGCATATGCATTTCCATATGCTTTTAACAAACTATTGAAAAATTTTTCCTTATCAACACTACTTGAATTCATGTTTTAATATGAATTGCATTGCACGAATAAAAGACCACTGGTCCGAATTTGAACTGTGCCCGACATATTATGTTGACAGTTATTGAAAACAAACGACTGCCTGCATATACGAATTAGCACCGCGAAATTTGAATGTTTCAAAACTATTAAACCAAGTTTAGCAATATTTTTTACATTTTATCGTTACGTAACGCACACATTAACCCTCCCCCACCCCCTCGTAACACTGCGTAACGCTACTCTTGACCCCCACCCCCACTTGAAGCGTTACGTAATTTAAGGACAGCCCCTAGGGCAACTAAAAATACTAGAGCCTAGCCATCAAGGCGGCAAAGAAATAAATATATTCCATTCGCGACACTTTAGTATCACCAACTGTGACGAAAACCTCCTAAATTTTTAAAATAAAATTTAAAAAATCTGATGTGGCCAGCACATTACCTTCCGTCAGTTGTATGTATGTTGTACAAATTTCATACGGAAAGTTCCTTGCTAAATTAAATATTCTATTTCTTGTACATTACCTTCCGGCAGTTGCATGTATTTTATGCAAATTTCATACAGAAAATTATTATTTTGTGACGTTTTCTATATACAGTGTAATGTATCTGCAGAAATAAAAGATTTATTATTATTATTTCTTGTAAATTACCTTAAAGCAGTTGTATGTATTTTATACAAATTCCATACAGAAAGCAAAAGACCCTATATTTCCAGTAAAATTATAAGACACTATGTCAATTTCACTTGACACTGACATCTTTCAATCAGAATTTTCTTAATATAGTAACTGTTTCCAGAGCTATGGCTACTTTATGAAATTTAATTTCTTTATAATTTTTTAACTCTATATCCATTTAATATTAAGTATAAAATGCAATCAAATCGTATAGATAATAAAATATTCTTTAATATTTATAATAACATCAAATGTGAAAAAATTATATTTAACATAGTTTTTTCAAGAAAAACTGTTAAAATCTTCAAATGATGGTACTTCCGGTTGACCAATTGTAACCAAAATCTAATCAGCTCTTCATATGGATGTAACGAAGAAGTATACAAAAAAATTATAATTTTTGTAACTGTAGTATTAGAGTTATCGCAGACGAAAATTTTGTTACACACACACACACACACACACACACACACACACACACATCCACACCCACACACATCCACACACACGCACACACACACACACACATACAGACATCATCGTAAAAATAGTAAATTCGTATTCTAGGGACCCTAAAACGTGCTTATTGATTAAAAACTCATCATCGAATTTTTTGACCAAAGACAATACCTTCCTTACCTAAAGGTGACGGAAGGTAAAAAAATAGTATAAAGAACTCATTTCATAATTGTCGGTTATTTTGTTCGAAGGATTGAACCACTCCGCTCCGCGTCGTGATCCAAAATTATGATATTCGATCTTTAAAGTACTATCACAAGAGAATAAAACAAAAAATGGTTTAAAATTCATTATAAAATAACTTATTGTACTTAAATATCATATAGACAAATTTTATTGGCTTTTGCAATTGCAATGTTCTATAATAAATTATATTTTCTTTCTAATTGATAGCCCCCCCCCCCCCTGTCCCGTTTTGTTTCTAGATAATTATGGTCACCCTAATAATAGGTATATTAAAGCATAGGAGTACAAAAACAATAATTTTACTTCTAGACACGGTGAGAAAATTCTATTTATTTCAAGTAAGCTAGTTAATTTTAGACCACGATACACGAATCTAAAGAGAACACCAATTACCGAAAGTATTTAGTTCAACTACTTATATATCTTCCTAGAAGTTCAAAGTTTTTATTTTACAAATAAAACAATTACTTTATTACTAAGAAAATATTATTGTAATACTTCAATTCTTCGATTTGTGTTACTAATAAAATAATAATCTTCGACATATGAAAAACACATTTGTTACATATTTGTTTATGTGTAAAGAAAGTTATAGTTTTGAAGATTAAGTACAGCCACATTTAAAACTAATTTTGTACTTTGTTAAAATTAGTTATATGAGAATAGGATTAAGAAATATTTATGTCTGATTCAGTAAAGAGTTTTAAAGAATGTTGGAGAATGATATAGTTACGAAAAACATATTTAAAAAATCTGATGTGGCCAGCACATTACCTTCCGTCAGTTCTATGTATTTTGTATAAATGTCATACAGAAAGTTCCTTGCAAAAGATTATATTTCTTATACATTACCTTAAGGCAGTTGTATGTATTTTATACAAATTCGATACAGACAGCATAAGATCCTATATTTCCAGTAAAATTATAACACATACATACTGTCAACTGCACTTGACACTGACACCTTTCAATCAGAATTTTCTTAATACATCAGCTGTTTCCAGAGTTATAGCATAGCTAGCTAATATATGATATTTAATTTCTTTATAATTTTTTAACTCTGTATACATTTAATATGCAATATAAAATGCATTCAAATCGCATAGAGAATAAAATATTCTTTAATATTTATAATAACATCAAATGCGAAAAAATGATATTTAACATCGTTTTTTCAAGAAAAACTGTTAAAATCTTCAAATGAGGGTACTTCCGGTTGATCAATTCTAACCAAAATCTAATCAGCTCTTCACATGGATGTAACGAAGAGGAATACGAAAGAATTATAATTTTTTGAATTGTAGTATGGAAGTTATCGTAGACGAAAATTTTGTTACACACACACACACACACACACACACACACACACACACACAGACACACACACACACACACACACACACACACACACACACACACACACACACACACACACACACACACACACACACACACACACACATACACATACAGACATCATCGTAAAAATAGTAAAATCGTGTTCTAGGGACCCTAAAACGTGCTTATTCATCAAAAACTCACCACCGAATTTTTTGACCAAAGACAATACCTTCCTTACCTAAAGGTGACGGAAGGTAAAAATAATTTTATAAGTTAAAATACATTTGTTTAAATAATTTATTATAAATATATTAGTTCAGGATATTCCATACAGATGCCAGAACATGTATTGATTTTTGATCATCCAATGCAAAATCTATCGATTTATTGGTTTTGCTCAATAACAAAATTAAATATCCAAAAAATACATTAAACTACAATATATTTAATCTATCTGAATATGTTATGAAACATAAAAATAATTATTAATATTTTATAAAAATTTCCAGGTATGTAGTATTGATTTTTGTCCGTAGATTGCAGTGAGGGTCTCATATTTTATTAAAATTTGCAAAATTTTCATTTTCCGGCTAAACTAGAGATTTTTCAAAAATATTTATTTTAAGAAAAAGGCTCAGAATTTAAAAATATTGGGGCTTTATGGGAAACTTTCTTTGAAATTCTATAATTTGTTAAAATTAGTTGTATGAGAATAGGATTAAGAAAAATTTATGTCTGATTGAGTAGAGAGTTTTAAAGACAATGTTGGAGAATGATATAGTTACGAAATAAATAGAGGAAGAGGAGAACACGACACAAACGTAGTGGAAATCTAAATTTATTTTCAGGAAGGTACCTCATCCTATTTATCGCAATGAGATTAGAATTATCTGCGTTCCGGTGGCCATAATTTACCCTCATCCTTTTGTATCCGTTATTTCTTCTTTCGCGTCTTCTTCTTCTCCTTCCATCGTTCTGAAATATTTCTTTAGGTTCGGCTGTTACTGTTGTACCACATTATGCAGTGGAATCTAAAAGATGATGTTTAATAATTTAACGAAATTATTATCTTGTGATGTAGATACTTTATTTGATTAGACTGCTAATAAGATTGATAAGAGTATTAAGAAGTTGCGGATTACGGCCTTTTACGCAAATTAAGGAGGTTATTTATTGAGATATTATTGATTAGTAATAACACTTAATCTTTGGTAATATGATTTGTATATTAACTTTATTAGATTTGGTTCAGATATTGCCTTATGAAATACTAACTTCCTCAGTATCATAAATTTTTGCCACATTTCACGGCCCTCTTGGAAACGTTGGTACCATCATTTCTTCAACATTTGTACCACTTTATTGCACTTTATATAAACTATAACAATAAATGTAATGCATATTCTTTGTTCCGTCGTTTTTGCTTAACCAAACGTTACGAGATTTTAATGTTCACGGGAGTTTAAGAGGTGCAAGAGCTCTTAAAATAATGCCCCACCTTTCTGACACGATGATAAGTTGTAGTTGTTTTTGCTGGATGCAGAACCTTTGACCCTATCATTTATTAAACAAATGGTTTAAGTTTTGAGTTGAGAACCGTTTAAAACGCATACATTATAACTTGTATTTGAATACGCATTTTGAATAAATTTGAAAAATCTTAACTATTGTTCGTCTTAAACTCTACCAACGGCGGTTACATAGACTACGTTTATCTCGCAGTGACATAACCCGCTTAAAACTCTAGTGACTTAAAACTAACTCTTAACTTCAGTTTGTTTATGTCGCATGTTTAAATTTAAAGTGACTACAGGATAATATGCGTTTATCCGCTGCTGGATAGATAGAAAATTTTGCGGATGACTTCACATCAGTTTACTATAATAATAATATCAAAACGCTCAGGATTTTAAAGGAAACCTCGAAACAAACAGTTTTTAGAAGTCTTGAGTGTAGTAATTTATATTTAAATACACATTAACAAGTTTTATAAAAAAAAATTGAGGTTGATCCTTAGCCTTAGGTCTTAACTGTTTATCTCGCAAAATTTCAAGTCGGTTAGTTTTAAGTGCAATTTTTTGATACTATTTTTTATATATTTTTCGTATAACCTCGTATATATTTCTTTAAGGACTGCAGTTATAAACATTCAGGAAAAATTATGTTTCATACTGAAGTAAACTAATGACTATTATGAACAAATCTGCAAGTCTTACAGATTTGTAAATAATGAACAAAATCGCAACGAAAGCTGCCACGCAGGTATAATTTTAAATTAATCAACAAAAACACATGCCTTTTTGTCATGTTTTTACACATTTACATATCTGAAAGATATACAGTTTTTTTCAGAAGTGGCTAGTAAATAAGTAAATGCAACGCGGATTTTAGATATCAATGATTTAATTGCCATAAGAACATGTAACATGATTCTAAATTGTTCATTTTATTAAATTTACCATGGAACGACGCTTACAAAAAATTTTCACTATTTTTCTAAAAAATGTTCTTTTTTGTCCTTTACACTTGACAACTCTAGATAAACGTAGTCCTTAATAGTAATAAAGACGATGTAACTCAATATTAAGCGGCGGAGTACTTAAATAAAATATTCAGTTTTTGTAAGTTTAAAATCTATATTTTAAACTAGTCGAAAGAAATTTCTGTTCATTTGCGTAGGTTTTTGTAATTTGATTGTTGAAAATGTATTCCGGCCGAACTGTATTGTGGTCATTAATATGTGGCCGAAGTTACTTACCTTGGTGATCTGATTTGGGTTGCAGGGTACGGCAACATGGTCCCAAGGACAATGGGTGGCCGTGTATTCTGCATGCTCTTTGCTCTGGTGGGTATCCCACTTACCCTTACAGTCATCGCCGATTGGGGCAGGATGTTCGCTTCGGCTGTCTCCTCATTGGTCAAGCATATGCCACCATTGCCCAATGCTTTCAAGTAAGTCAAATTTGCCAAGTAAAAATAAACAATTTTTTAAATTCGGTCACACCGGGTCAATTTGATAAATAAGCAAGCACGGCTGCATCGCAGTTTTATTTTTTATTTTTGAATTGTGTATGTAACAAGTCGTGCGGCCGTGCTTGTTCGCCAAACGGACCCGATGTGCCCGCGGTGCAGCCGAATATCATTTTTACTCGGGTTCTCATTCGAAAAAATCGTTATTTATGTTAAGTTGGACATAGACAGTCTACGCTACGATAAAGACTAGAAAGAGAACCACATACCTAGGTCATTCTAAATTCAACAGATAATTACGCTACAATTAAACAATTAGTCCGACGAATACAAATAAATTTCCGTAGATAAATTAAGCTCTTAATTCTTCGTTGGAATTCTACAATAATTGTATTTAGACAATTTAGACATTGGGTTAAATTACGAACTTAAATCTCATTCCATAGGTAAATATATAACCCGAACAAATATTGCTTTCCAAATATCCAATTAAACCACTACTTAAATGTTAAATCATTACAATAACTTACCTGAAATCTGTCCTTTGACCTTCCTCGCAATATATTTATTGCTTAAGTTCTTACCTTGGGCAAAATATAGTGCGTTTCACATTCAACAAAATGCTAGAATTTAATTGGCTAACTATATAAGCGGCGGAACAAGTAGGGGAGACCGGTGTCAATTGTTACAAAATACGAGATAACGTTACATTTCGAAATTACCTATATGAGAACCTACCCACCTTAGTGAATAAAATTTTGAATTTTAAACTTTTGAAAATGTGACAAATATAAAAGTATAAGGATTTTTAGTCAGGCATTACAAATGTTAAAATTGACACCTAACTGGTGTCAATAGTAACAGGGCCAGTGTTAATTGTAACAAATTTTAACAGTGATGTAATAAGATAAAATAACAGATAAAAGAAGAAATTAAATTAAGCAAACAAAATATATATTCTGTTGGTGATATGGACCATTTTGACCAATGCCTTTAGTCGCTAACGGAATTGCAGTTTATAGGTAAACATAAAATAGGCCTTTCTTCGTACAATTTAACTTGCCCGGTGACAAGATTTTATATTTTCGCCACTGCAACCAATCTCCTGTGCTCAAAAAATATGAGCCAATACATATCAGAGAGTTTCCTCATCGGAGCCATCTGAAGAGTAATCTGCGACTGTTACTTTTGGCACTGTTTTTCGTTTCTTTGCTCTTCTTTTGTCTTCGATAGCAGTGGTTATTTCTTGTAATTTTTATCATGCTCAATACTGTACTTAATTATTAAACACGTTACAATCGACACCGTGGTATGTGTTACAACTGATACCGCTTAATTTTAAAGATATTATTTTTTGTATTTATTAAGTAATAATTCGAAATGTTTTTTAATTAAAAATAAAAGCAAATATAACTCTCAAACTGATCCTTAACTTGAAATATTTCCGAGTAGTGCACTTATAGTGTTTTAGAAACAATGGCTCGTACCACGAGCACGGTTTTAACTAAAACGCTGTTTTAAGAAATGTCAAATTTCATTATTTGATATTAATAATAAATAATATCAAATTTATCAAAATATGATTTTAAAGCAGAACAAGGTGTGTATTGAAACAAATATTTTTTAAAAAATCGTTCTTGAAACATAAGGGTGTAATTAAATATTGAAATTTGAATTTGACATTTCTTAAAACAGCGTTTTAGTTAAAACCGTGCTCGTGGTACGAGCCAATGTGTGTCACTACCTGTATTTACTTTTTTGTTGATTTACAGACATTCGTCAGAAACAGACGCCGTATTTGCGCGTATGCACTTACACTAAATACCAAAGAGCTATGACTCTTTCTGCTTCACTCTGCAAGCGCGTTTTAATCTACTTCGAAAAGATGGCCCTGTTACCTACCCTTGTTACATTTGCCATTTGACAGCTGTTACAATTGACACCGGTCTCCCCTACGCCAGAGAAGTATTCAGTTGGAATGTCTTTATTTGGCTTTTTAATAGCCCACAAAAAGTTCAGGCCCGTAAAACGATAATTTGATATATTTTTTGAGGGCTCTTCTGCCTTGTCATTGCCCAAAAACCCTTTCATGATACGAATTGTTGCCACTAGTGTGAAGTGGTTATGTTTGGCCAGCTGTCGAAGGGCGTGCTTTCAATTTATCCTATACAAATATATGTACATATTTATTTTGAAAAAAAGGAAGCGATAGGAAATTCATGTAAATATTGAAGTTAAACAAAAAAATATATATCCTATACATCCTTATGTATCTTGTTCTGCATGTTGACCAAGAAGCAGGATATACATTCCTGCCGTTGTTTTCCTACAGGAGTGCGAGCGTGAGTCGAATGCGATCCCTCTACGCTTTGGGGGCCGTGGGTTTCCTGTTCGTTTATCTTGCAGCAGGAGCAGGACTCTTTGTCATCTGGGAGGACGATTGGACATTCTTCGATGGTTTTTACTTTTGTTTTGTTACTATGACTACCATTGGATTCGGGGACCTCGTGCCAAGTGAGTACATAAACAATTATAAATTAATATTTTTTCAATTAAAAATTTACCGAAAACAATAATAGTTGAATTATTATTACATTTCATATTTTATCTTAATTACATTTACATGTTCCTACTGAATAACAAAACGTGATAATGAACGCAAAATTATACGTGAAAATTGTAAACGTGTTTTGATTAAGAAATTACTGAAAATGTTCAATTTCTAAATTATTTTGTGTTTCTTCGAGTTCACTTGTTTTGTTAATATTTTTTATTCGATTAGATTCTCTAAATTTACAATTTTTTATTCGTCGGTAATGGGGTGTTCTAATGTAAAATTTAAGGTAAAAAATGTTATAACATTGTGAATATGCTAAAAAATAACGGAATCATGTAAAAAAACAAAATTTCATCTTTGTAATATCAGTTTTCTTGCAAGTTATTTTGGCGCTAAAAATATCACGTGGTCTGTGACGTACGAGGGACTGATTCCATTTCTTATAATATATACAAATATTGTGCATAAAACTGAAGTTTACAAGAAAAAAATTTTTGGCATTGAAGCGTTCTTGTTCGTGTTAGTTTTATTACGTTCTATGTTCTTACAAGTTTTCTATTTCTATATTTCTAAATGATATCAGCTCCTTCTACGTCACATCTGGTAAAATTAAAAATCTGATTTGGCCAGCACAATACCTCCCGCTATTTAATTATTATTAATTTAAATATATGTACTTACGTATTTACTTATGCTAGAAACTGTATTAAGTTCCATTCCATATAACTATGATTCTATTTACTATTTTCTTTTTAAAACGTTACTATTCTTAATTTGAAATGATGAGTTCTTTGACAGTGACATTTATCTGTCAGTTACATACGTTTGAGATATGAACTGTGTAACCAAGGAGTTGTGTTTGTTTAAAATGTAGGCTCCGGGATTTAAATTGTAGATAATTTTATAAATTTATCTAATACAGAAAAAGTATTAATGCAAACCTGTAGAACATGTAATAATCTTTAGTTATCTTTAGTTCTTATAATAACGTATTAAGATCGGTAATTCCATAACGTTCGTGATGCTTATACTATTTTTTGTACAATATTTAAAAGAAAATTTGTAAATTATTTTGACATATTAAAAAAACTTAGGTGTCATTTTTTAAGTAACCTTTGATTTTTGTTTATATTTATTTACCGTCTCGCCTCCTGAACAGTAAGTGAAGCACATCACTTACCGACATGAGTCACATCACTTACCGTTCAGTAATTTGTAAATAAGACCTACTGTCTTGGAAATACTATCGGTAAACATAAAAAATAATCTGATCGTACAAAAAGGTATTTTTCGAAGAAACACTATTTTGAGCTTCAAGTAAAGTGTCATTTCCGGTTATCTGATTTACACCAAAATATAATGACTTCTTCCTATATTAGAATAAGGTAGAAATACAAGGTTTCAAAATTTTCTGAATGATAGTATTTGAGTTAGAGCGGAGGATTCACACATACACACACACACACACACACACACACACACACACACACACACACACACACACACATATATATATATATATATATATATATATATATATATATATATATATATATATATACTCATCATCGTGAAGTGTCAAAATTGGATTCTAAGGGCCTTAAATATGCGATATGCGATTTTTAGCACGATCCCTATACCTCCGTTATCAAGGGTAGCGGGAGGTAAAAAAGAACTCAAAATTTTGGATTTGTAATGTCAGTTTCAGAAAATAAAATATTTTTTATTAGAATACCCCATTATGACAAGGCGGCACATAACTGTCACTGCTTGCCTTTACATTGAATGCCAACGTGCCATTATTTGTGCCGTTCTGTTGAAATGAAGATATGCATTGGATGGATTCCCTGCCTACTCTGTTTAGTAAAATAATCTCACTGTTCCTTAAACGTAAATGCTATTTTTGTATCGTAAGAAATGTGATTCACCAATTCACGTGCGTTTTCTTCGTAAGAACGAATACAAATTAATCTGTCAATTAAAGAGGTAAATAAATACCGGTAAGTTTATACTATCGTTCGATCTTTGCTACATGTGTTTGTGTATATGATCGAGAAAACGTGGACAGTTAAAACTTGGCAAAGGAAATATAGCAATCAAATACTCGTTTGTGGATCTTTCAATCATGTATACAAATTCTGATGAAGATAAAGTTTGGGTACATAAATATTTAAAGTTTTCTTTTATCAATCACTGGCCTGGTGTATCGATTTTATATTTGTGAGTGGTTTAAGTTTATTTTAAGTAGGCGTAGGCGTCACCTCACTAGATTTTAAAATCCAGAGAGGTACAGCAGTGGTACCAACTTTGAAAAACCCTCGAATCATCCTATGCAAATAAGTGATGAATAAAAAATCTATGTCATGTCTTGCTTATTTTTTTAACAGAAAAACCCAAGTATATGTTGCTCTGCACACTATATATTCTTCTGGGTTTGGCGTTGACTTCTACAATAATCGAGCTAGTGCGCCGACAGTACGCATCTAGTTGGCGTCGATTACAGACGTTAAGCGGCCCCCTAGCGGAAACTCTTCGTCGATTAGGCGAGGCTGCTGGTGGAGGTATTGCTGCTGATGTATCAGCGTTGCAGCACGATTTGCGAAAAGTCCTCACTGTGGTAAGTCTGCAATATGTGAAATAATAAGCTAAGTGTCAAAAAATATAGGCACAACTTTACTTTCATACCTCAATTTAAAATCAAAATTTGCAAGAATAGTTTTGGATTTTAGTCAGGGTTACAGTAAATAATCGTACCAGAAAAATTATGCATACGATCCCAGAATCATATTAGTTTGCCTAGATGTTGAAATTTTATTTTGATAGTATGCAGTAAAAATCTGGTGTGGCCAACACAGCCCATGTCTCAAAAAGATTAAGCCAATCCTTATTTTTGGATTAGCGACTTTTACTCTAATTTTGACAGTTTACTTTTTAAAATATAGTCTAATCTAATCCAAGTAACTACCTTTTTTGATAATAAAATGAAGATTAATTTTTAAATACTGGGATAGAATAGAATTCACTAATCCAAAAATAAGAATTTGCGTAAACTATTTTGCAAATTGTTAATTTTTATTAATCTAAATACATACCTACATATTTACTTATGCTGGAAACTGTATTGATTTCCTTTCCTATTGTTCTATTTACTTTTTTCTTTTAAATACGTAATGATTAGTTTTTTGACAGTGACATTTATCTGCCATTTACATACATTTGAATAACTGCGCAACCAAAGAGTTTTGTTTGTTTAAAGCGTAGGATCAGGGATTTAAATTATAGATAATTTTATAAATTTATCCATAAAATATATAGACAAAGTATTAACGCAAATCTGTAGAAAATTTAATAATCTTTAATTTTTATAATAACATAAATCTCGAAAAAATATATTTAAAGGTATTTTTCGAAGAAAAACTATTTTGAGCTTCAAGTAAAGTGCCATTCCCGGTTATTCGATTTACACCAAAATCTAATGGGCTCTTTCCATTACAGAAAAAAATTGAAATACAAGGTTTCAAAATTTTCTGAATGATAGTATTTGAGTTAGAGTGGAGGATCCACACATACATACACACAGACATCATCGTGAAAATGTTAAAATTGGATTCTAAGGACCTTAAAACGTGGTCATTTACCAAAATCTCGATATGCGATTTTTAGCATGATCCCTATACCTCCCTTACCAAGGGTAGCGATAGGTAAAAATCTGATGTGGACATAACACGACTTCCTTGTACGCAAGACCAACATGAAATATAGATCCAATTATAAAATTGCACGTATTTGACGTAATTTGACATCATTAATTTTTTTTGTCCTACTCCACTTTATTACAAAAACCAAAAAGTATATAATTTTTTTTTACATATCTCGCTTATACAAAGGGCTAATTTGATAATATTGGATGTGCTACACTCAGAATTTAATTCTCTAAAACTATTATTTGAAGCATTTATTTCTAAAATCAAAATAAAACCATTTTATTCAAGAAAAACTGTTAATAACTTTAAGTAATATATCACTTCCGGTTAGCCTATTTTAACCAAAATCTACTATGTTATTCCCATTGACATAAAAGTCTTATATACCAAATTTGAAAGTTTAGGATTATAGTTTAAAATAGTTTTTCATTAAAATCTATTATAGGCTTCAAGTAAATTACCACTTCTGGAAAATATGTAATGACCAAAAAGGGAGGTGCACAACTAGATGTCATAATAGTCCTAAATACAAAATATCAACTTTCTACAGAGCTTAACGTTTTTGAGTTATGCGAGATAGGTACGTACGTACGTATAGACGGCACGACGAAATTAGTCAAAATGGATTCAGGGATGGTCAAAATAAATATTTCTGTTGAAATCTGAAAAAACGGAAATTTTTCGCAATTGCAATACTTTCTTTACTTATGTATAAAGAAATAAAATTGGTCATACAGGTAAAACATGTTGTTTTTTGAATTTTGAAAAACGTTTAATATTAAATGTATTTGTTGGAATATTCACCTAAAAATTGGTACGTATATGTACCTCACAAAGACTCACAGCTGTAGTGGAAAAATCACCACAAGAATTATTTTAAAAACATTTGTACACCAATTATACAAATTTGTTTGTTTTATTATTATATTTAAACATTCTACGAACCTCAGTAGTACATTTTTTTGATGCATGAGGGCAGTACCTACCTGTTTAAATTCGTAATTTTTATAGATAAATTCAATAAAATAAAATATTAATAAAATTGTGCATTTGTGCTTTTCAGCGCGCGATAACATTAAGGTATACCAGACGTGTACAAACCAAAGTTCTATTTTTAGATTGTTACTTGTATGTTTGAAATTGAAATATATAGATCTACTTGTGTTAGTGTAGAAAATATATTTAAATATGTTCAAAAATTATTACGCGAGGCAGCGAGATTTTGCGAGATTTTCTAACATTTTTTATGTATAAAATAAAAATAATTAGTTGAGAAATAATCACTAGATGGTACTAGAAGTATCGTTTTTATCATAAATATAAATTAATTGAATTATTAATACCTAAATCACATTAAATTAAAATTATTTTATGATAATGACGTTAATTTCTTTTCATTTTAATATTTGGGAAAAACTAATTTATTGATTAAGTGTTTTATAAATTCGTATATATATATATATATATATATATATATATATATATATATATATATATATATATATATATATATATATATATATATATATATATATTTAAAGAAAAATACTATTTTGAAAGGAAGTATACTCGTAGTATTTAGTAAGTCAAAGTTAAGGTTACATAATATAAATATTATGATTATTTTGTTCATCAAACAACTATGATCAAAGCTCATCTAACCACATTTTCGTAAATATAAAACTTTATTAGTTTATCTAAATAATCACAGAAAAGTTAAGAATTTCGCAGAATATTTCACAGAAATTATTTTTAGTTCATTACTGTACTTATACTATATACTTATTCATTTGTTGATATTATAATAAAATATAATAATACCTATGACATCGACACATATTGTACCGTTAATTTTAATGATAAATTCCTACGACTAGTTTTTAATATATCATGATTCAAAACACTTGAAAATTCAATCAATGGGAACAGTATTATACAGACTATTTCACTCATAAATATATAAACCAATCCAAATTCAGCATTTTGCCTAGTTACCAAGTTTCATTTCGACAAAACACCGTCACAAAAGTTTTTTCGGACCCTTTAAGCCAATAAGATGTCGTATTTTTACAAGTAAGTGAGTTTTGATAAGTGAAAAAATTTTGACATTTAGAAACATATTGTTTACATACCTGTCAAAGTCTGTATATTTTCAGTGTTATCAGTTTTTATTAAAAACGAGTCGATTTGGACAGGAGTATATTTAAAACGTCGAAAAAGCAAACTGAAACATAATACCTCGAAACACAATAAATATTTACAAGATTTTTGTCAAGAAAAAAATTATATAAATGATTACCTGATTTTTATTTTGGAAATAGTCATCCGAATACCATTCGTGGTTAAATTTTATCCTGGAAAAAATTTCCGATTGCTTTACTCGAGCCTGTTGCCAATTTATTTCGTGACATTGATCAAAAATTACTCGTTTGACAACTCGTAATTTTTTTGTCAATGCCACACAATAAATTGCTAGGCAACCGGCTCTCGTAACAATCTGAAAATTTTTCCGGCAAAAATTTACCACTTATGATATTATATATGATAAAACTTCGTTACCAAGTAAATTAACAGTTATTGTTTATAAGTGTCAGTGTGACAGTTAATTAATATTTCAAGTTTAAAAATAAAATAGTAATTAAATTGTTTCATTTTGTGTTGTCTTTGGAATTTATCTCATCAAATACAACACGGTCTCTCTGATTTTCTCAGATAAAATTTTTCACTCAAGCAAACTGACATTAGGTAAAACACCTCCTCCTTCGGAATCGGGATTTACCATGCAGTTTGCTTTCGTATTTCGTGCAAAATAAAAATTTATTGATAAAATCGGGAGGTCTTGTGATATTACTTCTGATAATACTACCTAAGATACCTTAACGACATCAAAAATAAAAATAATATTTCTAATTATCTTATAACTAACTTTAACAGTGCAAAATTAATTATGAATTACTGTTACCATATATGTAATAATTGCAAGCTCCAATGTTAATTTCATGTGTCATATAAACACGAATTTATAGTCAGAGTTTAACGCTGTATCCCGTATTCTTTTTTTTTTTTTGTTCTCATATAGTGCATCAAATTAGTTTAATCATAGTACATAAATTTGTCTATAAAGGGTTGTTATATAACAGCAAAACACTCATAAATAGTTTATGAACGACATCTAAATATATCTACGCTCGTAAAGAGACTACGGATGCTTTAAAATGGTTTATCAGTTTTATATTTCCTCTGCCAGTTATTGAAGTTAAATAAACTTATGAAAGTATGTACATACATATGTATATGGTATTTACTCACTAATATTCTATCAATTAGACATAAAAAAATGAAAATTAGTATACATATGTCCTAAAAGTTTTGGCACAAATATCAAATATTATTTTTGTAATAAAAATGCATTTACTTAATTTTTGTAATACTTTTTTCATTCAAGATCAAATGCCTTATAATTGAAACTTTTTTTCAAGGGATGTGAAGCTGCATGTTTTTCCCTTCTCATATACAAAAATAAATTATCAGATCACAGAATATTTTAGAAAAGTGAATATATTTTACGGTTTATTGTATCAATGCATACAAATTAAATTTAAATTAATTCATTTGCAGTCAAAATAAAAAATGGTATTTTGAACAATATAGCTTGGGATTATTTATTTTTTTTGGTTTTCCCGTACGATTTATTATTGATGTGAACGTTTAATGACAACCACAAAAATAATCATTCACTCTTTCAACAACATTCTTACTAATGGGACATCATACAACAAATATTCCTCACTCTTAAGGTACATTCACAAATGAAAATTAGGTTTATGGTTTTTGTTTAGGTTTAAGTAACTCATTCATAAATGTAACTTTAAATTACCTGAAAATTAGTTTTGATATGTACAGACATCTAGGTAAATGCTTCAAAAACAAGATTAAAATTTTGGTAGAGCAGTACTCAACAAGACACCTGTGCGCCGTGAAACTGTCATTCGCTTGGCATTATTGGATATATTTCAGCAATTTAATTATGACATTCTCCATGTTCTCGCATTTGTTTAAAAAGCCGAATCCTCCTAGTGGATAATAAATAAAGATGGGTGTATATATCTATATCATTTCAGAGTCGTTCTCATTGGTGAAGTTTGTGACGTCAAACTAAATCATAAACCTAAAGTTTGGACCTTGCAATGTTTAGCTTTATGATTTGAATTTAGAGACCCTAAATTCTAAGTGTGAATGGAGTCGTTACATAATATGTGGCCAAAGTCTTTAAATCTAAAGCATAAACCATAAATCTAAACCTAATTTTCATATGTGAATGCACCTTTAAGGTACATTCACAAATAAAATTAGGTTTATGGTTTTTGTTTAGATTTAAGTATGTCATTCAGAAATGTAAGTTTAAATTAACTGTAATTTAGTTTTGGTATGTACATATATGTTTCAAAAACTAGATTAAAATATCGGTAGAGCAGTACTTAACAGATACCCGTGCGCCGTGAAACTGTCATTCGCTTGGCATTATTGGTTATATTTCAGCAATTAAGTTTTGACAGTCTCCATGTTCTTCTCGCATTTGTTTAAAAAGCCGAATCCACCAAGTGAATAAATAAAGATGGGTGTATACATATCTATATCATTTCAGACTCGTGCTCATTAGTGGAGTTTGTGACGTCAAACTAAATCATAAACCTAAAGTTTGGACCTTGCAATATTTAGCTTTATGATTTGGATTTAGAGACACTAAATTCTGAAGTGTGAATGGAGTCATTACTTAATATGCGGCCAAAGTCTTTAAATCTAAAGTATAAACAATAAATCTAAACCTAACTTTCATTTGTGAATGTATCTTTCACATATTAAAGTGACCGATTTTCGGTAGCGAAATACCACATCCGGACCACAATAATAGTTCAGAAACAATCACCCTCCGCCATACATCGAGCTAAATGGACAAGGCCTGGTTTAGGTCATCTTGCGCCCAAAGCTGCAACCAAATCAACGCCGCGTTGTGGAACGAGAATATTGTATACCCCCCCCCCCCCCAATCCGTCCGCGCTAGGCTTCAGCCTATCCGTATCCGGTAATTGATCACCGTAAATGGAGGCAGATAACTGCAAGTAGCTTCAAAGAGATATAAAACTAGTTGCATAATTCTAAACATCTATTTAAGTTTGAATAAAATCTTACATCAATTCAATTCAATCAAAAGTTTCACAAAGCTTTCTCGTACAATTCAAAACTTTGTGACAAGTATTAGTCTCAATCTCCACCCATGATTCTTATTTGTAGCAGTTAGTAAAAAACCTACATTTTCCTGCTTTCTTTCATACCATTTATCTTGTTCAGTAAACCGCAAGTTATGTTAAAAGACGGGAAAAGAATGAGAATAGAAATGAGCAGAAAATATGCAAATAATACAAGAAAAACGACACAAAATGTCAACAAGAATTCGCCTTAATGGCAAGTATCTGTTAGACAGGAATGTTGTTAAGGTTACTCAACAAATTTGGAATTGTTGAGAAGTTTGTACTTTGAATACTGATGAGATAGTAGGCTTTTTCTGTTTTTTCGAAGTTTACGATTTATTGTTTTCAATATTTATTTTACATGTCAATACTTTTGTATGAGATTGTCATGATAGAATCAAACGCATTAGAAAATTAAAAACTAATTATATTTTCTTTAAAAATAAAAAGTCAGTTTTTCTTATCAAATAAAATGATCTTTTACTTCTTGATCTTTATCACATATTTGTCAGTACAGTACGAATTGATAACATTATCAACAAGAAAAATCTTTGAAGATTTACCAAATTACGTTGCAAGAACACTTGTGAAGGTAAATACGTCAACATGCTAGGATCGTTCCTTGGGGTTGCTATATTGAGTATTTAATGAGAAATTCATTAGACAATAAACTATACAACTTACAGAAAATTATTAATTAATTTAATGAGACTGGTTCAAATTTGGGGTTGAGTTAAGAGTGTCCTACGTGTTTGCCGAATACGTCAACATACTAGGATCGTTCCTTGGGGTTGCTATATTGAGTATTTAATGAGAAATTCATTAAACAATAAACTATACAACTTACAGAAAATTATTAATTAATTTAATGTGACAGGCTCAAATTTGGGGTTGATTTAAAAGTGTCCTACGGGTTCGCCGAATACGTCAACATGCTAGGATCGTTTCTTGGGGTTGCTATATTGAGTATTTAATGAGAAATTCATTAGACAATAAACTATACAACTTACAGAAAATTATTAATTAATTTAATGAGACTGGTTCAAATTTGGGGTTGAGTTAAGAGTGTCCTACGTGTTTGCCGAATACGTCAACATACTAGGATCGTTCCTTGGGGTTGCTATATTGAGTATTTAATGAGAAATTCATTAGACAATAAACTATACAACTTACAGAAAATTATTAATTAATTTAATGTGACAGGCTCAAATTTGGGGTTGATTTAAAAGTGTCCTACGGGTTCGCCGAATACGTCAACATGCTAGGATCGTTTCTTGGGGTTGCTATATTGAGTATTTAATGAGAAATTCATTAGACAATAAACTATACAACTTACAGAAAATTATTAATTAATTTAATGAGACTGGTTCAAATTTGGGGTTGAGTTAAGAGTGTCCTACGTGTTTGCCGAATACGTCAACATACTAGGATCGTTCCTTGGGGTTGCTATATTGAGTATTTAATGAGAAATTCATTAGACAATAAACTATACAACTTACAGAAAATTATTAATTAATTTAATGTGACAGGCTCAAATTTGGGGTTGATTTAAAAGTGTCCTACGGGTTCGCCGAATACGTCAACATGCTAGGATCGTTTCTTGTGGTTGCTATATTGCGTATTTAATGAGAAATTCATTAGACAATAAACTATACAACTTACAAAAAATTATTAATTAATTTAATGTCGGTACTAGCCTCGTAGTTCTCGTTACAAAAGTCGACCCCATCGTGAACACAAAATGTTGACATGGGTCGTTCTTGCATCAACCCAGGCTCATCTTTATTTTCCCCATTAAAATTTAATTTGTCATTTCATACTAACCACTAATTTCCCTCAAGAAATAACAAAATTAAACTTTGTACCACATCATATATTATGTGTTTCCCGCTAGGTAAGCATGCCTCGTTGGACCATTGGCGGCGGTACCGCATCTTCCAACGGGGGCAAAGCTGACAAGCACCAGAAAGAGTGGGAAGAGGCAGTGGAGGCCGTCATCAGGGATATTACGGCGGGGGCACCACACAAACAACCCTCGCCTATTGTGCAAATTGTCATTTATGAAAGCTCCGTTTAACTAGGGGATATGACATCACAAAGAAGATTTTTTTTTTTTTATGTTAGAATATAATGTGATATTAAAAAGTGATGCGGGCGAAAGAACATGAATTGATGCTGGTTACAGGAAATAGGTGATTATATGTAGTGTATTTGAATTGTACAAATAAGTTATATATTTAAATTATTGAAATAGATTTAAAAAATTAAAGAATGAATGAAGAAATAATTATTTAATAATTTGGAATAAAATGGTACGATGTCTGCTTAAAAAATTGATCTCATTTGAATCATTAAATAAGATATAAAAGAAAATGAAACGAATTACGTATTAAAAAATCTGGTGTGGCCAATACAATACCTCCCGCCATTTACAGCCCGAGCACAAGAAATATTAAGCTAATCCTTATTTTTGAATTAGCGATTTTACTCTAATTTCTGCAGTTTATTTCTTAAAATATAGTCTAATCTAATCCAAGTAATTACCTTTTTTGGTAATAAAATAAAGATTAAATTTTGAATATCGGGATAGAATAGAATTCACTAATCCAAAAATAAGGATTAGCTTAAACTTTTTTGTGAATCGTTAATTTTTATTAATCTAAATACATACCTACATATTAATTTATGGTGGAAACTGTATTGTTTTCCTTTCCTATTGTTCTATTTACTTTTTTCTTTTTAAAACGTTACTATTATTAATTTGAAATGATTATTTCTTTGACAGTGAAATTTATCTGTCAGTTACATTTCATTTGAATAACTGCGTAACCAAGGGGTTTTGTTTGTTTAAAGTGTAGGCTCCGGGGTTTAAATTATAGATAATTTTATAAATTTATCCATAAAATATGTAGAAAAAGTATTAATGCAAATCTGTAGAAAATTTAGTAATCTTTAATTTTTATAATAACACACATCTCGAAAAATAACATTTGAAGGTATTTTTCGAAGAATAAAATCTATTTTGAGCTTCAAGTAAAGTTCCGGTTATCTGATTTACACCAAAATCTAATGGCTTCTTTCCATATTAGGATAAAGTAGAAATACAAGGTTTCAAAATTTTCTGAATGATAGTATTTGAGTTAGATCGTAAACAGGAACCACACACACATACACAAAGCCATCATCGTGAAAATGTTGAAATTGGATTCTAGGGACTTTAAAACGTGGACATTTACCAAAATCTCAATATGCGATTTTTAGCACGATCCCTATACCTGCCTTACCAAGGGTAGGGGAGGTAACAATTACATGCTTGCATTTTTGTCTTATCAATAATATAATTTCTGAGTCACGCTGTACACAATTTTTTTATTAATTTCAATTGTTAATAGTTCATTTTGTTTGTGACCGGTTATGATTTTAACAGTCCAGGTTCGATTTTGTCATTCGACCGATGTTAATATTATTTACCACTGAAAATAGCACCTATGTTGTACTCCAAGACAATTTTGAGAAACCGTGAGATGACGCTTAGTAAACAGCTATATTATTAATATCAAAATTTGTAAATAGAAGCAAATAGGCACACCCAGAAATGGGCAGCTCCGGATTAACGAGGAGTCTCCACAAATTAGGGGCCTCCATATATAAAATTTATTTTCTGGAAGGGACGCCCCCATTTCTGATAATGATATATTCAAGTCTTCTAATTGAATTCATAGTTTATCAATTTTGTATTATTATATTGCAATTATTACTTCTAGATAAAAGCACAAAAAAGCATTAGTTTTTATTCAGTCATATTTGAAAAAATTCAAAAGTACAAGAGGCCTTTTGTACTAATAAATAAAGTCTATAACATGCACAACACAAAATGAAAAATTTGTGCTTCAATATGTATATACTCTTCCATAAATTTTTTGAACTAATTCGTCAATTTTCATGCATTGGCATAAATTATTTCATCAACCGTAATAATAAATATTCCTTTAGTTTAGAGCTATGACTAACTGCCATTATACAATTATTCATATCTTTTTAACAATAAGATTATAAAATTGATAATAATCATTTATCTTATAGTTATACTTTAAGAATAGATGCACAAATTGTACAATGTACCTAAAATACGTAAGTGTTTTATTTATTTTAAATAAAAAATATCTTCCTTAATATGTAAATATTTACAAATTGTTAAATAAATTCAATATGTCAGAAATATTAATAAGTATGTCATCTTTTTCTTATAGGTCTCCAGCCCTTATTATTTTCAAATGAAAATATTTAATATAGTACTTAGCTCGGCACACAGGTAAGTAAGTACAATAATAATGTTATCGTGTTATCTATTATCTATTTGCTTATCATTTGTTTATCTATAAATAATAAATAGTCGTCTTGATCTTTAGACAATAAAATCGATCTTTGGTCCACTGATATTAGAATTAATTTTAAGTAACGTATAGTAACAAAGTTTATAATAATGATTCATTAATACGCTGACCAGCAAAAAAAAATATCCACATATCTTCAGATTTGAGATATTAGATATGTGCGTACAAAGAAGATTGGCACACCCAGCAATGGGTAATATGCCATAATGATATATTTATTTATTTATTTTATTTGGAAACTATATTAAACTACGACTTGTCTGGTTTGTTAACAACCTAAAGTGGGATTTCCATATATGAAATTACAGTTTTTATTTGATAGAAATTCGATAGTCGAATATTCGACTTTCGTCGAGTAATGTTCGTCAGTAACCCTAACTCATTAATTTAACTAAGTATGTATTATCTGTTAATCCATAGGAACCTGTAATTGGTGTGTGTATACTATTTGTAGGGTTGGCTATGAAAAGGAATGACGATTGAAAGAATGACAGAAATGTAATGACAGTCATATAAGAAATATAAACATTAATTATTGTTGTAATTCTTTGATATTTGTAGGCTCTGGATATTCTAATATCGATTTTATTCGTTCTGGATCAGGCATTATTTTCCCATTTTCTTGAATTATATGTCCTAAAAATTTCAGCTTCTTAAATCCGAATTTACATTTATCGTTGTTTAACGTAATTCCATTTTCTTTTAGTGTTTCTAATGTTTTTCGTAATTTACTCTCATGTTCTTCCTCGTTTTTCGCGAAGATTATTATGTCATCGATATGAACTTTTACCCCTTGTATGTTTCTTAATATTTCTTGCATAATTCTTTGATAGAATCTTTTAAATAAATAAATTGGCGAGCATAAGTCTACAGACATGCGTAGTTTCTATACAAATATATATGCAAATATTCGTTCATTTCGATTCGGCTCGAAAAACCGACACGAAACGGAGTGCAGACGAGCACCGAATATTTGCGGCGAGCAGTCCATCCACACATTCGATATTTGGCGAATGTTTGCTCAGGATTCGCCGAATGCCGAATGTGTGTCCCCGGGTTAATAACAAAAACCAAATAATAACACCACATTCTTCTACATAAAATACCGAATAAAAATTGTTTAAACATTATAAAGCTATAAGGACATTGTTTGTAGGGATGTATGTTTATTTTACTGTCAAGATATACCTGAACTTACCTCCCTCTTTGTGAAATATAAACAATTAGATATTTTAAACTTGTGTTAAATATTTTCTAATTCTTATAATTTATGTTTTGAATTTGATTTCTATCAAAATGTCCTCATTTCATAAATATTTCTATTTAAAAGTTACCATTGACGTGTCAAATGTGACAGATGACAAGGTTATTATTCTTAAATTTTCCAAGGAATACTAAGATTTTTTTTAATGTATAAGTATTCAACGGTATTCCTTGACAAATCTGGCAGTAAAAATGAACTGGTAAAAAATAAATCATCGGGAGTGGAAAAAATCTTATATGCAACAAGAGATGTAGGTACATTTGACCACTCTCGCTCGGGCGCAATATCGTCCTTGATTGGTAAATGGTACCTACATACATTGTAGCATAAATAACTATTTAGACTTTTGCAACTCGAAAACAGAAGACAAATGAAAATTTCTATGGCGACTATCAATTTTATCTCAAAAAATTGACTAAGAAATGTGCAACGGTTTTGCTTTGTGGAACAAACTCAACGCATTACCTATTACGTTTGATAATATTGAAGGTGGTCCGATTTTTTTGCCGGTCACTGTATTTTTCTTCAACAACATGTTGACAAGATTTTAACAAAGGCATAATCAGAATCATGAGTCAATTGTACGTATGACGTATGCCTTGAACCTTGCAAATTTAATTTTATTATTTCATCATAGTACCTACGTGGTAATTTAGCATTTTTTTATTTTGTTATTATTTTTCACATAGTCAAGGCGTTCTCTGGGTTTCTATTAGGCGCGCAATAGTCAAGTGGGCGCCAGACATCTTGGTGATGAAATAATAGACGCGTACAAATACAAAATGGGGTTCGGTACCAAGAAAAAAAAAGTTGCATATATTTTTTTATTTATTTATTTATTGAAAATCAATCCTACAGGGTAAAAATCCCAATTACAGGACGATTATAAAGAGTTATATATATATATATATATATATATATATATATATATATATATATATATATATATATATATATATATATATAAATATAAATACATATTAGAATACAATAAAAAAATTACGATGATGAACATAGCAAACAGTATACTAAACAATCAATTTAAATATGGAAAAATTGCAGAAGTGATATTTTAAATTTACGTAATGAATCGTCATAAATATCGGACTGAAGGTTGACATTAAATAAATTGCAAATTTGTCGAATAGGACATTTTAATTCATAATTTGCTCGCACTGTTCTTAAATTGAAAGTCAACTTGGTTCGTGAATTTAATCCAGGTACGTTGAAAGAGATACGAGATAAAATAGCACTATCGTTAACTTGACCATTTAACAATTTATATAAAAATGTAATGGAATGTATTTTCCTCCTTATCGATAAAGAATTCATATTAAAATAATGAAGTAACATATTATAATCGCATTCGAAACTAGGATACTGGCCGGTAACTTTATAATGTCAAAATTTTAGAAACTTTTTGTTCAATGACTCATTGGAATATTTGTCATAGGTAGGGTTCCATACAGGGGAACAATATTCTAGTTTGGATCTAACGAACGCAAAATACATTTTTAACGACAATACATTTCTCAAAGATTGAGCATTTCTAATGATAAAACTAAGATTTCTATATGATGCTTTGATAATAGTTTCAATGTGAGTGTTAAATGTGAATTTTTCATCAAATAGTACTCCAAGATCCTTATATAAGTTGATTCTGCGGAGAATAGTATTACCCATAATGTAGGTATGAAAGTAAACGTTTTTTTTTTTTACAAAATAGCTCATAATTTTACATTTACTAAAATTAAAGAATAAATTGGAGGAATGAAACCAAGCTAGAATACGCTTAACATCAGATTGAAAATCTATAGCGTCTTGAGTAGTATTAATTGTTTTAAATAACTTGACATCATCGGCGTACAATAATATTTCACAGAATTTAATCGAATCGATGTCATTTTTAAACAGGATGAACAGTAATGGACAGCGATTAGATCCTTGAGGAATACCCGAAGTAGCGAAATAGGAATTTGACAAATAATTATTCAGGGTCACAGTCAATTTACGATTATGAAGATAGGAACCAAGAAAAGTAATGAGACAGGGAGAAAAATTGAAGTTATAGTCAAGTTTCTGGAGGAGAATACTGTGATCTACTTTGTCAAATGCCTTGGAGAAGTCGGTATAAATATTTTGTCATTTTATGAAAATATGAGTAATTTTAAATGATTTTGTACAAAAATATTTTTAAAATATAAAACTTTTCATTCATAATTTTAATAAAAACGAACGATTGGCGCTAACTTTAAATGTTTTCATACAAATCATTCAACAAAGCAGGAATAATTCCAGCTCCTGCTTCACCTAAGAAATGTTAAATCTATCTATTAATGACGTGGTCATTCCATTCCTGCACCAAGCACCGCATGATTATGATTCATACTCATACGATCGTCTGTTGTGGTACAATTCTCCGTATTATGTGTGGTGTACACAGTATAGTACACATAGTCTATGAGCCTATAGGTCGAAGTCCACCTCAGAATCGCTACGAGCACGAGGAAAATAGTTTTGAGCAAATATGATGTTTTATTTTCAGTTGTCACTTATGATAAATTTATATCCGGGTCATAGAGGACATATTTTATGCCTCATTTGACGTTATTGTAAAATATGAATTATTTATAGAACTCATGAAAAATTTATTCTCTTTAAGGACAGGTAGTACAAGTTACTGTCAATACAATCAAAGAATATTGTTTTCTTTATATCTTTGCACATTGAAAAACAAAATAAATTTTCAAATTTATTTTTGATAGTTTTGTAGATACATAACAATACAAAACTAACAATAGTAAAACGTATGTCGAATGGTCAATAGAAAATTTAATTGTATGCAACATTAGAAGTATTCTTTCCGAAATAATCCATAAATGATTGACAGATAAAACACTACTAGTCAATTGTTCGGTAATCATCGTTATCAATTGTTCATTCTACCAGTCATTGCGTTTTATAAAACTCTAAATATCTGTTGAACTTGAGGGATCAGGTGAGAATTTTGAAGGTATTTTTCCCAAGGATAAGGCCTTTCTGATCCAGGTATTTTTTGTAAAATGTTTTATTTACATTTTATTTACATAATGGACGTTTCGGCCCACAGTGAACCATCTTCAGCTATTATTTTGTTGAAATGATAATAAATTTTAAATAATTTTTTTTATGATGATTATATTGTCACAAGTCAGACAATTTCCAAATTTAATTCTTGATTCTTAAAATTTGTATTTTTAGAGCCATGACGCATTTTTTAAATTTTTTAATAAGAATAATTCTGCATTCAATTAATAAATAATTCATTATTATTTTTATTTAAATTTCGTATCGACCAGTGAAACTACAGAATGCCTAACAGACAAGTTGGAGCAGATATTACGACCGATGCATGTTGTTTATTATTGCTGTTTTGTCAGTGTACGTGTAACCTGCAAATGAAAATGGGCCGAATTCAGCACTCTTCACTAGTGTAGTGACCGTCTCTAGTAACTATGGAAATAGCTTGCATCTTTTTCTTATTAATGTATCACTGCATATGTCTCTCTTTATTTTGTTATTTTTAGATAAGCTTCTTTAGTTAAAGAAAAGTGCTGAATTCGACCCAATGTGTTTTATTCGTAGTAAGTGCAATTTTCGTGAAAAACTTTTGTTGGGGGAGTTAAAATACTGTAAATTTGTTTCTTTTAGTGTCAAACTAACTTTGGTGTTATGAATTTTTAATGTGTAATGGTTTTCAGTGGACCAAATAGTGAAATAACTGAAATTTTGTGTCCATTAAGCGTTCCTGGGAGTAGTGGTATAGCTGATATCCTGACAATCCTGAGATGCTGAGATCTGCTATGCCTCTGTTGGCCAAATTGGACTGACAGGAGGCGAGGTTGGTCCAATATTTATCTCATTTTATTTTATACTTTTTCTACAGCTTATTAATATTAGTAGTTAATCTGACAATAATAACGGATTGTCTCACCGAAAATAGATAATAATTAGAAATTATTTCTACTAAGTTTAAATGTTACTGACATAGACATTGATGCCACAATTTAACTATGTTTGTGTAACTAATTAAATGAATACTTTGTTCCATTTGAGCCATTCAGCAGATTTTAAGTAGCAGAAATTATATTGGGTAAATTTGTATCTCCAAATTCAGCCAATTGTAACAAACCCAGGTTTGTTTAAATATTTCGTTTAAAGAAAAGTATTAGCAATTTATGTCAATTTTATGTTATTAACCTTTTTGGCTATACGCGAGGGTGTTGAACTTACCATTCAGCAAAATTATTGCAATCTTGCATTTTATTTATATAAATAGAATATTAGGTAAGTTATAATAGGGCTGTTGCAAGAATTTTTATATGATTTCTAAGTACTAAATTTTAAAAGATTTTGTTTTTTAAAGAGCTTTAAATTTGAAAGTATCACGAAATATCCATTAGATATTTTAATATTAATTATTGAAATTTGTGTAATATTTTGAAAAAGTCACGTGAACTGAAACAGAATATGACGTCAGAGCACATACGGTTTAACATGTGACAAACTATCGCCTGCTTTTATTTATATAAATAAGGAAAACTATTTTAGTATTGGCTATGAATGACGTACTGTATGTGCTCCGACGTCACGGGAGTAGGAGGGTTGTTTTTCATGACTATTTCTGGCGCTAATCTTTTTATTTAATTATTTATTATTTTTTGTATTACTATGAAAATATTGCATACACTTTCATGTAAAATACTTTAATATCAAATAAATATATTTGTATTTATTTTTGTTTATTATTTAACTTGTTTTGTTAATAAATATTATATTTTTTTTGGTTTACTTTTGTGTTAACTATTTTATAACCTATACCGCAAATCGAGTCTAGTATGGAGCGATTTGTTACACAATCAAAGAGTTAAAAACTACTTGATATTCTTTGCAATATTGAATGGCATAAACGGAACCAGGTATAGTAATGAAGAAACGGGCCAAACTTTTGACCAGGTTTATTTGTCTCAATGACAACTAATTTTAATTATATTTGCTTTTGTCGTTCAATTTTACAAGATTAGCTGTTTGTCCTCAATAATTTGGAATTAACAGTTAATCTAATAAATATTTCAAATTTCAATGCGGTCCTATACCTATTTTTAATTTTTTTTTCGGGACAGGTTAACTAAGATTTTTAGTGCAAACGCGACTTAAAAACGTAATAAGCGAGATATCAATTTTTAAAGTTCTGAATTTGGCGTATTACATAGCTGGTCCTTACCAGTGGTCGACAAACTGTTCTGGAGGTACAAATTTTTCAAGTTCGCATAGCTGAAATATTTTTATATATAAACTTACACGATATATTCATGAAGAAATTATTATTAAGCATAAACAAACATAAATAAAATGCATTTTTTCCTACAAACATTGTAGCCCAGTCAAATTAGATCAATTGAAGTATTTAAAAAAAGTATTGTTCGCGAAGGCATTTGCAGTGTATTGTAACGAAAAATCTCCAATAAATAATTTTTGAATAAGTCGTTATTTTGTTCGCCTTGAATCTTCAAAACTACTAATCCTACAAAAAAATAAATAAGACAATTTTTGGGGGAAATTTATCTACCTTAATTTTGTATGTAAAGTGTTTTTCGCTAGGACCTATAGTTTCGGTGATTTTTACAAAAATCTTAAAAAGAACACCTTTAAACGAGTAACCCCCCCTTCCTTCCAACCCACGGGTACGTTATTATGTTGTACAGTCGTTACCAAAGAAATAACTGCCAAGTTTCAAAACTCCGGTATTTTTTCCTTTGAAACGTCTAATTTCATTGAGCTGTTAAAACAGTGTGACCATTTTTTGACAATATTGTAATATAAACTACGGCGGCGGATGGCGCTAGTGTTTGTCCATTGATGAATTCACGGTAGGAGGGCAAAAAGGAGCGCAAATGTTATCTAAAAGGAATCAACACTTTTCTTCTTGAATCTTATTTTAGAAATGGAAACAAATTAGAAAACGGCGAATGTCAATATACTGTATCCTTCTTTATTGTCTTTTCTCCTTAAAATTACATTTTGAGATCAATTTTAACTTGACTTTTGAATAAAATAATGAACAGACATACGTTTCACTGTTCATAGCCTACTCCGAGTTAGAAATTTTTTTGAACTCACTGTAGTTTGCGAACTAATATTTAAACAAAATTCTTTCACTAATATTCATTAATTTACAAATATTTTCGCATTCGTATATAAGATAGTTAAAATTTGACTATGGTATAGTTTCAAATGAAGAAAAGTTCGCATCACATTTACATTTTGAATTCGTAACAAATATTTTTATCTACTCAAAGTCCGAGGCTATTAGTACCTAATAATAACTTATTCTAGCAAATTACTATCATTTTCTTTCATTCCTTTACATTTTACCTGCAAAAAACTAATGTTTATTGGTTAAAAATTTGCGCAATTTTCTCAGAAATTACTATACAACATTTGAGGAAAATACCGGTGATTTAGCAGTGGAGTCAATATTATCTTCCGAGGTTTATAGTTCATTACGCGTAGACTATAGCAGGAATTATATATAACTCTGTGTATGACAACGAAAGTCATTCTCATTGTTGCGTCCGGCCTGAGTTGAGTGTTAAGTTTTTTAGTGTTGTGTCAACCAATTTAAAGTTTCTCTCTTGTTTTTATTTCATAGACAGAAAAAACAAATGGTGGAGGTAAGTAGTGACTATTTTTAAATATTTGTGACCGAAATATTTTGTTTTGAACGGAGAAATAGTTTTAAAGCAGTATACACTTTGTAGACTAAAGGAAAACATTGAAAATAGTATGTATAACTTTTAACTTGTTAAGCTAAGTTTGTTGTTTGTTTGTTAAACTATTGCCGTTTAAAATAAAATAATATAAAATACTGTGTTTTTGACATCTTAGTTCAATATATTATATATGTTACGTTATTAATAATTTCCGGTAACTATCAACACAATCGAATATATATATATATATATATATATATATATATATATATATATATATATATATATATATATATATATATATATATATATATATATATACCTATACATCCTTATTTAGTTGAATTATATTCGAAATGCGGTGTATTACAACCAAAATAAAAAATATATTTCGAGTTATTCATGTGGCTTAATACTAGAACAACCAATGTTAATATTTCATAATTTTGGTAGTGAGTGATTTAAAATCAATAATAAAGTTTCATCAGTGTTAGTAATACAGAGTACAAATGTCACTAATTTTGTGTGTAGCACTAAATTGCTGCAAGATTTTAGTGACATATCCACTAAATTAGTTCAATTGTATATTATATATACAGGGTGTTAATACTAAGTCGTCACACCTGAAAATGGTAATTAAAACTAATTAAAACAAACAACTTTTCTTAGTTCCAATTTTTGATTTGGATTTTATAAATGTTTTACTTTCCAAAATCGATGGAATGGTTATCAAAAAATCTTGTTTTGAAATTTTTGATCGGTCGCCATTTTGTCATTTGAAAAAATAAAAATCTGATGTGGCCAGCACATTACCTTCCGTCAGTTTGATGTATTTTGTACAAATTCCACACAGAAAGTTTTTTTTTTGCAAAAATTCAATATTTCCAGTACATTACCTTCAGTCAGTTCTATGAATTTTGTACAAATTCTATTCAGAAAGTTTCTTGTAAGATTCTATATACTTCCAGTAAAATTATAACTCAAACATGTTATGTAAATTGCACTTTGACACTGACATTTGTCAATCAGAATTTTCTTAATGTAGTAGATGTTCCCATGTTTATAGCACAGCTGGCTGCTTTGTGAAATTTAATTTCTTTATAATTTTTTAACTCTATATACATTGAATGTGAAGTATAAAACGTAATCAAATCGTATAGAGAATAAAATATTCTTAAATATGTATAATAACATTAAATGTGAAAAAGTGATATTTAACAACATTTTTTCAAGAAAAACTGTTGAAATCTTCAAATTAGGGTACTTCCGGTCGACCAATTATTACCAAAATCTAATCAGTTCTTCATATGAATCTAAAGAAAAGGAATATGCAAAAATTATAATTTTTGGAAAGGTGATATTGGAGTTGCGATCCGAAAAAATCGTCACACACACAGATACATACATACATCCATACATACAGACATCATCGTAAAAATAGAAAAACCGTATTCTAGGGACCCTAAAACGTGCTGATTCATTAAAAACTCATCATCGAATTTTTTGAGACAATACCTTCCTTACCTAAAGGTGACGGAAGGTAAATATAATTGTAAATGCAAATGTTTTACAGAGCATAAAGATAATTTAGAAAGAAAAAAAATTAATAGCCCTTAAAATAAGGGAGATATGACCATTTTTCAAAAAACAAAAGAACTCCAATAACTGCGAACCGGGGCACCAAATCAAAAATTGGAATTAAGAAAAGTTGTTTGTTTGTGAGTTCTAACTACCATTTACGAGTGTGACAACTTAGTAATAACACCCTGTATGTATATATATATATATATATATATATATATATATATATATATATATATATATATATATATATATATATATGATAATCAATAACAAAAAGCGTGAAGTAAATTCACATCAAATTAATTTTTTGCAAAAAAATCTGATTCGACCTTCAGCAAATGCAGTTCATTGATGATAAAACATAAAAACCGAAATATAATCTAATTAAAGTTCATTATATGTGGAGATAACAAAAAGATAAATGTGTCAGTTATACACCGCGTTTAAAAAAGATAAAATCTCCTATATCCCTCCCTACCATGATACTGCACAGATTCAACACGCCATAAGACAAATTGATTAACGGCTGTTAACTCAGTAAGTTTTGTCTGTTCAATCGATCATCATCGATTTTTTAAAAGTTTTTAATTTTTGGAGTGCAGTTGTTTTAATTAGGTAAATATGCATTTTGAATATTTGCTTGAATATACTTTTAAGCAATATAATTTTTTTTATGATATTAAAAACATTATTACGATTTGTTTGAGACAAACTCATACATTTTCAACAAATTATAAAATCTACTCAAATTTTTAAACATTTCTACAAAATTCTTTCGGCTAGTTTAAATATAGACTTAAAACTTAAAAAAATCTGATGTGGACACCACACGACTTCCTTGTACTCAAGACCAATATGGAGATGAAGCATAGACCCAATTATAAAATTGCACGTGTTTCACGTAATTTGACATTAACATCTATTTTTTATTTTTTTTATTATTTTTTGTCCTATAAACCAAAAAGTATATGTTTTAAATTTACATATTTCGCTTATACAAAGGGTTAATTTAACAATATTTGATGTGCTAGACGCAGAATTGAATTATCTAAAACTCTTATTTGAAGCATTTATTTCTAAAATCAAAATGAAACCATTTTATTCAAGAAAAACTGTTAACAACTTCATTTAATATATCACTTCCGGTTAGCCTGTTTTAACCAAAATATGCTATATTATTTCAATTGATAAAAAAGTCTTATATACCAAATTTGAAAAGTTTTGGATTATATTTTAATATAGTTTTTCATTAAAATCTATTATAGGCTTCAAATAAAGTACCTTTTCTGGAAATTATGTAATAACCAAAAAGGGAGGTGCACAACTAGATGTTATAGAAGTCCTAAATCAAAATTTCAACTTTCTACGGCTTACCGTTTTTGAGTTATGCGAGATACGTACGTACGTACTTCGTACAAGGAAGTAAAAAAAATCTGATGTGGACACCACACGACTTCCTTGTACGCAAGACCAATATGAAGATGAAGTATAGACTCAATTATAAAATTGCACGTATTTGACGTAATTTGACATTAACATCTATTTTTTATTTTTTTGTTATTTTTTGTCCTAATCCATAGCAAGCTTCTTTACAAAAACCAAAAAGTATATAAGTTTTAAATTTACATATCTCGCTTATACAAAGGACTAATTTAACAATACTTGATGTGCTAGACGCAGAATTGAATTATCTAAAACTCTTATTTGAAGCATTTATTTCTAAAATCAAAATGAAACCATTTTATTCAAGAAAAACTGTTAACAACTTCAGGTAATATATCACTTCCGGTTAGCCTGTTTTAACCAAAATATGCTATATTATTTCAATTGATAAAAAAGTCTTATATACCAAATTTGAAAAGTTTTGGATTATATTTTAATATAGTTTTTCATTAAAATCTATTATAGGCTTCAAATAAAGTACCTTTTCTGGAAATTATGTAATGACCAAAAAGGGAGGTGCACAACTAGATGTTATAGAAGTCCTAAATCAAAATTTCAACTTTCTACGGCTTACCGTTTTTGAGTTATGCGAGATACGTACGTACGTACAGACGTCACGACGAAATTAGTCAGAATGGATTCAGGGATGGCCAAAATGGATATTTCCGTTGAAATCTGGAAACCGAAATTTTTCGCGAATACAATACTTCCTTTACTTCGTACAAGGAAGTAAAAAACTGTGGGCCAAATGATTGGTGATAATAGTTCGACCGGCATTTTAAGGTTCATCTTTTAGTCCAAATTTAGCTTCTACCGAAATCCTTTACTTTTGGCACAATAAAAATCAACCTTGTAAAAATTTAGTACGTTCAGTAAAACATACCATGCAAGACATGTGGGGCAATACTCACAGAAAAATGTGCTGGCCTTAGGAATACAATGCCTAATAGAATTATTTAAGCTGGTATTACTAATAAAGGCAATGTAACTTAGTATTGAATGGCGGAATACTTGAATAACATATTCAGTGTTTATAATTTTAAAATCTAAATTTTAAACACCGTTTGAGGAAATTTTATAATTGTTTGTTGAAAATGTTAACAGGTCGATCTAATGTAAGTTTGGGCTCCTATGTGTAACATGTATCAATGAATTTCTATTAATATTTTTATAAAAGGAGCAATGATTCATTAATAAGATTAATTAATTAACTAACCATTAATGATAAATATATATCATGCTTTTTCAGTTCACACCTAAATTAATTTCAATATTATTTCTTTATTTAAACCATGTATAAAAATAAAATGTACTGCATTAAAATATATCTACACGTTCGTTTTATCACCAGATTAGCTTATTTTATTCTTGTTAATCTCAGTTAAAAACATGTTACTACGTCCATGGTCGTACGTGGCGTATCAAAGTTCAAAAATATTCATCCGAGATAAGGTCGTCGTTTTTACTTTTCTACAACGATTTCATTATCATATCTTTAAAATAAAAAACTTATAGGCTCAAAATATGTAACATATCTCGCGCATAAATTTTGTATATTCTTTGAAAATCAATTTAAGCCATAAAAAAATCTTTTGTGATAAGAAAAATACATGCAGGAATCGTTGAGTTATGCTGATAGGTTTATCAGTAATTGCATATTTTTTGCGAGAAATATGAATATGAATTTGATATAATCTTTTAATAAATTGATATGATGCCATATTATATTCAATATACAGAGCGTTTTGTAAGTAATGTACCATAGTTCATATGATAAAAACTACTGATAGAATTTCTGTTTAAAGGATGTAAACAATGATAAAATATTGTAAAAATTAATAGGTTGAACCTGCCCATATTTTAATTTATATTTTATCCTTTTATAAGCTGATGACGACTGTTGGCATAAACAGTCGAAACATTGTCGTATTTTAAAATTAAATAAATAAATGACAATGCAAGTCCAACCTATTCGTTTTAATACATGAAAGAAGTTATAATTTAAATTTTGAACTGTTGAGAAGTTATTATTTTCAATTTCATGTGTTTTACTGCCTGAAAATTGTATAATAAAAATATTTTAGCAGTTCAAAATCAAAATAAGTCAAAACATTGGTTTTGTCAAAGTGACATTGTTGTCAAAATGACATGCGCACACAAATCAGCTGATTCCATGCACGTCAAGGACGCTCGAGTCACGTGTCTGCTCGCGCCATATAGAGCAGAGACAAAGTACGTGCACGTCACGATGACAACCATGTCAAAATCAGCTGAGTGGAAGTAAACATATGCTACTATGTGATTGTCATGCGACATGTTTTTGACTTTTTGATATTTGAAGTAATTTATTATATTTAGTTCATTTTAGGTACTATATGATTTTAATTTAATAGATTTGTTATTTAATGCATTAGTCACACAAAAATGACTTTTATAACGATTCACTTTGATACCGAAAATTGAAATTATTACTTACTACAGATGTTTACTTCGACTCAGCTGATTTTAACATGGTTGTCAACGTGACGTGCACGTACTCTTTAGGGGAAAAATGAACTGATCTTACCTCGTACTGAACTGAACTGAACTGAACTACTAAAAAGAACAGTATATTTTTTAAAATAAGAAATAGAAGATAAAAACATATATAGCATTATATTTATAATATACTAATATGCTGAATTTGCTTGTGGTTATAGTCTGTTGTGTATGTGATTTGATTTTGACATATTGAGTATTTAAATATGGATGATGGATGTATTTTTTATGGTAATGAAACATGAGATAGCGTTTCAAACAAAATAATTTCTTCTATTCATGTCATTTTAATATCAAATACAAAAAAGACAAAATACGTAGTAGTCAGTCATATTGACGTGACATTGACATTCGGGATCAGTTCAGGATCTATATGATCCTGTTTCAAAGGTAGTGCTTCGCGGGGGCGGGGACGAAGAAAATGGATAGTACAAGATCATTTATCCCCTTTTAAAAAGAACGATTTAGCGTAGATGTATGTTACTCGGCTCGGAGTTGATCTTCTTGATAAAAAGAAAGCGGCTTTTTTTATCAAGAAGATCAACTCCGAGTAGCACATATCTACCCTAAATCGTTCTTTTTAAAAGAGGATAAATGATCTTGTACCTACTACCCATTTTCTTCGTCCCCGCGAAGCACCACCTTTGAAACAGGATCATATGTAAGTATTTGATATTAAAATGACATGAATAGAAGAAATTAATTAGTTTGAAACGTTATAACATGTTTCATTTCCATAAGAAATACATCCATATTTAAATACTCAAAGGTAAAAGAATTTAATATGTCAAAATCAAATCACATATACAACAGACTATAACCACAAGCAAATTCAGCATATTATTATATTAATGCTATATATGTTTTTATCTTGTACTTCTTACTGTAATAAATATACTGTTCTTTTTAGGAGTTCAGTTCAGTTCAGTACGAGAGTTCATTTTCCCCCTAAAAAGAAAGCGCCTATAGGGCGCGAGCAGACACGTGACTCGAGCGACATTGACATGCTTGGAATCAGCTAATTTGTGTGCGCATGTCATTTTGAGAAGGACAATGTTACGTTGACAAGACCATTGTTTGGATTTATTTTGATTTTTAACTGTTAAAATGTTATTATTTTTAATTTCATATGTTTTGCTGCATAAAAATTGTAAAATAATAACATTAAAGCAGTTCAAAATCAAAATAAATCAAAACATTGGTCTTGTCAACGTGACATTGTTCTTGTCAAAATGACATGCGCACACAAATCAGCTGATTCCAAGCACGTGACTCAAGGAACCTTCACGTGCTTAGAATCAGCAGATTTGTGTGCGCATGTCATTTTGACAAGAACAATGTCACGTTGACCAGACCAATGTTTTGACCTATTTTGATTTTTAACTGCTAAAAAGTTATTATTTTTAATTTCATGTGATTTACTGCCTAAAAATTATAAAATATTAACATTTTATCAATTCAAAATCAAAATAAGTCAAAACATTGGTCTTGTCAAATTGACAATATTCTTATCAAAATGACATGCGCACACAAATCAGCTGATTCTAAGCACGTCAAGGTCCCTCGAGTCACGTGTCTGCTCGCGCCCTATAGTTATTATTTTGTTCATATTGTTATTTTGTTTGTCAAATATGATGTCAGCAGTATTCAAAATGTCATAACCGTCAAATGTAGTGTCAAAATTCATCATGTATCCCACCAAATATTTCTTGATTATAGGGCTTTTCGAAGTGCTGGTACTATTTAATTTATTTCTTATGGCTTTAGATAAAAATGTCTCAAACAGAACAAACTACGACGCAGGAATGCACCAACAACACAGAAGAATCTGCAGCAACGGCGGATCAGGTGTCATTGAGCATAGAATCCGTGAACAGAGTTTGCCACTTGCCCGTTGTGGAGGCCACTATCAATGCTGCCACCAACTTGTACGAGAAGGCAAAGGTGAGAAAGGCAACACTGTAGAAGGGATATTGCAAAACAGGGTTTATGATATTTGATATGTGTTGAAAACATAAGTCTTCACAAACGCCAGATGTATTTTGCAAATAAAACAAAATTTATGGTTTAGTTTTATATTATCATATATCACATTTATCATTTTTACAACGAAAATAGCATTTGTTTCGAATGTTTTCGCTTGTTTTATCATAACATTTTTCCTATAAATACTGCGAAAATGTGCGAGCTTCTTTCATATGATTTTAGCTTTGTCAAGCGTGGCGAAATAAATGGAACTACTTCAGAGAGATGTTCTATATTTTTAACGATTTTACGATTTATTTTTTCCTATAATTGTGCCACAAATATGCGTGGCTGAGTGCGTTAACTTACATATTTGTTTTGCCCGCATTCTGTAATAAATATATTGTATGTGAACCAAGTGCCAATCTGTTTTGTACACAGCTATCAGTAACGATGATGACATAAGTCGTAACCTAATTTCTGGCGTGGAAAGTGCACCACAGGAATCACTTGTGTGTCAAATTATTTCGAATTTTAAATGGCATTCTATAATAAAAGATTTAACAATTCGAAAATTATTACCTACTTCTTGTAATATTAAAGATTCGCTTTGTTTAGGGATCTATTTTTACCTCCCGTTATCCTTGGTAAGGGAGGTATAGGGATCGTGCTAAAAATCGCATATCGAGATTTTGGTACATGATCACGTTTAGAATCCAATTTTAACATTTTCACGATGATGTCTGTGTGTAAATACTATCATTCAGAAAATTTTTACCTTGTATTTCGAACTTTTTCTGTAATGGAAAGAGCCCATTAGAATTGGTGAAAATCGGGTAACCGGAAATGGCACTTTACTTTAAGCTCAAAATAGTTTTTCTTCGAAAAATACCTTTAAATGTTATTTTTTCTAGATTAATGTTATTATAAAAATTAAAGATTATTAAATTTTCTATAGATTTGCATTAATACTTTTTCTATATATTTTATGGATAAATTTATAAAATTATCTATAATTTAAATCCTAGAGCCTACGCTTTAAACAAACCGAACGCAATTATTCAAATGTATGTAACTGACAGATAAATGTCACTATTATGGAACTAATAATATTAGTAATGTTTTAAAAAGAAAAAAATAAATAGAACAATAGAAAAGGAATTCAATACGGTCTTCAGCATAAGTAAATATGTACACTGGCTTGCAAAAAATAGCGTACACCTTAAAAATCAAGTAACCGAGTTTTTGTAATTTTTTAGCTCTGTACATAATGTAAAAATTGACAATGTTGTCACTGTCATCACTATTTGATCTATTATGGAGTTAGTTCTTAATTGTGTTTAATTTACCTACTGTTGTTAAATTACAAATATATATTCCAGAAAAATGAAAGAACAACCAAGTATGTATTTGAATTTCTGTTAATTTTGACATCTTAATTGACACTAGTGACATTGACAAATTCAAAATCTAGATCGACTCAATACAGCAAAAATAGGTGTACGCGATTTTTTTGCAAGCCAATGTAGATATGTATATTTAGATTAATAAAAATTAACGATTCACAAAAATGTTTAAGCTAATCCCCATTTTTGGATTAGTGAATTCTATTCTATCCCGGTATTTAAAATTTAATCTTCATTTTATTATAGCTCCAGTGGCTCAATGGTTAGAGCAACGCCTCATGTCATCATGTCATGAGTGCCCTCGGGGCTCTGGGTTCGAATCCCACTATAAGGCATGGATGTGTGTGAATGTGAACCTACTTTGTAATTGAGATTTAATCCTGTTGAGGGGTTTAAAAAAAGGTAGTTACTTGGATTAGATTAGACAATATTTTAAGAAATAAAAAAGGAAATTAGAGTAAAATTCGCTAATCCAAAAATAAGGATTAACTTAATCTTTTTTGTGACTCGGGCAGTAAATGGCGGGAGGTATTATGTTGGCCACACCAGATTTTTTTTAAGAACTGCTATGTTTAAACTATTTCTTCCTTATTGTAAAGCTTGGCGGAAAATTTCTCGTCGTTATAACCTATGATAAACATTTAATTTCTGTGCCAAAAGATCTCACTATTCTAATTTGAGATGTCTGTTTCATCATTCTCTGTACTATGATCATTTCGTCAATGGATTTATAAACATGTTGAATAATATGTTTAATAAGAAAACCTACATTGGACTTCTAAAGAAAACATACAGCAAGATAAAAAAATGTGGTATATTTTCCCTTGTAATTTTCCATAAAACATGGAAGACTGTTACAAAATCTAATATAAGCAGAATTACGCATTGAATTAAATGGTAAATTTCTCGTTTTTTGACCTCTGTTTGATCTTATTAGTATTTTGTCGAGAGAAGACTAACAAAATTAAAAAATAAATGAGAACTGGTTATTTTTAGATGTTTCTCTTTATGATTTCTTTTCAGTATGTATGTAAATATAAATACATGTCTTTGTAAGGTTATATATACGTAAATAACATGTAAATTTTATCGTGCGTTAACCTAAAATTCAAGAAATGATATAAAATTCAAGCCATTTATGTAAATAAAAACCGATTTTGTCTCATATCTGAATCACATTAAAATAAGTGCTACCTACTTAATAATAAAAATATTCATCTTTTACATAAATAATATCATCACAACTTATTACCCATTTCTGGGTGTGTCAATCTGCTTCTATTCGATTACCACTGAAGGCATTTACCAAATAATAAAAATCGTATCAATTTAATTTGTGATAAATACAGGGTGTTAATTAAAAAACTAGCCAAAGCGTTTAACATGGGAAATTAGTTTTCCTTTGCGCAAAAGTTCCTAAATTATTTAACACAAAAATACTTCAAATAAATGTTGTAGAGAATTATCTTATTCGATCCTGACCGTCGCCAAATATTTCAAATTTTAAATGACACAAAATTGACCCCTGTGGTGCACTCTCCACGCCAGCAATGAGTGCCCGTGAAGTGACGCCTGGTAAACACCCGCACGGTACAAATATGTCATCATCATTACCGAATTCTGTGTACAAAGCAAATTGGCACACCCAGCAATGGGTAATATGCCGTGATGATATATTTATTTATTTATTTATTCAATAATCACACGTTTTTTCATAGAAAATTTATTAAAATTAACAAATTCGAATCAATTTTATTTATTTTCTGGCATTTATAAACATTACTGTCAATAATTCGACTGTAATTTGAAGAAATAAATTTTATTTATCTATTCTCGAGAAGTAAATTTATCTGTCGTTTATAAAACCGGCTAGTAATCGGGCAAATTGTAACATATTTTACTTTACCTGTCCAAAACGTTCTGATTGAGTTATCAGTATTGAAAATGTATAATTATTCACACGAAGAAAAGTAACAAATTAGTAAGAACTATTATTTTGTTGCAAATTATATTTAGTTTCTGATAGATCAAATGTCATTATTTGTTTGTGATTTTATTTCAATACCTTGGCTAACACTATCAAATTTAATGAAATTATGAATTCAGTTTGCTCGATTGTACAAAATAAAATGTGATTATACATAGAATAAAATGCAGAATTTAATTCTCTACGACATTTATTTTAAGTATTTTGTCTAACATTAATTTAGAACATATGCGCAAGGAAAAACTGATTTCCCATTTCAAACGCGTACGGCCAGTTTTTTTAATTAACACTCTGATTAACACTCTGTATATGTCAATTTCTTCTAACAACTAAATTGCAAAATTAAACATCATTCGCAGACTAAAAGTGAAGGACAAACTTATAAACTTATAAAGGAAAATCCATGACATGCATTTACTATTTATAGCTTCGAGATGTGTAAAAAACAAATAAGAGTATTACTTTTTTGTAGTGTTTACGCCGTAAAATGCCGAAATACCGGGCATTCGATCACATGGTTTTTTGATCAGTTGTTCGTCTTTATGTTTTCGTTGTGTAGTATACACGTATAAAAGTTAGCAGGAAAGAATTAAAAAATCTTATGTGCCCAGCACATTACCTTCCGTCAGTTCTATGTATTTTGTATGATGTCATACAGAAAGTTCCTTGCAAAAGATTCTGTTTCTTGTACATTGCCTTAAGGCAGTTGTATGTATTTTATACAAATTCCATACAGAAATTTTTTAGCAAAAGATCCTATATTTCCAGTAAAATTATGACACAAACATACTGTCAACTACACTTGACAATGACACCTTTCAATCAGAATTTTCTTAATATAGCAGCTGTTTCCACAGTTATAGCATAGCTGACTAATATACGGTATTTAATTTCTTTATAATTTTTTAACTCTATATCCATTTAATATGAAGTAATGCATTCAAATCGTATAGAGAATAAAATATTGTTTAATATTTATAATAACATTAAATGTGAAAAAATGATATTTAACATCGTTTTTTCAAGAAAAACTGTTAAAATCTTCAAATTAAGGTACTTCCGGTTGACCAATTATAACCAAAATCTAATCAGCTCTTCACATGAATATAGCGAAGAGGAATACGAAAAAATTATAATTTTTGGAATTGTAGTATTAGAGTTATCGCATTAGAAAATTTTGTCACACACAGACACACACACACACACACACACACACACACACACACACACACATACATACACACACACATACACGCACACACACACATACACACACGCACGCGCGCACACTCACACACACACGCACGCGCGCACACACACACACACACACACACACACACACACACACACACACACACACACACACATCATCGTAAAAATAGTAAAATCGTATTCTAGGGACCCTAAAACGTGCTTATTCATCAAAAACTCACCACCGAATTTTTTGACCAAAGACAATACCTTCCTTACCTAAAGGGGACGGAAGGCAATTAACAAAGGTAAAAACGTAGTGTTCTTCTTGGCGACAGGAGAAGCTCAGAGCTTTTATAATGTAAAACTAAATTTGCTGTTCATTGGTTTACACAAACGTCTTTCTACTATCGTTGCTGATGATGGGATAATTTACACACGAAACGTCTTTGTACGTGTTTCGTTAATAAAAAAAAAAAATTGGAACAGTAAGATCTACAATTCATTCGACGATAAATCCCAAGCAGGTTTCTAAAGAATATTCCAAGTAAAATTTATAATAACATTAAATGTGAAAAAATGATATTTAACAGCGTTTTTTCGAGAAAAACCAAAGACAATACCTTCCTTACCTATAGATGACGGAAGGTAAAAAGAATAAATTGTAAATGCTCTTCTGCATTCCTTTTACTGCAGATCTTCTCTTCTTTAAATATTATGTACATTACATTGACTTTCTCTCCATATTATATCTACATACAACTTTTAAAACAAAAATAAAAGTGCAAGGAAAGTATATAAACTATAGGCGATGTGCACATTTTGAGCGTCAGCGCCTCTAACGGCTACATTGGCATTTTTGGGTACCTAATAAATTTTGACATTTCGAGAAAGTGATACAATTTACAATTTTATTTTGAGTTTTTGCTGTTGTATATGAATATTATACGTCATAGTATATTGAAATGAATAAAGAAAATATTTAAAATGCTATATATGTGATGTGACAATCAAAAAAGTCAAAATACCAGCGAAGGTACTGTGGCAGATAATATAGTTTTTCTCATAATATGTGTGATTTCTGTGAACCATTTTATCATATTTAAATTTATATTATAATTTATAATATTAATTAAATGTTACAAGATGCACAATGCATGGAAACTAAGATTAAAAAGTTGGAAAACTTGAATGATTGGAAAGAAGAAAATTTCTACATATCACAATATCAGTGCATGATGTTAGCATCTTTCTTTTATATTCGCAATAAATGAAGAAGATTCTTCATTGAAAATATAAGTGGAATCAGTTGCACAAGCTCGGAAAAGAAAATACACGAAAAATACAAACTATGTGAATTCCTATCTTTAACATTAACATTACATGTACAAAATCTATAATAAATAGACGAATTATGTCAAATATAGACTTCTATTTCATACAACTGCAAGTATGATACAATTTTAAGACAATTTTCTGCTTCTTGTATTATATCTTGTTCAAATATTAACTTAAGAAACACATTTTTATATAATTCATTATTGCAATCAGACGACCATTGTAGGAATTTTGTTCATACGATAAATATCTTTTACAATGAGAAAATATGTAAACCTAAAAGAATTTTTCATATTAGTAGAAGATATTTGATGAAAAGTTATTTTCTTATACATCTGTTCCTCATATAATCTTCTAGGAAATTAATAAAATTTGATACTTCAATCGGCAATTTTGTAAGAATTATTACATCCCCCACTGCATTAGATAATATTTGACGTCCTATTATTCGCATTCATTGCAAATATTATATAAAATAGAAATTGCAAATTTATTCTGACATAAAACATAACCTTGTTATGTTTCAATGAGTAACCACTTTTGTCATTTTTGTCCGCTGTCGGCGCTGACTACTTTTGTGCACACCGCCTATTATTCACGAAAGATGACTATTCAAGGTCATTTGTGAGCCGTCTGATATATTACTTGCAGATAACTTCATTGCATTTCGTTTGCATCGGCGTGCAACATGAAATATTTATGGACACATTTTAACTGAAAAAATAAGAGTAATTCATTTGAAAATTATGTTTCGTTTTAAATGATGCCTTTCTGAAAGATTTATGTTCTTCACTTATGTTTTTGCAAAATACAAAAACATAGACTTAACTTATAAACCAAAGAATAATAAATTGATTAAACGTCAACGCCACTGGGTAAATATTAGCACAGAGGGCAGTGTAGTAGATAATTAGGTACCTGCAATTCTACGACATATGTCATTATTATTTATAGTGTGTTAGAAAGTAATGCCACTATTTACGTGTATCTGTCAAACCACATAAATTAAATAGACATAGGTCAAATAATCCTTCTCTTTCTAATACTAAATGTTGCTAAGCTACTGCTATAAAGTGATCTGTATTATTTCTCCGAACAAATGACCTTGATTCGTGAATAATAGTTTACAAAAGTATTTAAGTGACAACTGTTGGATCATAAATTACTGTACGTTGACATGTGAAAAATTGTCGAATACGCATCAAAAACCGTGAAAATCTAAAAATAACATTCGGAAAAACGAATTTCCATAATTAAAAAGTAGTCCCCCATATTATAAGATCGATTTTGTAATCTTTAACTGACAATAGGTGACAAATGGTCTTAACAAAAAATATAATCCTCTATCATATTTCATTTATTTATAGGAGGCAAGCCCTATGGTGAACAGCGTTTTGACAACTGCTGAAAGTACGGTTAAGAGTGGCGTTGAAAGGATCACCCCATTGGCGCAGCCAGTGACGGCTCGTCTTGAGGGGCCCATAAAAAAAGTCGATGAACTCCTTTGCAACGGACTAGACTACGTAGAAAACAAAGTTCCTTGCGTGAAACTCCCTCCAGGCGAGGTAGGTTCATTTCTCACTTCTATGTTGACATAAGCAAAAATGCAATTTTATTTTTTGTAGATGTACACAAACACCAAGAACTACATCAACGATACCGTTCAACCTGCTGTTCAGTCTGCGAGAAATATGGTAGAACCAGCGGTTCAGACTGCTAGGAATGTTGTAGATCCAATGATGCAGACTGCTAAGAATGTAGTGGAACCTGCAATGCAGACTGCTAACCTTGTTAAAGATTACGGCATGGAGAAAGTCGAGGAACTTGTCAAGGGAAAGCGCAATGATTCTACTCCAGGTTCGTACACATAAAAAGGGCGTTAAGCATATAGTGGCTAATACACACTAGGAGACATTATATCGAAAATGTTTCACAAGTTTTTTCTTGTTATCAACATGCCGTTATGGATTTTGATTCATCATGAAAAGCGAAAAAAAAAAAACAATAGTGATGAAAAGTACTCTTTTCGGCCAGACCCATATAATATAGTATAATTTGATGACTTTGTTATATTAATTGTTTTTTGTGCAACCGGACGCGAAATAAGCATTTCGCAGCCGCAATACAGGCCGCGAAATTAAATTTCGCAACCGTCGTTATGGTAACGGCCGCGAAATTCATTTCGCGGACGTTGTCATGGTAGCGGCCGCGAAATTAGATAAATAATCACTTTGACACTTGAAAATTGCATGGTTTTGTTTATCAAATGTTAATCCCATAGCCACCGTGAAAGCTAACTTTCTATATACAATGAAACTGTTTAAAATTAATAAAATTTGTAATTACATATTTTTTACGGTTGCACAAAAAATATTGTGTACACCTTGTCCGCGAAATTCTTTAGCGCCCTCGACAATTTTTCTCTCAGTACGCTAAAGAGTGATTTCGCGGCCTTGATATCCAAATAACTATTAAGTCCCCCAGTAATGGACTTTTTCAATTTAACGGCTATCTCTTTCTAACGCTGCAAATAGGACGCGAGCAGACACGTGACTCGAGCGACCTTGAAGTGCTTGGAATCAGCTGATTTGTGTGTAACTGTCATTTTGACGAGAACAATGTCACTTTGACAAGACCAATGTTTTGACTTATTTTAATTTTAAGCTGTTAAGAAGTGATTATTTTTAATTTCATGTTTTACTGCCTGAAAATTGTACAGTAATAACATTTTAGCAGTTCAAAATCAAAATATGTCAAAACAATAGTCTTGTCAAAGTGACATTGTTCTTGTCAAAATGACATGCGCACACAAATCAGCTGATTCCTAGCACGTCAAGGTCACTCGAGTCACGTGTCTGTTCGCGCCCTATAGTAAGAAAATGGCGCGAATAATTGCCAGTTGGGCTGTCAAACGAAACGTCAAAAATATTGCAGTCATTAAAATACCTGTATTCTCAGAGAAAATTAGACATTTTAACTTCAATAAAAGCTTTTGTAACTTATTTCGATAAGATTTTTTGAAGTTATCTGAGATATTCTCACATTTTACGTCTAAAATTTTTAGAAACAAACGCCATAGATTTCAGTTGTTTTTGCTATGCGCAGATCCCCATTGCGCATATCTTCTATCTCTTAAAATTGAAAAGGTCCATTATTGTCCAATATTGTGATCGGACTTTGATCCTTAATTTGGTCGATCATATCGATTGATCGATCTTGATCAAATTGATTTAGATAAATTGATCAGATCAATGATTTCATTGCCACCTCAATTAAATATTAAAGGAATAAAGAACAGGTATTCTGCACATTATAGCTGAGAGAATCATGGCGTTTGTTGTTTACAATTTCTTTTTATTTATTTAGACCTATGTTTTTTTTAAACAATTGATCAGGAACAATACGCTATTATATCTAAATTTCCAAATTGATTGCTTGGATAAATTTTCAAAATTTAAAAGTTAAATGTAAGGAAAGTCTGACAACTTTAAAAATCTCATAAGAAGTTATAGATATATTATTTTTTTTGAAGCTAAAATGTCAAACGATGCACGTTTTCACCAAGAATACAGGTATTTTAATGACTGCAATATTTTGAACGCAGAAATAGAAAGAGATGGCTGTTAAATTGCAAATGTCTATTATAACAATTTGATTTTTTTAGTATTGACTAGTCATTTCTTCTTTTAAAAGGTTGAATACTGTTTTTGAAAATCTGAATATTTTCTGAAAACCCCCTCCAAATCAATTATACGAGTATATCATTAAAGGCTGATTAAAATTCTATTAAACTTTGTGAAAAAATTAGACGGGCGTCCTCGACGCGTACGTCCGGCCCTGCTCCCAAGCTCAATGGTGTCGCTAGTGTACATGTGCGTGAGTCTGGAGGAAGTCATGCAGCAGGAACACCCGGACCACAATGCCCGCCGCATCTCAGGTTCGCTGTTTGCAATGCCCGTGTGTTCCTGCTTGCAATACTAACAGTCCAACAGGGCCGGACATCTTGCTTTGCGTTTGATTTCTTTAAGAGTGGCGTATTATTATTTTTACGCAGTTATTTTTAAGACATTCAGATTTTTTACATCCTACTATTTTTGATTGTTTATTTTATAGTTATTGTTTGGCAGTGTCTGAAGCACTGTCTAAACAGAGCCGCAAAAATAGTGAATTTATATAGCCATGTTTTATGTTTGGTGTCTCAGACTAGGATTACAAGACAGGGTCCAAAAGAATTAATTTAGTCCAACATTAAATTCCAACCACTCCTTTATCCCAGGTAAAACCACAGTTAATGTAGTTCTTGCCGTCCCTGAAAAGTTAGGGATGTTATATTAAGCATTGATGGGAGCCAACACGGAATGAAGCGGAGTGATTGGCTTTCAGCGCATTGCTAGTGTAATATGACGACTACCCTATTGTAACATTATTTAATTTATTTGGGTGAAGTGTAAATATTAAACAATTATTTTTAATTAAAATAAGTGTTTATTAAACTATAATGAAAATTACTATTACTAATATTAAACAATTATTAAAAACTAATTAAGACTAAAATTACAATTAAATATATAACACTAATACTATTTATTTATTTAACCAATTAACACTAATATTTATTTCAACGATATTACTAATTATTTATTTCTACTATTTATATCACTTTTTATATCACGTTCTACTGCCCGCCTACCGACCTCTGCAGCGTCTATATACTCATCTGACTCAACAACGTCTGTATATTCAACTGCTCGGACAGAAGTCACACCTTTCACCTCACTATGTGTCTATTTATGTAACTCTTTCAGTTCCACAGCCTCAGTATCACCGACTATCCGTATGACACAATTTCTTCACCACTGCCGAGTATTCACTTCCATTTGCCGTTACTGTCCCCGTATACGTAACTTCCCAATACTCTTCAACACTACCGAGTATTCTCTTTCACAGCTATCCCTGTATACCAGTAACTTCTCGACTCGCCGTTACTGTCACTATAGCTTCCCAATATTCGTCAACACTGTCGAATATTCACATCCACAGCTATCCCAATATACCAGTAACTTCCCGAGTACCAGAGGTTATTCTAAAGATTTTTTCCCACTGCACAAGAAAATAAATCCCTGTATATTCTATTCCCTTTAAGCCATTCAGCAGATGTCGCTCGCATCAACGCCAATTTTAAGTAGCCGAAATTACATTGAATAAACTTGTCTCCAATTTCAGCCAATCAGAGAGGTTAAAAGTATTCCCTATTCTCTACAATACTGAATGGCTTAAATGGAACAGAGTATATAGGTTTATAATATTTTGGTGAAAGATCTTTGTTTAATTCAATTCAAGTTGGATTATAACGAAATACTAGAACGTCCACAAATAGAAAAGTTGCGGAAACTGACGCTTCCAGAGTTAATTCTTAACTATTTCTTCGGAATTAAATTTAAAAAATATAAAATCGTGTCTCGGAATAGCTTGTCGGTAGATTCCGAAAATGCGGTTTTGTATATTTATTACAACATGCCTTCTCTGTTAGAATGAGATCCCCGGAAAGCCACAATGATAAGCGTGAGAACCTCTAATGGTATTTTTGCTGAGGCCAATGCCAATGGTGAGGATAAGACAAGCGAAGAGTCTGAAGGAAAAAAATTATTTGGCTTATTCGAAATAAATGAAAAATAACTGCACAGAATTTGCTTTTCCTACTGCACATTTTGTGACCAACTGCACGTTAGAATAACCTCTGCCGATTACCTACTCGACACCAACTGCATATGCTCACCACGATACTGCTGTGCTTCTCACTAACATTTTACTCTCTAACACTCCATGTGAATGTATCTATGACTCTGTATGTAACTAATTAACTCCCAAGCATAGCTGCGCCCCTTTTATACAGCTGCCATTAACTTCCAGAGAGCTCTAGAACGTTCGACTGTATAATAACAATGAACACAAAAGATTCAGGCGACCGGAAGTAATTAAACACGTCGCGGCTTATTTGTTTACGTAGCCCGGCTGCTAGCGCGATTGCGCCATCGCTATACTTAGACGCTTGTTCAGCGTAGCAGCGGGGCTCACACGTTACACTATTCTGAATATCGCCTACAATACCTAACTGACAATTCATAATTGGTAGACAGTGGTTTTTAGGTTCTGTTCGAGAAGTGGCCGCTAGATTTCGTCTTTTCCATTCCTGCGCATGTGCGACAGTTCACAATATTTTTGCGGCTCTGTCTGTAAACTGCTTTTATAAAATATTTATTGTTTTTATTTGTTGCAGATGTTTCACATACATGCGAAAAACACACTAAGAAAAACTGAATGAATTATCGTAGACTGAGAAAAACCTCGTGTTCCTTAACGTCCTTTGCCCTTTATCCCCTACCGCACCTGTAGTTAAGAATATTGTTGTATTTTTACATTAAAAATTTATATTTATAATCATATATTGTATGCTCATAAGACTGCACTGTCAATTTCAATAAAATTATTTAAAAATTGTTTATTTCATTTTCAAATTATTTATTCATTGTTTATTTCAAATAGCACAAAAGTGGCCCTTGTGGTGCACCAATTTTTATATATAGGTGGATCTGGGTTTGATAACATCTCACAGTTCAAAGGAAGCAAAGGTAATTAATGGCAAAAATAATATTTAGACCCGACAAAGTCGTATTTTTGGAAGGAATTGTATTTAAAAAATAAATAATTATGAATCATAACGGCTTATTACCCATTTCTGGGTGTACGAATCTGCTTATATTGTAAATAATTTGAAAAAAAAAAAATATTGAAACACAACAAAATACATTAAACTATTTGATCGAGATAGTCTTTGGAAACACATGGCGAAGTGAAATAATGAATACACTAATCTTCACGAAAGATGACTATTCAAGGTCATTTGTTCGAAGAAAGAATACACATCACTTTATAGCAGTAGCTTAGCAACATTTTGTATTAGAAAGTGAAAAAGTATTTGACCTATGTCTAATTAATTTATGTGGTATGATAGATATACGTAAATAGTGGCATTACTTTCTAACACACTATAAATAATAATGACATATGTCGTAGAATTACAGATACCTAATTATCTACTACACTGCCCTCTGTGCTAATATTTACCCAGTGGCGTTGACGTTTAAATTAAATTATTATTCCTTGGTTTATAAGTTAAGTCTAAGTTTTTGTATTTTGCAAAAACATACGTGAAGAACATAAATCTTTCAGAAAGGCATTATTTAGAAAGAAATATAATTTTCAAATGAATTATTCTTATTTTTTCAGTTAAAATGTGTCCATAAATATTTCATGTTGCACGGCTATGCAAACAAAATGCAATGAAGTTATCTGCAAGTAATATTATATCAGACGGCTCACAAATAACCTTGAATAGTCATCTTTCGTGAATAATAGTATAAATAAATCTGTATACATTTTGCTATGCTTTTGGCAGCCCAAATTTCTTTACCACTAGAGACAGAGCTCTTTAATAAGACGTTTACGATTCAGTATAACGTAAAAAAAATTACCCAAACGTTTTTTGTTTTAATTCCAAGGTTAACACTATTTTCGAGGTGATTTTCGACATTTAATACCTAATTTCTACTATTACAAAGCATGCAAAATTAATTTTGTTTATTGATTCAAATACAGAATTTTATGGTCTAACTTGTATTTAACGTATTTTTTTCTAAATCAATTTGCGAAGAAACGCGCAAAGAAGAACTTCTTTCCCATGTTAAATGCCGCCCGTAAAAACTTTGCCACTAGAGACAGAGCTCTGTAATAAGACGTCTACGATTCACTATAACGTAAAATTTATTACAAAAATCTGGTGTGGCCAACACAATACCGCCCGCCATGTACCGCCCGAGTCAAAAAAGAATAAGCTAATCCTTATTTTTGGATTAGCGAATTTTATTCTAATTTTGGCACTTTATTTCTTAAAATATAGTCTAATCTAATCCAAGTAACTACCTTTTTTGATAATAAAATCATGATTAAATTTTAAATACCGGGATAAAATAGAATTCACTAATCCAAAAATGAGAATTAGCTTAAACTTTATTGCGAATCATTAATTTTTATTAATCTAAATACATACCTACATATTTACATATGCTGGGAACTATATTGATTTACTTTCCTATTGTTCCATTTACTTTTTACCTCTCGCTAAGAGAGGTATTGTATTCATGCTAAAAACCGCATATCCAGATTTTTGTGAATAAGCACGTTTTAAGGTCCCTACAATCCGATTATAACATTTTTACGATGATGTCCGTATGTGTGTGTGTGTGTGTGGATGTGTGTGTGTGTGGATGTTGGATTCACCATAACTCAAATACTATAAGACTTAAGACATTTTTAACTACGGATTCCTCAATCTAACAATAATGGGAAGAGTCGAGTCAGTTTTGGTAACAATTGGACAACCGGAAGTAGTAGTTACAAGAAAAAAATCATCTAAATATTATTTATCGAAAATTTATGTAAATAATTAAATTAAAGAACGTTAAATTCTTTATTCGATAAATATAAATTCATTATTATATCTTCTATAGATTTAGAGATAAAGAAATGCATATAAAAAAATTTGATGTAAAAATTCTTAGATCAAACTACTTCAAGGCAAGAAATTCAAATGTTTGTAATTCACACATAAATGTCACTGTCAAAATTATTTGTATGCCACTGTCAAAAATATTTGTACATCATTATGAAGATTATGAAAATAAATAAAAAGTAAACAACGCAAAAGAATATACCTAAAAAAGAATATAAAAGGAATTTACGAAAAAATGACGAATAAAAGAAAAAGAAAAGGAAAGTAGAAAAAAAAAACAGGATATTGAATATAAAGAAAATGTATGTATTGTACATAATTTATATTAAAATAATTATTTTGTAGTGAGACATGAATATATGTATTTGTATTTAAAAATATTTTTCGTTTTATGCGTACAACCAGGTAAAATATCTGGCGAGAGGTTATGTGCTGGCCACATCAGATTTTTTTTAATACGTTACTATTATTAATTTGAAATGATTAGTTCTTTGACAGTGACATTTATCTGTCAGGTACATACATTTGAATAATTGCGCAACCAAGAAGTTTTGTTTGTTTAAATCGTAGGCTCCAAGATTTAAACTATATATAATTTTATAAATTTATCCATAAAATATGTAGAAAAAGTATTAATGCAAATCCGTAGAAAATTTAATAATCTTGAATTTTTATAATAACATTAATCTCGAAAAAATAACATTGAAAGAAATTTTTTGAAGAAAAACTATTTTGAGCTTCTAGTAAAATGCCATATCCGGTTATGCGATTTACACCATTATCTAATGGGCTCTTTCCACTACAGATAAAGTTCGAATTACAAGGTTTCAAAATTTTCTGAATGATAGTATTTGAGTTAGAGTGGAGGATCCACACACACATACACACAGACATCATCGTGAAAATGTTAAAGTTGGATTCTAGGGACCTTAAAACGTGCTCATTTACCAAAATCTCGATATGCGATTTTTAGCACGATCCTTATACCTCCATTACCAAGGATAGCGGGAATGTAAAAAGTATATCTAATTTGTGCACGTGTTCCATTAAATCTAAAGTATATCTTAGTGTAGAATTGCTACGCAATGGAAGTATCACGTATTATTTTCAATCGTAAAATTTACTTACTTAATCGAAACAATTGATGAAAGAAGTAATTATCAATGTAATAAATATGCAATTCTCTAATTTAATGCTCAATAATGATTATTTAAATAAACGAATACCGCAAAGTCGGTTTTGTAAGAATAAAGGTACATTCACAAATGAAAATTAAGTTTAGATTTATGGTTTATACTTTAGATTTAAAGACCTTGGCCGCATATTATGTTATGACTCTATTCACACTTCAGAATTTTCTTCTTCTAAATCTAAATCATAAAGCTAAACATTGCAAGGTCCAAACTTTACCTTTATGATTTAGTTTGACGTCACAAACTTCACCAATGAGGACGGGTCTAAAACGATATAGAAATATACACCCATCTTTATTTAGTATTCACTTGGATTCGGCCTGTAAACCAAATACGAGAAGAACAAGGAGACTGGCAAAACACGAAATTTAATTGCTGAAATATAACCAAAACCAATAAATGCCAAGCGAATGACAGTTACACGGCTCAAGGGGATTTGTTAAGTACTGCTCTACCGATATTTTAATCTAGTTTTTGAAGCATTTACATATATGTCAGTACAAACAAAACTAAATTAATGTTAAATTCAACGTGCATTTCTAAATGACATATTTAAATCTAAACAAAAACTATAAACTTAATTTTCATTTGTGAATGCACCTTAACATCTGATATTTCTTCTGCGTTGATTAAAGTTTTGAACGGTTCTGAACTGTTTACTTTTATTTTTACTTTTATATTATTCGCCGCGCGGTTTTTTGCCGCGCCACATTTTTGTGAAATAAGATTTTTTATTATGCACACTTTTGCGTCACACTTCTGATAACTAATCAATGGATTGTCATTGTTTTCATCACTCGTAAAAATATTGCGACAAGGTCAATAAAACAACAAAACTTTCCAAACAATTTCTATACATTATCATATTGTACTAAAATTTGCAAAAGTTATTTTATTTTTGTAATTAGAGAGTTCTATTTTGAATATAATGCATGGTACTTACTTCTTCCACATAAATATACAACAAACAGCAAAGAAAAACAAATCAATAACAAGAGTTCGGTGCACGAGTGTTTGTTGTTTTAATAAAAGTTGTCCTGAAATTATAATCAAGAAGGATCATTTTTATAGTAAACTAATAGTTTGTGTTAATTTCCATATTTTGTTTTGTACTTCTTGAATAAGATTTGAAGAAATGATAAAGAAAATTAATCAAAATAAAATAAGACATCGAATACCAGTCAAACCACCCAAACGTCAACAACGAAAAAGTTTGAAGTTTGCAAACTTTTCTGCAAATTGAAATTCGTGTACACCAAATTACAGAGCTATAATCGCAAGTGTAGTTTGTGTCAAAATAAACGAAACATTTATACCACGTGAATGCTTCATCATATAATTGTTTTTTAACTGTCACTGTCAACCTGTCAACCAAAGCTGTCAGCCGTAGCTGTCAATGTCGCTGTCATAAGCCATGTGTTGTAATTTTAAAATTCAAAATTTATTATTATATGCATAATATATTTGAAATAGTAGGTATTATTTTTCTTAGTTTACACTATATACGTACATAATATGGCAATATTAATATGCAAGTGTTATGTAATAATACTCTAATTTTGCTAACCATTTCATATTTGGAATGCAAAGCTCGTTAAGAGGCACCTAAAATTCCTTTCTAACAATTTATTGCATCGTTTTATAAATGCACGAGCATACATTTGTCGAAGATTATAACGATACTCAAGTGTATGGAGATTCTAGATTTATAATTGGCGTCCCTGTAGTTATATAAAAACATAATTTGATTTATATCATCTAAGTACTGATACACCAAACACAAGTAACAGTGACAGACACAGTTTCGTGTGCGAATGATACTTTCATGTTATTCATACCCATGCGATGTAATTGCGCACGGAATATTCGCCTACGACCACACGATTTCGTTTCAAGAATACCAATATGCAGTTCGCATGCGCATCTCTCCCATTTACGTATGCGAAAAATTTCAAGAATCGGGCCCTAGGAGCAGATTACCAAATTTATGTATATATTATTAATATTTGTAAACCGTAGAAAAATATAAGCATTATTGAATAATACATTGTAGTAACATTATTAATTTTAATTCCTAATTTGTACTTGCTGTTTTAAATTTGGTATTTGGAAAAAATTGTGAATATACCTCTCTTTTCTTATACCCTTGCAAATCGCTTAAGCAAATTCATGCTGAGATATGCGGAAAAGTCAATGTGCATTTATCTTAACACAAACTATACAAATTACCATAAGACAAACTCCACGAATTTCAACGAATTTCACCGAATTTCTGGTGTAAATGCGGTTCTATCATGACTGTCTCAAATAAAAATGTGCCAAGTAAAAGAATTCATAAAAATGTCCCCTATGGTGCATTCTCCACACTAGCAATGAGTGTGCGTGATGTGACGCCTGGTAAACGCCCGCATGATACGAATATGTCACCATCATTACGATATCTGCGTGCAGAGCAGATTGGCACACCCAGCAATGGGTAATATGCCGCGATGATATACATTAAAAAATCTGATGTGGCCAACACCACACCTCCCGCTATTTAATTTTTATTAATTTAAATATACATACTTACATATTTAGTTATTGCGGAAACTGTTTTAAGATCCATTCCACATAACTATGGTTCTATTTACTATTTTCTTTTTGAAACGTTACTATTATTAATTGGAAATGATTAGTTCTTGGACAGTGATATTTATTTGTCAGTTACATACATTTGAGATGTGAACTGTGTAACCAAGGAGTTTTGCTTGTTTAAAGCGTAGGCTCCGGGATTATAATTATATACCTTGTTCCATTTAAGCCATTCAGTATTGCGGAGCATAGGGAATAGTTTTGACATGGCTGAAATTAGAGACAAGAGATAAGTTTACCCAATGTAATTTCTGCTACTTCAGATTTGCGCTGTTGCCAGTGCCTTTTATTGAATGGCTTAAATGGAACAGAGCGTAGATATTTTATAAATTTATCCATAAAATATATAGAAAAAGTATTTATACAAATCTGTAGAAAATTTAATAATTTTTAATTTTTATAATAACACAAATCTTCAAACAGTAACATTTGAAGGTATTTTTCGAAGAAAATCTATTTTGAGCTTCAAATAAAGTGCCATTTACGGTTATCTGATATACACCAAAATCTAATGATCTCTTCCCATATTAGAATAAGGTAGAAATACAAGGTTTCAAAATTTTCTGAATGAAAGTATTTGTGTTACACACAGTCATCATCGTGAAAATCTCAAAATCGGATTCTAGGGACCTTAAAACGTGGTCATTTATCAAAATCTCGATATGCGATTTTTAGCATGAACTCTATATCTCCCTTATCAAGGGTAGCGGAAGGTAAAAATAATAAAGAATGTACACATTTGTTTTAACTCCTGTGTTTTCTATAAATTAACTATTTTAAACCACAATTATGCGCAATGAATAGTCAAAAATAAAATAATATACATATGCACTAGTTTTGACAATTGTTTGTCCATTATTTAATTAAAACAATACCGTCTTATTTGTTTTCTAATTACAAGTAACTTACCTATTAATAAAGATTTCTTTTATAATTTCCAAAAGCAATAACAACTACATATACAGGGTGGTGGCAATGTGACGGGCACAGCAGAACATGTAAAATTATACTTTCGAAATTTCCTGATTCATTAATTATTTTAGATACAAATTCAGGATTCTTCCTAGAGTTACCAAGTTTCATTTCAACAAAACACCGTCACAAATTTTTTTCGCATCTTTAAGCCAATAAGATGTCGTATTTTTACAAAGTAACATATTGTTTACATACCTGTCAAATTGTATATATATATATATATATATATATATATATATATATATATATATATATATATATATATATATCAGTGTTACCAGTTTTTATTAAAAACGAGTCGATTCGGACAGGAATCTATTTAAAACGTTGAAAGGCAAACTTAAATATAACACTTCAAAACACAATAAAAATTAGAAGATTTTTGCCAAGAAAAAAATATAAAAAAGATTACCTGATTTTTATTTTGGAAATAGTCATCCGAATACCATTCGTGGTTAAATTTTATCCTGGAAAAAATTTCCGATTGCTTAACTCGAACCTGTTGCTAATTTATATCAAAAATCACTCGTTTGACAACTCGTGATTTTTAGTCAATGCCACTCAAAAAATTGCTAGGCAACCAAAAAACGCCTTATGTATTTGTCCTATGTGCGGCAGTTTCGGTCACCACCCTGTATCATGTAAATACTTATTAAATCTATTGTATTTAAATAACAAAACTACGTATTCATGAAATCTCTATATATTTCATAGAAATTTAAATCTCCACATACACTCTCAAAAATGATACAAGTGCAGTTTACATCATTGTCATTCAGGTAAATAAAAACTAAATGACTTTTTGCTATGTGCTGACAATACAAATGCTGTTTATTTTATACTATAGATAAAAATAATTAAATGTCTTTGTCTTGTGTCAAACATACAAATACATACTAAATATTTAATCTTGTCAGATCATAACAAACAATCAACCAAGGTGTTAACAATAAGTTTTACTAGAAATGTTAATCATACTGCATTTATTCTTACAAAATCGACGTTTCGATATACATTTTTTTAGTCATTTATCAAGGTGAGTACCAAGATCTTACTTACCACACATAGACTTAAATTTATGTTCGCAAAAAATGGCTGTCAGCGTTCCGATAAAGGGACCGTAGTCTAGTTCCGGTTTCAGATATGGCGTCACATTTCGGATAAATAAATAAATAAATAAATAAAATAAATATAAATATATTATCTCGGCTTATTACCCATTGCTGGGTATGCCAATCTGCTTGTACACAAATATCGGTAATGATGAAATATTTGCACCGTGCGGGCGCTTACCAGGCGTCACCTCACGTGCACTCATTGCTGTAGTGGAGAGTGCACCACAGCGGTCAATTTTGTGTTATTTAAAATTGAAAATATTTGGCGTCGGTCGGGATCGCACCCGGTTCCCCAGATTCGCGACCTGACACTCAGGCTTGCAGCCCATTTGGGATAAATCGAGAGTAAATATACAGGATGTTTCACGGGTACGGGCACCTTGATTACATTCTTTATTATTGGAATTAAAGAAAATAATGAAAGTTGTAACAGATCACTTATACAAGATTTTTTTTAAACTAGCGGTTCTAATGCTTTAATATAAAGTTATATATATTTTTTAAATAGGTTGGTATTTTTTAGGCCATTTCGATACAGTATTTTTTCTGAACTCAACCATGTAATCATTTTATATCCTTACATAACAAAAATATTGAGACATATTGAATTAAAATTGAAATTAATTTTATTTTTATACTTATTTTCCAGTAGGCTATGTGTGAAAAACAAAAACTGCTATTTGTCAATTTGAATTATAGTGCATAACTCCAAATAATAACAGAACACTATTTATAAAGTTATTAACAAATATTTTTTTTTATATTTTGCGTTCATAATGAAGTCATTACGATACGCAATTGCGTATCGTAATGACCTTCATTTCGATACGCAATTTTTTGTTTTAGACGGTTGGTACTAGATGACGTTTCTTTAACCCATTTTTATCTAATTTATTTTTAGTTAATCGACAATTCATTTTAATAATATAATGTCGAAATTATTATTATTTTTCTTTATTTAAGGATAATTATTTACATGAAAATGTACAAACGGTTACAAATATAATCACAAATTGAGCAAGTAAATGTTGTTGTGTAGAAGGCGCAAAATTTAAAAATAGTATAAAGAACTCATTTTATAAGACTTTCTTTTGCACTTGTCAATTAGAAATTTTGACGCGTGCGAAAAAAACATGTCTTATAAAACACGTTCTTTAATATACTATTTCGTTTTAATTTAACCACAGTTGTTTTTCATGCATAGCCTACGGAAAAATTTAAATTTCAATTCAATATTTTTGTTATAGAATAATATAATATGTTTATTTATTACTCCTTTGTAAAATTCATTAATTGATATCACCTACTACTTTTTAAAATTAATCTTTACTAGTTACTAAATTGTAAAATTGTTAAAAGTTAGTTACCACGTTAATAACGTTGTTGACTTGTGAAAATTGTGTTTTGTTACTGTCATACGTATTAAAAATAAGTGTCAATTATAACTGATAGGTTTAGGTTATAATTTTAAATTTGATTTACAAGTGAATAACAAATAAAATATTGTACAATACACACCAGGTAACTATTTTACTGCCTCAATGAGGTGACAGGCTCGCCTAGTCATTTCCCTCTTTAAGCAGTAAAAAACCGTTTTACCTGGCATGTAATGTAAAATATTATTACATCTTTACTCTATCGAATGGGCCTTAAAATATATACCATCCCATTTAAAAAAAATCTGATGTGGACAACATCTCCCACCATTTGATTTTTATCAATTTAAATATACATACTTACATATTCAGTTATGCTGGAAACTGTATTAAGTTCCATTCCATATAACTATGGTATGGTTCTATTTACTATTTTCTTTTTAAAACGTTACTATTATTAATTTGAAATGATGAGTTCTTTGACAGTGACATTTATCTGTCAGTTACATACATTTGTGATATGAACTGTGTAACCAAGGAGTTGTGCTTGTTTAAAACGTAGGCTCCGAGTTTTAAATTATAGATAATTTTATAAATTTATCCATAAAATATATAGAAAAAGTATTAATGCAAACCTGTAGAAAATTTAATAATATTTGAACATAAGTCTTGAAAAAATAACATTTAAAGGTATTTTTCGAAGAAATCTATTTTGAGCTTCAAATAAAGTGCCTTTTCCAGTTATCTGATTTACACTAAAATTTAATGGCTTCTTTCTATATTAAAATAAGGCATAAATATAAGGTTGCAAAATTTTCTGAATGATACTATTTGAGTTACAGTGGAGGATCCACACATACATACAGATATACACACTTGCACACGTACACACATACAAACATGCACATATACACACATGCACACATACACACAAACATCATAGTGAAAATGTTAAAATTCGATTCTAAGCACCTCAAAACGTGCTCATTTTTAGTACGATCAATATACCTCCCTTGCCAAGGGTAACGGGAGGTTAAAATATAACTTTAAGTTTTAGTTTGAGAACCAATAATGGTCCAATATTTTTTCTATTCCTAATAAAGAAAATAATCAAGGTGTCTCGTATCCATAAAACACCCTGTATATACTTGGTATTTTATCTGTGTATCTCTTTAGACTGTCTGAACTGTCAGTAAAACAAAAAATGTCGCATCGAAAAATTGACATGCGTAAATTTTACAATTTATGCTATAATACCGTTTTAATTGATAGTTAAGTTAACAGAGTTTAACAAGAGATGAAACTACCAAACATTTATATTTTATCTAATTGTTTAGTTTAACTTCAATTAACATGCATTCTCCCCGGTTGAAAATCTGAGCTAAACAGTAGTTCTCACTTATACTAAATGTTATATAAACGCTAAACGCCGTCTTTTGTTTCTGGTTTGATCTCTTCGCAGCAAGATCTCCAACAGTCACTCGCAATTGTTTATCTTAGCAAATAATAGTGTAGAATTTCAATAGCTCTGATAATTACCAGAGCTCACTTAGATTGAGATACCTACATTTTCGGTTAGAAATGACGTCATATTTTTTGAGAAACATTAATTTATTGTTGTGATATTAATAGTGTAATGACAATGGAGTGAGAGTTTTTTTTGTGATGTAATGGTTATAATAATGTTTTCATGGTTTCTAAGGAAATTTTTTAATGGCTTCTTAAAGTAAGTGTTATTATTTATTATTTAATATACTTGATATAATATTTTATATCAAATAATATGTAAGTATATAATAAATTCTAAAATGTATTCTGTTTTACTTGTAATTTGGTTGCCCGGGGTTTGATTCTGACCGACGTCAATCTTGAAATTTTTTCCAATTTTCAAAAAGCTCAAAAGTGGTGGTGCCTTTTTCACAACAGTTTTGATAGTCCGTGAGGCAGTGGCATACAAATATTTTTGACAGTGACATTTATGTGTCAATTACAAACATTTAAATTTCTTGCCTTGAAGAAGTTTGATCTGAGAATTTTTGCATCAAATTATTTTATATGCATTTCTTTATCTGTAAATCTATAGAAGATATAATAATGAATTTATATTTATCGAATAAAGAATTTAACGTTCTTTAATATAAGTATTTACATAAATTTTCGATAAATACTCGTAATATTTAGATAATTTTTTTCTTGTAACTACTACTTCCGGTTGTCCACTTGTGACCAGAACTTAATCAACTCTTCCCATCATTGTTAAATTGAGGAATCCGTAGTTAAAAATGTCTTAAGTCTTATAATATTTGAGAAATCGTGGATCCAACACCTACACACACATCCACACATACACACACACACACACACACACACACACACACACACACACACACACACACACACACACACACACACACACACACACAAACGCACTCACGCAGGCACACACGCACGCACGCACGCACGCACGCCGCACGCACACACACACACCTACACACACATCCACACACACATATACGGACATCATCGTAAAAATGTTATAATCGGATTCTAGGGACCTTAAAACATGCTTATTCACTAAAATCTGGATATGCGACTTTTAGCATGAATTCAATACCTCTCTTAGCGAGAGGTAAAAATTGGTTTAAATCATATATTACCCAATTTTTGGGTGCGTACAGATTGGCACCCCCAGAAATAGGTAATAAGCAGTGGTGATATAATTATTTATTGATATTATTGATAGATTGCTGAACATACAAAAATAAAACCCATTTTTGGGTGCACCGTTTACATTCACAGATTTCGGTAATGACGATATATTTTAACCGTTGAGGGTGTTTACCAGGCGTCACCTCACGGGCACTCAAAGCTGTTGTTAAAAGAGCACTATATAAACTAATGGAGAATATTTTTTTATGTTAATAAATGAATCATAAATAAGAATATAAAGCAATTTTTTTTATTTACATTTTTAAAAATTACTTAATACTTACTTATGTAATAGACGCAAAAAGTCGTTTTTATAAAGTATTACATTATTTTTAAGTAAGAATTCAATTTTATACAATGAAAGTTTTAAAAAATTAGAAACTATTTCGCTTGAATTGTCAAATACAACCAAATGTTTGCTCAATAACCGTACAGATTTTTAAATAGGTATCTTACATATTTTATTAGAATTTTGTGTTGTAGGTATTCAAATGCATGTGATTTCAATTCGGTGGGGAATTTTTGATGAATAAGCACGTTTCAGGGTCCTTAGAATATGATTTTACTATTTTTACGATGATGTCTGTATGTGTGTGCGTGTGTATGTATTATAATTCTTTCGTATTTCTCTTCGTTACATCCATGTGAAGATCTGATTAGATTTTGGTTAGAATCAGACAACCGGAAGTACCCTCATTTGAAGATTTTAACAGTTTTACTTGAAAACACTATGTTAAATATAGTTTTTTCACATTTAATGTTATTATAAATATTAAACAATATTTTATTCTCTATACGATTTGATTGCATTTTATACTTAATATTAAATGGATATAGAGTTAAAAAATTATAAAGAAATAAATTTCATAAAGTAGCCATAGCTATGGAAACAGCTACTTAAGAAAATTGACATAGTGTGTTTGTCTTATAATTTTCCTGGAAATATAGGATCTTTTGCTACAAATTTTCTGTATGGAATTTGCAGAAAATACATGCAACTGGCCGGAATGTAAAGTACAAGAAATATAATCTTTAGCAAGGAACTTGCTGTATGGAATTTGTACAAAATACATAGAACTGACGGAAGGTAATGTGCTGGCCACAACAGATTCTTTTATTCTCCCTAAAAGAACACTGTATATTTAAAGAAATATGAATGAAAATTTAAAATTTGTATACGTGACAGGATGTAGTCTTAAATATCTATAAGTCATTTGATATAATATTTACCCATTTAGTAATAGTAAATAAATAGTTATTACTAGTGTTGAATAAATGTAAAGTTGCATCAATCAATATTTTTTAAACAACACGAGTCGATAATTAAATTTTATCGTCTTATTTAAAGTTGTGTTTTTTATAGCAGATTTTCAAAGAGAAATCAATTATAAATTAAATTCTTATTTAAACACAATTTTAAAATTTAATATATAAGTTGTGGTTATCTGAGGGTCCTACATCAATTTTAGTTCAAACGTGGCTTAAGAATTTTACGTAATAAGCGAGATATGAAGTTCAGAATTTGGCGAGTGGCGTAGCATGTCTTCACCAGTGGTTGACAAATAGACCAGAAAAGTTAGGTTAGAATTTGCCTTTGGCGCGAGTTCATAGTTTGAATCCCCTAGTATAGGTTTCATATAGGAGTTTAATTTTACAGACAAAAAAAAGATATTTTGTAAAAGAAATTAAACAGCTCTTGCTAAGAATTCGACAGTTTGTTTATTCAGTAATAGATTGCAATAGTTTAAACCTATAGAAAAGGTAAAGTAAGAAAATTATTAGAAATTAAAATGCTTGGTGCAAGCAAGGATACCGTATGTCGTTGACCCACCAGTAAATAGGACAGCACAATAGAAGATGAAGCATGTACGATCAAACTAGGACATACGTTCAATGAATTTTGTAGTGTTGTATTATTATTTAAATAATTATAAACTGTGCAGAGTTTATGTGAATATTATTGTACGAATCTGGAAATAAAGGATCGGTCTAGAAGCTACATACAATGCTTTGCATAAGAGATTTACTTTTATGAGATTTTTCGGCCTTTAAAGTTGAGCAAAAATTTCCTTGGTAAGAAATACACGGGGATTGAAATTATGTTCTCAGCGTTATGAACTGAGTTTAAATTTCGCGCCTAAGTTTGACCGTTACACTTTTCTTGTCTATTGTTAGTTCTAGTCTGCAAATTTTTCAAGTTCGCGTAGCTGAAATATTTTTATTAATAAATTACAGAACTTTGAAACCGTTTGACCATTTTTTGACAATATTGCGGGTGTTTGTCCATTGATGATTTAACGGTAGGCGGGCGCACAAGACTAGTTTCAGTTTTAACACTTTAGTGCCCCCATTCGAAAAAATTGGGTCCCAGGGGCCACCACCATTTTGTACCTCTCGCTAAGAGAGGTATTGGATTCATGCTAAAAATCGCATATCCGGATTTTAGTGAATAAGCACGTTTTAAGGTCCCTAGAATCCGATTATAACATTTTTACGATGATGTCCGTATATGTGTGTGTGGATGTTGGATCCACGATTTCTCAAATACTTAAGACATTTTTAACTACAGATTCCTGAATCTAACAATAATGGGAAGAGTTGATTAAGTTTTGGTAACAATTGGGCAACCGGAAGTAGTAGTTACAAGAAAAAAATCATCTAAATATTATTTATCGAAAATTTATGTAAATACTTATATTAAAGAACGTTAAATTCTTTATTCGATAAATATAAATTCATTATTATATCTTCTATAGATTTAGAGATAAAGAAATGCATATAAAATAATTTGATGTAAAAAAATCTCAGATCAAACTACTTCAAGACAAGAAATTCAAGTGTTTGTAATTGATACATAAATGTCACTGTCAAAAAAATTTGTATGCCACTGTCAGAAATATTTGTACATCATTATGAAGATTATGAAAATAAAAAAAAGTCAACAGCGCAAAAGAATATACGTAAAAAAGAATACAAAAGGAATTTGCGAAAAAATGACGAATATAAAAAAAAAGAAAAGGAAAGTAGAAAAAGAAAATTTCAGGATATTGAATATAAAGAAAATGTATGTATTGTACATAATTTATATTAAAATATCTCATAGATTTTGCTAATATATGTGAGAATTATTTTGTAGTGAGACATGAATATATGTATTTGTATTTAAAAATATTTTTTGTTTTATGCGTACAACCAGGTAAAATATCTGGCGAGATGTTATGTGCTGGCCACATCAGATTTTTACTTTTGTGTCTGTACGGTTAAGGGCATTTAACAGGCGTCACCTCACGGACTATCAAAACTGTTGTGCAAAAGGCACCACAGGAAACACTTTTGAGCTTTTTGAAAATTAGAAATAATTTCAAGATTGACGTCGGTCAGAATCAAACCTATATGATTTGATTGCTTTTTATACTTCCTATTCAATGGATATGAAATTAAAAAGTTATAAAGACATCAAATTTCATAAAGCAGCCAGCTGGAGGAGTTTTAGAATTTTTTATGTTAAAATATTTTTAAATCTAAAGCGTTTTTACTTTTATATTTGGTATATTAAAAAAAAAAACGGGGAAAAAAATACCAGTGCGGCACTACGCAGCCTAACATGTAATTTGATATTGTGAGTCCACATAGGTCTCACGCGGCCAGAACAGCCAAAAAAGAATGAGACCAAGTTGGCACCACATGGCACTTAAGTGTTAAAATTAGGCAACCAATCAAATTGAAAAGACCTGATACGTCATCTTAATTATTAATAGACTTCAATCACTTGTAGTTTGCGAATTAATTAATATTTAAATAAAATTCTTTTACTGATACTTATTAATTTACATATAATGGTATAATATCCCATATTGCACAATTGAAGGTGTTTTAACATAAACCGTCAAAGTTTATAATGTATTTAATTTCAATAATAATAATTGAAATACTTTATCTACTCTTGCGGTTAAAATGTTACTTGATCCATTGTTTTGAGTAAACAAAAGCATGCTTTATAGAAAAAATATTTTTAAATCTCCAAATTACTGAAAGATGATCCGTCATTAAATTCCGGAAAAATAAACTACCTTAGAAACTCAACTGTGTCACAAATAAATTACAAACTTCCCTATAATATTACATGGTCCGCTTATTAAAAATCCATCAACCAAATTTAGCCAAATCTTACAAAACCTAACGATGCATCTCATTCTAAAACAAAACAATTCGATTACATTGTTTCTCATAGCAAGATTTCATTTGTTTGAAACTAGTATAAAACAACGATCCTGATTCTTGGTGGCATTTTGTGCAGAATTTAAAGTGACTTCTAACAACATGATAGAATCAGTGCTGATATTTATCGTGGTGGCCTTGGTAGTATATTACTACATGGAGGATCAAAGGATGAAGGAGGTTGCCCAGAAAATACCAGGACCGAAAGGATATCCGATTATTGGGAATGCATTGCTGTTCTTGGGAAAACCACCAGGTAAATTTTAATATTCATTCGTTTTAAAATATTTGTCAAATTTGAATATTTTAAGTAAGATAAATATAAATAAAAACATAGGCATTTAACATGGGAAAGCAGTTCTTCTTTGCGTGTTGCTTTCCAAATTAATTTAGAAAAAAATACGTCAAATATAAGTTGTAAATCACAAACTTCTGCATTTGAATCAATAAACAAAATTAATTTTGCATGTTTTGTAATAATAGGAATTAGGTATGAAAATTTCGAAAATCACCTCAAAAATAGTGTAAGCCATGGAATTAAAACTAACAGACTTATTGGATATTTTGTTTACGTTATACTGAATCGTAAACGTCTTATTACAGAGCTCTGTCTCTAGTGGTACAAAAAATTACGGGCTGTCAAAACCATAGAAACATGTATACAGATTTAGTTATTCATTATTTCGCTTCGCCTTATGTCGCACGGATAACAAGTTCGCTTCTCTCGCTCGTTGAGTACCATGCACGCCCGTAAAGTTCTGAGTAACGGTCTTTCAATGTAAATTACTATTACAATCAATTTTCTTGACAATAGGTTACAATATTTGACAGTGACAGTTATGACAGTGAGTGTTATTAAACATAAGAAATGAAATTTGTGTCTGATTTATATGCAGAATTTTAGGTTCTACAATCTGAAGTAATTTTTCTCAAAAATAATTTGGGAAACAACACGCAAGGAAAAATAGGCCCGTATTCGTTTCTTAAAGCAGCGCTACTTCGGAAGTAGTGATTTATTGATTTTTTAAATTTTATTTTATTTTATGAATAGACAAGAATAGGTTATATTTATTTATAATAGTATATTATGTTATTAGGAGTAGAAAGCGGTCTTTTTGTGTTGAACCCAGCTATTGCGGCCGAGGCGCCAGCCGAGGCCTGGCAAGCTGGGTAAAACACAAAAAGGGCGTTCTACTCCGAATGACATATACTATTTTTTCTTCAAGTGTTTCAAATAATTTTTTGACATTTTTTTGGATTTTTTTTGTAAAATTTGCAATTTTAGTCAAAGCTGGCTGTGTACACTACAAAACACAAACGATTCAACTCTCAAATAACAATTTTCAATATGATCTGTGTTGCTGTGGCGACTACCGCCGCCAGCGGTGAACTAAGAACCTAACATTTTTTTACTAGTACAACAATAACAACATTTTTGTACTAGTAAGACAATGAATATCTTCTACAGCGTGTGTACAGTAGCATAATATGTATATTATTATACGCTTGAAGAAAAATTAAATGTATAATATTTGATATAAGAGGTATTTAGAATTTAATTTATTTTTATTTTTTTAATTTGTAAGATTAAAATTGACGTTTGACAGTTCAAGTAGCGATTTTTCGGAAGTAGCGTTACTTCAAGAGGTGAGAATACGGGCCATAGTTTTCCCGCCTATGTAGAAGATTTCGAACTCCACCCGGAATACCCATTACTGAGTGTGCCAATCTGCTTTGTACAGATGCCAGTAATGATGATGACATATTCGTATCGTGCGGGCGTTTACCAGGCGTCACTTCACGGGCATTTATTGCTGGCGTGAAGAGTGCACCACAGGGGTCAGTTTTGTGCCATTTAAAATTCGAAACAACTTTCGATATTGGTCGGGATCGAACCCGATGACATGTCTCTTCATTTCATCCCACTAAAATTCGACAGGATTCAAAAAAAGCAAAAATAAACATTAGGAAAAATAATGTTTTATTGTGTTTTGATTACCTACATTAATACATATTTTTGGACAATACTGCGTGTATAACTGTAAATTAAAAAACTATTTTTCTCATCTTGTCAGTATTTAGAAGAAATTACAAAATATAATTTTCGTGTTTCTAAAATTATAGTTATTATTTACCACTTACATAGTTCTTTGGTGACAAAAGTAAACTAAAGAAAAACGATACAATTTTGGTGAAAGTAGCAAATTTTAAGTTATAAACTCTTTACATCAAACATATCTCTAAATTTACTCTATCTAACATTAGTTATATGACCATAAAAAAAAAAAATATATCATCGCGGCATATTAGCTATTGCTGGGTGTGCCAATCTGTTTTGTACAAGATGATTGTTTACATTAAAAGAAAGATCAAACTGCGCCTATCTTCCCATCACTATTTTCTTACGTGAAATGAAGTAATAATTTTTGCAACCAATATAAATTCAGAAGTATCGAAAGATCGTCTGAAAAAGTATTATATTGTTAAAAGAAATTAACATATTTGCAATAATATCTTAAAATAAATACTTACCTATAACTTTGTAAAGTTTAACTTTATATATTTTATTTATCTTCGTGCAAACGACATTTTTTTTATTTTGGCAAACAAAACGTCATTTTAATACATTCTTTGAAAATCATATAAGTCAATATTACATATTATTACATAACTTATAGATGATATATGTGCTGGGGAAATCGTATAAATCTGTAAATTGTAATTAAAAATGAAAGTTGTAACATGAAAATATTAGATTCACTGTTGAATTATTTCTCATGATACATTATGCCTAGCTACAATATTCTTATATAGGTGGTCCAAAAATAGGAGACAATAATGAGGGAATATATCTGCCATACCAAATTAGGAAAAAAATTCGATGATGAGTTTTTAATCAATACGCACGTTTTAGGGTCCCTAGAATTCGATTTTACTATTTTTACGATGATATGTGTATGTGTGTGTAACAAAACTTTAGTCTACGATAACTATATTACTACAGTTTCAAAAAATATAATTCTTTCGTACTATTCTTCGTTACATCCTCATGAAGAGCTGATTAGATTTTGGTTACAATTGGTCAACAGGAAGTACCCTTATTTGCAAATTTTAACAGTTTTGCTTGAAAAAAATGTTAAATATAATTTTTTTCACATTTAATGTTATTATAAAAAATATTAAAGAATATTTGATTCTCTATACGATTTTACTGCATTCATATTAAATAGATATGAGAGTTAAAAAATCAAAAAGAAATTAAACTTTGTAAGGTAGTCAGCTATGGAAACATATTGTTACGAATAGTATATTCCGTAACTTACCCACGACCGTGTTTATGATTTTCTTGTGGTTTCAGAAATAAGTGACAATGTAACTCTATTTGTCTATTTTATACTAACGTAAATATTATACATATCAGTATATTAATAATAATAATTATATGTTATACAATTTTATTTATTATATTATAAGAAATAAGAAAATAACCACAAAAACCACAAAAAAAATTGTGGTCGTTGTGGTCACGAAAAAGTAATCAAAACTTTCAGGAACCACATTCCGAAATGGAACCTCGATTCTGAAATTATGTTTTCATAATACCATACTGTTAAATGTGCTTTAACAGTACTGTATGCTCAACCGATATATGCATCAAAACAGCCACGGCCGTTATTTTTTATAACAGTACAATTATTAAAAATCATGTGTTCCTAAAAAAAATCTCAGTATCATGAAATTGTCATGAAGAGCTGTCACCTGTCAATATGCCATAGAAAATAGAATTTTAAGAAGAAATTTTATGTTATTTGAAAAATACTGAACGTCACACGGCTGATATACAAATAACAGACACGGTTGATTATAAAATCTCGGCTATCGCCTCGATTTTACAACATTCAACCTCATCTGTTATTTGCTACATATCAGCCTTATGACGTTTATAACTATTTGGTTACATTCCGGAACGCTTAACCAGACCCTTGGTCACCGATTGAAAGATGTCAGTGGATGTCAATGTCAAGTGCAATTGACATAGTATGTTGGTTTTATAATTTTACTGGAAATATAGGATCTTTTGCTAGAAATTTTCTGTGTGGAATTTGTATAAAATACATACATCTGCCGGAAGGTAATGTACAAGAAATATAATCTTTTGTAAGGTACTTTCTGTATGAAATTTGTACAAGATACTTAGAACTGACGGAATGTGCTGGCCACATCAGATTTTTTTCATAAAGATCAAACACGTTTTTTAAAGATCTGTTACAATAGGGGATTCCACCATTTATTTTTATAATTTCATCAGAAAGTATAAGTAAAACTAAGACTCTTGGTGAAAAAATTCCTATTAATAAGCGAGTTATGGTCCCCCGAAGTTTGAAAATATAGATGTGACGTTACGAATATGTTTTTATATAAAACTGTTTTCTTCGTGGATCTAAAATCTTCTTGAAATGTATGCTATTTTTAAAATATATTTGTAAAAAACAAATTAATATTGTAACCCTGTACAAGTGTACATGCTTTATAATTGCAAGTGTATCAAAATTATTAAGTTTAATGCAAGAAATTTATATTCAAATAAAAACTGTTTGAGAATTGCAGTAGTGGACTGGTAGCCACGTATCCGCTATTTGAATTTGTGTACTTCCATTGGTAGTATACTCTACCCCTAACTCGCATTCGTTATATTTATAGGTGGTCTTTGAGTCGCCAATCAAAATAATATATATATGGAATTCATATGAGTAAATACTTTGGAAATACAGGGGTTTTTGTGCTGCTAAAACAAAAACCCCTGTATTTCCAAAGTATTTAAATTATATCATTTTATTTCTTTATTAATATTCATTATTAAGCATCTGCTTACATTATTTTTTACTAAAATAATTGCGTAGGCTTCCAAAGTCTGAGTCATGAGAAATATTCGTTTTCCGGGAATGGACTGTGTCATATTTTGAGTCAAAGCTCAACGTTTCGCCCGCAGTCGTATGGGGCATCTTCAGGAGCAAGGGGGATAGTACTGTCTTAAACCAGGTTACCCGACGTGTCAACCACGCTAGAGGCTGAGTTTAAGCAACAAAGGGGGAGACTCAGTTTACAAGGTTACCCGACGTGTAAACCACGCTAGAGGCCAAATAAACCAAGTGACGAAGGAAGGCCGAGAAGACAGTTATATACTAATCTAAAGATAAGGTAGATGAGCGAAGCTAATGAGGACCAATGGGAATAGAGTTCGTAATGGTAGATTCCCATTGGTCCTCATTAGCTTTGCTCATCTACCGTATCTTTAGATTAGTATATAACTGTCTTCTCGGCCTTCCTTCGTCGCTTCGTCACTTGGTTTATTTGGCCTCTAGCGTGGTTTACACGTCGGGTAACCTTGTAAACTGAGTCTCCCCCTTTGTTGCTTAAACTCGGCCTCTAGCGTGGTTGACACGTCGGGTAACCTGGTTTAAGACAGTACTATCCCCCATTGCTCCTGAAGAAGCCCCATACGACTGCGGGCGAAACGTTGAGCTCTGACTCAAAATATGACACAGTCCATTCCCGGAAAACGAATATTTCTTATTTTATTCTAGTTTATCTTAATTCGATTGAGCAATAATCCCCTATTATTTTAATATATTCATATATTTTTAAATATCAATACAAATTTTTAAAAGATCCTAAATAATTATTAACATATCAAATAACAATTATTAAAAGATCATTTGCTTTTTTCAAATATCGGTCAAATGTATGCTTTCATTATTTATAAGGCAGTTAATTTAATAAAAAGAACATTATTTCCAGAGATATTTAAACGGTTTCACCAACTCGGCAAAGAATACAAAGATATAATGGCCTTGTGGATAGGTCGAAGGCTCGTAATAGGTATACTGGACGCTCGAGACGTGGAGGTCATTTTCAAAGACCGACACGCTATGGGCAAGGCAGATGAATATGATTTCGTAAAACCATGGATGGGCGACAGCATATTAGTATCAACAGGTAGGATTTATAGATTTTTTTATCGTAAAAAATACTTTTAAATTTATACTTTCTGTAGGGTCAACATTTCGTATTCATAAGAAAATAATGATGCCTGCATTTTACACCAATGGCTTGAAAAATCATATAGGATTATTCAATGTGCATGCCCAGAGACTTGTGGAGTCATTACGCTGCGAAATTGGCAAAGTTGAATTCGATATACAGGACTATTTATTCTACACGATGCTTAGCGAACTTCTAGGTATAATATACAAAACTCAACAAATGCTTCATTATTCCTGTGTTATTATATTCTTATAAAAATAAACATTTGTATTTTTTTGCACAAACGGACGCACACTAAACATTTCGCTGCTGTGTCATTATAGTTCTCAATTTGAGTACTCCAAGGACTTTCATTATAGGCCTTGGACCGTAATCCACTAGAGTACTCAGTAGGTACGAGCTATGATAATGATGTATTTGTTTACAAACGAATCAAAAACAGCAGACCTGATTTTTTACATTAATTTCTTTTTTGGTCATCCCAAATAATTTACTTTATTGTCAAATTGATTTACGCCAAAAAATAAAATTTTGTATGTACCTAATACGAGTCGTAATTAATATATATATATATATATATATATATATATATATATATATATATATATATATATATATATATAATATACAGGGTGGTGGCAGTTAGGGGTGAACATAGGGATTTAATATGGGATTTTAGTTTTTTGCAATTTTCTGCTCTCCTGTTCATTTTACGGCAAAAACTGTAGAGAACAAAAATGTTCAGAATTAAAAATAGCATACAAAAATGTATTTATATTTATTATTATGTTTTTGGTTTCTTTACAATTTTAAAAAGAAATTTCAAAATTTCTGTTAATTTGTAGCAATAGCCATGACTTATAACTCAAATGTTTAAACATAATAATGTCATTCAATTTCTGTCAAATTTTCGAAATTTTCTCTAAAAAAAAGTTAATTTAATAATGAACGTTTATTAGAATAAGGAAGGAGTTTTCGTTATAAAAAATTATTATGGTGGAAATAGTTTTAGAAGAATACGTGATTTGTTTTCCATAAAGTACGAAAATACATGAATTCCTAGTATAGTAACAATTTCTAAACTTGTTGAAAAATTTGAGAACACAGCTAATGTAGCTGTGAACGAAGGTAATGAAGGAAATAATAATAATAATAACGCAGTGAATGAAGAAATGGTATTGGCTATGATAAATCAAAATTCTACGTAGTTGATACATTTGTAAATGGTTTATTCTTAAATGGTATACCTAATAAAAATGCGTAATAAAATTAAAAGTTTGTTATTATTTAATTTTTAACTTAGATTAACGCATGGTTGAAGTTTATAAATAATTTTTGACAACCAGAAAAAAATAAATTCCATGGCTATTGCTACAAAACAACAGAAATTTTGAAATTTCTTTTTAATATTGCAAAGAAACCAAAAACATAATAATAAATGTAAATACATTTTTAATTCTGAACAATTTTGTACTCTACAGTTTTTTCCGTAAAATGAACAGGAGAGCAGGAAATTACAAAAAACTAAAATCCCATGTTAAATCCCTATGTTCACCCCTAACCGCCACCACCCTGTGTATATATATATATATATAATATGGGAAAACAGTTGTTTTCAAATATCATCTATCCCGCAAGACTATAATGAGAGTTTTTGATATAATTAAAGGTTATTTAATTTGACATCGAATAGTATCTAAATACTCCTAAGTTAATGGCTTATTATTGAAATATTTGCAAAAGTATAATGCAATTTGACAGTTATTACTTATAATTTATTAAAAACAGTAATCAGGGAAAGGGATTCCGTAACTGAATTGGTTATATCGAGGTGTAATAATTATTCACAAGTTCAAATCCTGCCCGCCTTATATTTTTATTTTTTACTTCCTTGTACAAAGTAAAGGAAGTATTGTAATCGCGAAAAATTGCGGTTTTCAGATTTCAACAGAAATATCCATTTTGACCATCCCTGAATCCATTTTGACTAATTTCGTCGTGACGTACGTACGTACGTACCTACGTATCTCGCATAACTCAAAAACGGTAAGCCGTAGAAAGTTGAAATTTTGTATTTAGGACTGCTATAACATCTAGTTGTGCACCTCCCTTTTTGTTCATTACATAATTTCCAAAAATTGTACTTTATTTGAAGCCTATAATAGATTTTGATGAAAAACTATTTTAAAATATAATCCAAAACTTTTCAAATTTGGTATATAATACTTTAATGTCAATTGGAATAACATAGCAGATTTTGGTTAAACCAGGTTAACCGGAAGTGATATATTACCTGAAGTTGTAAACCGTTTTTCTTGCCTAAAATGGTTTTGTTTTAATTTTAGAAATAAATGCTTCAAATAAAAGTTTTAGAGAATTAAATTCTGCGTCTACCACATCAAGTATTATTAAATTAGCCCTTTGCAAAAGCGAGATATGTATATTTAAAATTTATATACTTTTTGGTTTTTGTAATGAAGCTTGCTATGGATTAGGACAAAAAATAACAAAATATTAAAAAAAATTAGATGTTAATGTCAAATTACGTCAAATACGTGCAATTTTATAATTGGGTCTATACTTCATATTGGTCTTGCGTACAAGGAAGTCGTGTGGTGTCCACATCAGATTTTTTTAAATTTATTTTATAAAATGTATTATTAAATAAATTATAAAATTAAAATCTAAATTGTTTGGTAAATCAAGTATTTTATAGAATAAATCAACAATTAATTTAAAAAATTATTGTACCTAAAGCACCTTATAAAATTAAAATTAATAAGAAAAATAATGAATTCTATAAAATACTTGATTTACTAAACAATTTATGTTTTAATTTAGTAATTTTTTTAATAATACATTTTACAAAATAAAATAAATATAATAAAAATATGAGGTGTGTAGGATTTGAACTCGTAAATAATTATTACGATGCCCTGATCTAACCAATTCAGCTACAGAATACGTATCCATGATTGTTGTTTTTTTTATAAATTATAAGTAGTAACTGTCAAACTGCATTATACTTTTGTAAATATTTCAATAATAAGCCATCAAATTAGGAGTGTTTAGATACTCTTCGATGCCAAATTAAATATTCTATCCAACCATATCAAAAACTCCCACTATATTCTTGCCGGACAGATGATATTTGTAAAAAAGTGTTTTCCCATGTTAAACGCCTATGTCACGGTATATATATATATATATATATATATATATATATATATATATATATATATATATATATATATATATATATATACCATAATAATTGACGTTACGATCCTTTTAACATAAATAACTATTTTGTTTTTATTACAGAAACAACTTTAGGGGTCAGTAAAGACACTCTAGATGAAAAAAGTATAATTGAATACGGAAAAGCTAATTCTCAGTAAGTACAAAAATTTTGTACTGTAATTACAAAAATTATACTATTCTTTTAGGCTTTGCAAAATCACCCACATTCGAATGTACAAAATCTGGCTGCGTTTGGACGCCATCTTCAACCGGTCTTCTCTTCGACAACAATACGACCGCGCCGTTTCCGTAGTTCATCCACTGTGCGAACGAGTTATCTCCAAGAGGAAGACCGAAATAGCAGCTGGACACCGGATCGCCAATGAAGAAACTGGGGAAGAAACTCCAGAAGATGTGCAATCTTCTCAAAAACCCCGAAATTCCGTGTTGGTTGATTTGCTTATAAACGCCACCAAACCGGATGGAACTAAGTTATCAGATGAAGAGATTAAGGGGGAAATACTAACTGTTATGTTTGCGGTAGGTACACCTAGATAATGTTTGAATGTTTAATAATAATAATTATTTATTTATTTACCAGATGCACAAAGTACATTTATAAAACGTCAAGTCAAATGTTACATAGAAATATTCAATATTACAAGTATTCATTTATACTGTAAAATGAGTGATTAAGCAGATATGTCTTTATAGTTTTAAAAAAAGATATAGTATTACATACTTGTTTTTATATCGTTAGGAAGTTTGTTATAAATATTCGCACCCATGAGATCCGGAGAGTTTCTAGTGCAATTATATTTAACAAGGGTTTGCAAAATTTATCCTAATTTCTTTTGTTTTTATTGTGAAAATTAGAATGGGTTTTAAATTTGTTCTTGTTTTTGAACATAAATATGTTACGTCCAAACATCGAAAACGCCACTGGTACAACACTACCCTCAGGCCTGGATTAGCATTTCTTTACGCCCTAGGCCAAAATTCATGACTGCACGCCCTCTCCCTCTCAATATATACCGTGTTTTAATAATGCTTGATTTCATTAAATTCTTGTTCTATATCGGTGCCTTTATGAGTATAAACGCATTGAAAATATGTTAAGAAGATCTATAAACGTACATTTCGTTTTCTAGAGATGGTATGACTTACTGCTTTTAAAACTGATACATAAATGACATATCAACATCAAATTGCTGACAGTCAACAAAGAATTTTCATCCCTGAAGTTCAATTTGTTAGAGGGAAGTGCTACCAACGTAACTGATTTTACAAGTCGCATTTATTAAAAACCTAATAGAATTATAAAATTACCCTAATAGAAACAATTATATAAAAACATGTTTCATAAGAACTGTGATCGCACTCGTCCTTTATAAAATTTCCGGCGAAGCAACTCGTTTTTCAAAATTGGACTCGTGGGTTAACAGATTGCCTTATGAAATTTGTTTTCAATATACCTACTATTATCAGTCAACAAAGCTACATTTACCATCTTTTTATAACTAGCTATAGATTACCACTTTTATTTTGCTTCTCTATCTCTCAAATAAAACACATGTAAACAATAATTTTGGACTTATTAGATGCAGTTTTTAATTCTGAACAGTTTTACAGTATTAGTCATGAAAATTTTAGCATTGTGTTTGCTAAGATTCATAAGTAGACACCCGATATATAAATATTAGAATTATTTAAAATCTTCGACAACTGTCAACTAGTAGAGGTGAGCCAAATGTCATGAGCTATGAAATGCGCAGATCAAGAAGAGAGACAGCTAGAGAAGGGCAGGCAATAGGGGAGAGAGAAAGAGAAAGATAGAGTTTTGTTTTCTGCGCAACAGCTCTTGAGATTTGGCACGGCTATAACTGCAGGCACTTCCCTCTTTCCATTTTCTCATTTATCCAACTACTCGATGTGCGCCCCCTCCGTACCTGCACCCTAGGCCATGGCCTAGGTTGGCCTTATGGGTAATCCGAGCCTGACTACCCTACACGTGTGTATTTGAATTTGGTGACCTTCAACAGGCTCGCTTTACGCGCTAGCATAGGCGTACGTAAGATGCCTGTCTAGGTATGTAGTAGGAAAGATTATTTATTTTGATATCAATGTTAGTACTATGAAAATTTTTGAAATAGCATTCGTTTAAAATCCTTTTCGGTTTAAATTAAAATGTAAACATACAGAAAATACGTAAAACCTAATTCAAGTTTAAATGCCCATTAGATAAGTATAAAAATATAATAATTGTTCTAAATTAATAAAAATCTTTAACAATTACATATAAAATTTACCATGTACCATAATATACTGAGGCGGTCGATAGATATGTCAAATAAAATAAATATAATTCTTTTCTGGGTCAGCCGGTAATCTAAAAAAGCTTTTTAGAATTGTTTTAACCTTATTATTATTTGGAAAGCCTTTTACGCAACAATATATTAACACCACCCGGCATTATGTCTAGTAGTCTAGTCTGGTAGTCGTAATATTCTTGCGCTGAACCGCTCTACACACGAACGCCGTCACTCCGTCACTGACATAGCCTAGCGTACCGGAGTACGCCCAATCTCCTTGCGTTACCCCTCCTTGGTCCAAGTTCACGCACACATAGCCGTGAGCACACGGACGGCAATACATACAACGTGTCGCTTGTGTTTGACGTAAGTCATGTATATATTCTGTGAAAACGCTCAGTGAACGAAAACAACTACAACGCGTTGCGGTTGGTACTGAACTTACCAAATACCGAAACAAAGGTTATTCTAACGTGCAGTTGGACAAAATGGGCAGTAGGAAAAGCAAATTGTGCAGCAGCAAATTTAAATTTGTGCACAGTTATTTTTCACTTATTACGAATAAACCAAATAAAATTTTAAAAAACAAAATAAAAACAATATAGGATTTATACTTATACAGGTTGTTTCTAAACCTAATATTTCGAGAGATACAAAAAATGTTAATAAGCAAGCTTAAGGCGCTTAAGGTAATAAAATTGTTTCAAAGCTTGCTATGTTTAATTTTGTATGGAATTTTATTAATATATACTTTGAAAATCAATAGTCGCCATTTTGAAATAGTTGAAATAAAACTATGATATTTTGATATCATCATGAAGCTAATTTTATGTACATTCAGAAAAAATATATAAAAATACAGATTCTCTATGCTAGATTTAAAGTTGTACCCATTTCCTCTAAAACCGGAAGTGATGCAAAATTCCTACTATGGTCATCTTATGAGCCCCTTTGTCTAGTTTAAGTTTGCTTATTAACATTTTCTTGTATCTCTCAAGTAACATTGTTTTATATCATGTGACTTTTTCAAAATATTACACAAATTTTAATAATTAATTGTGAAATATCTAACGGATATTTAGTGATATTTTCAAATTTGTGGCTATTTAAAGAACAATATTTTTCAGTACTTAGAGGGCATATAAAAAGTGGTCCACTGTTTTTGAATGTATCCATGCTTGTTGGGGAACCTTATGGTGCACTCTCTCAATCAGCTGAAGTCCCCTTTTTACTCCAAAGCGATGTATTTCACCTAGAATAAAATATATATGAGATTATCTTTTTAAATTTTTATATAATAAACAAAAATAACGATACAAATGAAAAACGTAATAATATGTAATATTCATAGATGTTTTGGATGTTTTGTGATATGAACGAAGAATGTCATACACGTCAAACAAAAATCATTCATATGTCATTTCAATAATTATTCGAACAATCCCAAATTACGAGTTATACACCTATTACAAAATGAAAATAATACTAGACCCTGACATAATAGTTGAAATATTTTTTGCTGCATTGTATGTGACATGTGGTTTTTACATGTATGCATATTTTAGGGACAGGATACTACAACTGTAAGCATTGGATTTGCCTTAAGTCTGTTGGGACTTTACCATGATGTCCAGGTAAATTTTAAAAATTGGGCATTAATGAAATAAAATTTATAATGAATTTTTATAGGATAAAGTGTACAAAGAACTATATGATATATTTGGGGATTCTGATCGAATAGCGACTTATGAAGACCTTCAAAAAATGGAATATTTAGAGCGAGTGATGCAAGAAACTTGGAGACTTTATCCACCAGTTCCAGCCATTGGCAGGAAGCCAACTGCCGATATTCCCCTAGGTAGACTCCTGCAAATTTTATCAAACACTATGTTTAATATTTTATTAATGTGGCTACAAGACAAATATTTTTATTTTATTTTTGGACCAGTATATGTTGTTGTTTAGATATTAAAAAGTAAATTTAATCAAAAATTGTACTCGAAATTTATTGCTACACTACACCCCCAATTTTTTTTAGCGATTTTAGTTGCGGTTTATTAATTTTTTTTCATTTGCATTGCACTTTTCGCATAAATAGAAGGATAACTATATTTAGAAATATAATTAATAGAGTCCTATATCACGTTTTTCTGCATGAACATGATTTTTACCTCCCGCTACCCTTGGTAAGGGAGGTATAGGGATCGTGCTAAAAATTTCATATCGAGATTTTGGTAAATGACCACGTTTTAAGGTCCCTAGAATCCAATTTTAACATTTTCACGATGATGTCTATATGTGTATGTGTGTGTGTGTGTGTGTGTGTGTGTGTGTGTGTGTGTGTGTGTGTGTGTGTGTGTGTGTGTGTGTGTGTGTGTGTGTGTGTGTGTGTGTGTGTGTGTGTGTGTGTGTGTGTGTGTGTGTGTGTGTGTGTGTGTGTGTGTGTGTGTGTGTGTGTGTGTGTGTGTGTGTGTGTGTGTGTGTGTGTGTGTGTGTGTGTGTGTGTGTGTGTGTGTGTGTGTGTGTGTGTGTGTGTGTGTGTGTGTGTGTGTGTGTGTGTGTGTGTGTGTGTGTGTGTGTGTGTGTGTGTGTGTGTGTGTGTGTGTGTGTGTGTGTGTGTGTGTGTGTGTGTGTGTGTGTGTGTGTGTGTGTGTGTGTGTGTGTGTGTGTGTGTGTGTGTGTGTGTGTGTGTGTGTGTGTGTGTGTGTGTGTGTGTGTGTGTGTGTGTGTGTGTGAGTGTGTGTGTGTGTGTGTGTGTGCGTGTGTATGTGTATGTATGTGTGGATCCTCCACTCTAACTCAAATACTCTCATTCAGAAAATTTTGAAACCTTGTATTTCGAACTTTTTCTGTAATACAAACAGCTCATTAGATTTTGGTGAAAATCGGATAACTGGAAATGGCATTTTGAACGTTTGGTGTTCCACATTTATATGTTTATAACTATTCTTGTCGGTATGTTCTTTCTTTGAAATCCTGTACATTGTTGAACCATCTTAGGTATTTATATAGTAACTTGATTATGTCTTCTACATTCTTCGTGTACTTTTGATGATGGCACCACTGCCGAAATATGTATAAAGTATTAAAGATTATTGCACTATTATTCACGAAAGATGACATTACTTTCTAACACACTATAAATAATAATGACGTATGTCGTAGAATTACAGATACCTAATTATCTACTGCACTGCCCTCTGTGCTCATATTTACCCAGTGGCGTTGACGTTTAAATGAAATTATTATTCCTTGGTTTATAAGTTAAGTCTATGTTTTTGTATTTTGCGAAAACATAAATAAAGAACATAAATCTTTCAGAAAGGCATTATTTAGAAAGAAACAATTTTCAAATGAATTATTCTTATTTTTTCAGTTAAAATGTGTCCATAAATATTTCATGTTGCACGCCTATGCAAACGAAATGCAATGAAGTTATCTGCAAGTAATATTATATCACACGGCTCACAAATGACCCTAAATAGTCATCTTTCGTGAATAATAGTTTATTTTGAAACTTATAACGTTATAACCAAGTGTTTTATTATGACCTTTGATATTAGTACTCTATTAAAATACTCATGATTTTTTGAGTGGATCGATTTTAAAAGCAAAAAGATGTACGTGTGTATGAATTTATGTTTGCTGTAAGATCTTACTTACCCTGAAAAGGTATAAGTGTATACCGAAACGACGGTTTTGTAAGAATAAATGCTGTATGACCAAAATCGAGTAATTGTTAACACTTAATAAAAATACATTTTAGCATCGAGAGACACCTTTCTTCCGAAGGGATGCACAATCGCTATCATAACTGCACTAATCCATCGTAACCCGAAGTACTTCGAGAATCCACATAAATTCAACCCGGATAATTTCCTGCCTGAAAAGGTGAAAGAGCGTCATCCCTACTCTTTTATTCCGTTCTCAGGAGGCATACGCACTTGTCTAGGTAAGTCATAACTAACAGGGACGACTATCATTTGCTTACAATCGTTTGTTTTGTATCTTATTAACTTCTGACACTTGTTTTTTGCAAACAACAAGTATTTTAATTTAAAAGGAAATGTTCACAAATCTATAAACAACATAACTGCGATACATCATTCATACCCGGTAAATAATAGTAAAAGAATCTATAGCAACCGGTATTTATTAACCCTTTTAAGTCCCAATGGGTCATATATGGCCCGAATAAGTGTTGAAAATATACCCATTTTTTCCAAAATCATTAAAATTTTCGAATTCTAAATTTTATAGACATACTATTATTCACGAAAGATGACTATTCAAGGTCATTTGTTCGAAGAAAGAATACACATCACTTTACAGCATTATGTTAGGTAGGTATATTTTGTATTAAAAAGAGAAAGACTATGTCTATTTAATTTATGTGGTGTGACAGATATGCGTATATAGTGGCATTACTTTCTAACACACTATAAATAATAATGACGTATGTCGTAGAATTACAGATACCTAATTATCTACTACACTGCCCTCTGTGCTAATATTTACTCAGTGGCGTTGACGTTTAAATCAAATTATTATTCCTTGGTTTATAAGTTGAGTCTATGTTTTTGTATTTTGCAAAAACATGAGTGAAGAACATAAATATTTCAGAAAGGCATTATTTACAAAAATAAAAACATAATTTTCAAATGAATAACTCTTATTTTTCATTAAAAATGTGTCATAAATATTTCATGTTGCACGCCTATGCATATGAAATGCAGTGAAGTTATCTGCAAGTAATATTATATCAGACGACTCACAAACGACCTTGAATAGTCATCTTTCGTGAAAAAATTTTCATTAAATGGCCAGAAAAAAAATAATGAAATTTGATTATTTAAATTACCGCCATGTATGACGTAGAATAATTACGCCGCACCATGAAGGCTCATTCACAGCTATGAAAATAAAAATAAAATTATACATAGACATAAAAATAACGATATAAACAATAGATTCTTATGACAGTGTTCACAGCTATCGAAAATAAAAATAAACATAAGACATAAGCCCAAGGATTTGCAAATGAATGGCCGTAAAGCCATAGCATCGGTACATCCCATAGTAACGGCATGTGCGGGTAATTTAAACATGACAGATCATCTGTTTGATGTTTGAATAATAGTTTGGAGGTTAATATTTTCGTTTGTCATTTTAATCTTGTACGAGTAATAAATAAATACGTAATAAAAGTAACAGAAACCACGCAAATTGTAAATAATAAACAAGAGAGACAGATAGAGAAAAATGAAGTAATGTTAAATTCAAATTTAAACTCGGATTCGCGGGGAAATCTACTGGTTACATTCTTAAATATGCTTTCCTTTCTCCAGTTCAAAATAATGACGTCACAGAAAATATTCTTTCTTAATTTACTAAAAAACATATTTTTTTTAAATAAAATATATATTTTTACATATGTTTTCAACTTAACTTTAGGTATATACATAGTGTTAGATATCGGATTTTCTGTACCACGCAAGTAGCCCATTATTAATTTGTTTTATTTTACAGGTACAAAATATGCGAACTTGAACATAAAAGTTCTACTTTCAACATTACTAAGAAACTATAAAATCAACGCTCACAGAACAGAAAAACAATTCAAACTGGTAGCAGAAACAACTTTAAAAAGAAAAGAAGGGTTCCTAATCAATTTAGAAGCTAGACCAAATGCCCCCTTATTACCTCAAAACTTAAAAACCGAATTTACTACTGAAGGAGTAGAAGTGGATACTATAGTTTTACCTACAGACATTAATTTAAATACCTATAGAAGAAGTGTGTCATTTGCGACATAAGATACTATTTTTTATGTTATAATTATTGTATTGAGGGCTAGTATTGTCAACATATTTAAAATCGGCATTTAACGATGAAAAACCAACTTATTTAAAATGTAATATAAAGCTTTTGATATTGACACTGCTGTCAGAAATTCGAAATAGGTACTTTTATTGTTAAATGCTTATTTATTAAATTAAATAGTTGTTGGTAATACCGAGGGTTAGAAGTATTTATAAAACATATTTATAGTAATTGTATGAATAAAACCACCATTTCACTAAACACATGTATTTATTTCTAAAGCCCGTTTGACGCTGTAATAATTTTGTTAACATTAGCCGTGTTCCTTCGGGATGTGATTCGTAATCTAAATGATAACTATTTTTGACAGTTTTAAATGTCGCATAACCACCAAACACGGTGTCAACAAGTGAACCAACGATTTTTGGCGCTACCATTAACCATATCATACCGTAACTAATCGTAAGTAATCCGAAGAAGTGAACTGGTATGTCGCCCGAAATCGCCTTTACTATTTGCAACGATAGAAAGAAATAGCCGTTAAATTGAAAAGGTCCATTATTAGCCGTGTTCCTTCGGGATGTGATCGTAATCTAAATGATAAAACTGATCATGATTAAGAAGAATAATGTTTTTACGTTTCCTATTCGTTATCCCCACTTTCTCATTTTGTGATCACTAGACAACCTTCCCCCTTCCCTTTAGAATCAACCTTTTTGAGTGATTCACATGGATTCAGTTCAGAACAAATTGAAAATATACTATTTCGAGCCTAGAAATTTACGAATGTGGGGTTTGTGGCATCAAGGGAAATAAGATTTTTCTACAAAAGCGTATAATGAACCACATAAAGATTTGTTTGAAATAAACATACTTCATATTCCTTACCAAGAACATTATTTTTTACTTCAATATAATCCATTTTTAATTCTTCCTATAACACTAGACAGTTGATTATTTATAATATAAAGTAAGATAGTTTGCATTAGTCTGCATATGACATTAACATTTGACACTAGATTGTGTTGTTTTCTTGCTATAATTTGTAAATCCTGTTTCAAAAGAATCACGATTAAATTAATCAGGATTCATAAAATCACAATCACAGCCCGAAGGAACACGGCTATTATTAAATAGATATATCATAATTTATAATAACATTTGTGATGGTATAGATATATAGAACATCTATTTGCTATTGGGAAATTTATTTACATTCTGAATAAGACTTTTCTGGCCCAAAATATTAATAGTTCAATTCAACACGATTTTTAAGTTTGCTCAGTCGAAGCCTTTAACAAGAATCATAGTTGAGGGGCAACAATTCGTAAATTCGGGTTTAATAGGGGATTCCATCATTTTTTTAATGTAATTTCATCTGAACGTATAAGTAAAACTAAGACTGTCGGTGAAAATCCGATAAAAAAATTCCTATTAATAAGCGAGTTAAAGTCCCCCCGAAATTAGAAAATATAGATGTGACGTCACGTATATAAGTTTTTATATCAAACTATTTTCTTCGTGGACCTAAATGTTTTTGTAATATATGCTATTTCTAAATTATATTTATAAAAAATAAATGAATATTATTATACTGTACAAGTCGACATGATTTATAATTAGAAATGTATTTAAATTATTAGGTTTATTTATATTCAAATAAAAACTGTTTGGGAATTGCACTACTGGACTGATAGCCACGCCTCCGCTATTTGAATTTCTCTACTTCCATTGGTAGTAGGCTTCGCCCCTAACTCGGTATTCGTTAAATATTTATAGGTGGTCTTTGAGTCGCCAATCAAAATAATATATATGGATTTCATATGAGTGACGAGCTGCTAAAACAAAAAACCCCTTATTTCCGAAGTATTTCAATTATATCATTTTATCAGGTGAAGAAAAGGACAAAGGGAAAACATATTTGTGATGTGTAAATTTATATTCTACCAAATTTAATAGAAGAAAATGATGCTTGAAAAATCACAAAAATACAATGCTGAAAAATGTAAAGTTATGATAATGTTTGGTAATAATATTGAAGAAACAGATGATGACGATGTAATTTAGTAATATCTCAAGAAATTGTAATAAATTAAAATGTACACTTGAAATGTCAATGTCAAAATTACATGCATCGAATTTCAACAAATGAAAAAAATCTTATTTATACGTATTACAGCCGAAATTCGAGTCGTTAAATATTACGGTGGATTTTACGGTTGTTATGGATAGGGAATGTTTATGAATAAAAAATTTGCTATATTACAGGCATTTTGAATATAACGCAGTGTTACCCTTTTTACGGACTGTTTTGAATACGGGCATAAGACTTTAATTAAAATTACTTTAAGACTTTTTCATAATACCATACTGTTAAATGTGCTTTAACAGTACTGTATGCTCAACCGATATATGCATCAAAACAGCCACGGCCGTTATTTTTTATAACAGTACAATTATTAAAAATCATGTGTTCCTAAAAAAAATCTCAGCATCATGAAATTGTCATGAAGAGCTGTCACCTGTCAATATGCCATAGAAAATAGAATTTTAAGAAGATATTTTATGTTATTATGAAAAATACTGAACGTCACACGGCTGATATACAAATAACAGACACGGTTGATTATAAAATCTCGGCTATCGCCTCGATTTTACAACATTCAACCTCATCTGTTATTTGCTACATATCAGCCTTATGACGTTAATAACTATATCTTTATTTTTAAGTAATGCTACAGTGCTCGCATAAGTGCTAAAGTTATCTTGTGAAAACGAACACAATTTTAATTTAAAGTGTTAAAGTGAAGAGAAAGTTTATTATGAAAACGGCCCTAATCCCTATTTCGTTTTATTTTCGAGATATTTGCAATCAAAGCTAGAAAAAAATAATAAATAAATAAATAAATAAATAAAAATATCATCATGGCATTTTACCCATTTCTGAATTAACGAAATCACGATCCTCTGCTAACTCTAGTCTCTATTTCAAATCAGTGCCGACTTAAGATATGTTATAGATCTTATCTTACAATTTCTTAGGTCTGTATTTTAGGATTCTTAGCTCTTAAAATTGCTTTAAATTTTTTATTAAAAAAAAATTAAGAACTTGCTCTGCTCGGTGTACCGCCCTTTACGCATCTACCGCCTGGGGCTATAGACCCCAAAAGCCCCCCCCCCCCCGTTAAGCCGGCACTGGTTTAAATACATTATACTCTGTTCCATTTAAGCCATTCAGTATTATAAAGAATATGGCATAGTCTTGAAATCTCTGATTGGTTGAAATTGGAGACAAGAGATACGTTTACCCAATGTACTTTCGGCTACTTGAAATTGCCGCTTATATCAGCGCCATTTGCTGAATGGCTTAAATGGAACAGAGCATAGAAATTGATCATTTAATTTGGGGCAATTATTTACAAAATTAATTTATTCATTCAATGCAAATTTTCTCTGATTAGGTAGTCAATTAATTAATTTAATTTGTTGACGATTTTATATTTTATTATTATTCCGGCTTTCGGCCGACCCGATTTTAAGGTACGGCACACCAGGCATTTGCCGGGCTCCGGTCGTGACCTTGTGTGCACTTCCCAGACGTCACCTCACGGGCACTTATTGCTGGCGTGAAAATTTTCCAACTTATTTTACATTAAATGCATTTAAACATTCATTATTGTGTATAATAGCTATTTTTCATATGATCACATGCAAACAATTGTAACAAATCACAATAGCCATGAGTTGCAGGAATTAATATTCCATGTTCACAGTATAACACGTCAAACATTTAACAATATTTATTCGATTCATACACTAATCATTTATTTTTTATTATGAAGATTTCATCATCAATAATTCTGACCTAGTTAAATGATTGCAACATATTAAAAAATGTAAATAATGAAATTAATAAACATCAAACAACCTTTTAGTTTTAGTTCCGTGATAAATTTATTTAATAACCAACGTTTTGGCAGCTTAAACCACTGCAAATAAGTGTCATATAACAAAAGCAAACAAGTAACTATACATATTAAATTGCTTTACTATTTTATAAATAATATACCATCACGGTTTATTAGCCATTTCAGGGTGTGCCAATCTACTTCAATTCGCACATTAAATATAGACTTAAAACTTAAAAAAAATGTGGGCCAAATGACTGTTAATAATAGTTCGACCTGTATTTTAAGGGCCATCTTCTAGTCCAGATTTAGTCTCTATCGAGACCATTTACTTTTGGCATCAAAAACAACTTCCTTAAAATTTAGTGTTTAGTAAAACCTCTCAGGCAAAACGTATGGGCTATTGACAATACTCACAAAAAAATGTGCAATGCTTAGTGATATAACGCCTAATAGAATAGGGTAAGTGACCATATTCGAAATAATTTGTAATAGATAATATTGTTATTAACAATTTAATGTTTTGGAGAAGGGATATGCAGGGTATAATCATATTTCGGGAAAAAAATGAAAGTGCATATAGTGCTGACCAAAATGAGTAAAAAAGGCTTAATCAATCTAGGTCCGATCTTCAACTGTTTCTGAGAAAGAGGCCATTTACTATTAGAATCGAAGAAAATTGACAAAATTTTATATGAAACATTTTTCTCAATTTCTAATAGTAACGAAGTTATTTGAAAATCAAATATTGGTCAAGGTTGCCACAACATTTAACTTATGCTCTGTTCCATTTAAGCCATTCAGTAGATGGCACTGGCAACAGCGCAAATCTGAAGTAGCCGAAATTACATTGGGTAAACTTGTCTCTTGTCTCTAATTTCAGCCAATCGGAGATGTCAAGACTATTCCCTATGCTCCGCAATACTGAATGGCTTAAATGGAACAAGGTATAGTACAATTATTTGATTTTTTTTTAAATCTGATGTGGCCAACACAACCTCTTGCGAGATATTTTACCTGGTTATACGCATAAAACAAAAAATATTTTTAAATACAAATACATATACCTACTCATGTCTCACTACAAAATAATTCTCACATTTATTTGCAAAATCTGTGGGATATTTTAATATAAATTATGTACAATACATACATTTTTTCTACTTTCCTTTTCTTTTTCTTTATATTCGTCATTTTTTCGCAAATTCCTTTTATATTCTTTTTTACATATATTCTTTTGCGTTGTTGCCTTTTTTTATTTTCCTAATGATGTACAAATATTTTTGACAGTGGCATACAAATATTTTTGACAGTGACATTTATGTGCCAATTACAAACATTTGAATTTCTTGCCTTGAAGTACATAGTTTGATCTGGGATTTTTTACAGCAAATTATTTTATATGCATTTCTTTATCTCTAAATATATCGAATAAAGAATTTAACGTTCTTTAATATAAGTATTTACATAAATTTTCGATAAATAATATTTAGATGATTTTTTTTCTTGTAACTACTACTTCCGGTTGTCCAATTGTTACCAAAACTTAATCAACTCTTCCCGTTATTGTTAGATTGAGGAATTCGTAGTTAAAAATATCTTAAGTCTTATAGTATTTGAGAAATCGTGGATCCAACATCCACACACACACACATCCACACACACACACACACATACACACACACGGACATCATCGTAAAAATGTTATACCTCTCTTAGCGAGAGGTAAAAAAGCACATTGTCCTCTGAAAGGTAAACAAAAAGTCTTATTTAATCGATGTCGTAACTCTTATAATTTTCGAGATAGCAGAGGTAAACCCCGTAAAAACTAATTTTCACTGCCTTATATCTCGGAAACGATTCAAGATCGGACCTATGTTGATTAAGCCTTTTACTCATTTTAGTCAGTACTATATGCCCTTTCATTTTTTCCCCGAAGTATGATTACACCCAGTATGTCGAAAGTATGTTAGAATCGTGGAAGAAGACAGATAGGCTGCGGGAAGGAAAAACAGTTATAGATCAATCAGCGTCACGATTATGTTGTGATAGGTGTGGCAGAATATGGCATGACCGCAACTGGTTATACGCTTCTACCAGTCTACCATTATCACGTCACAAATCCCTTCCACAAATTTTTAATAATTATTTTCTCGTAAAATACGAAAAATTAATCGATTAAAAAAATACGGCTGTTTTATTTTTTTGTCTTGTATCATATTATGAAAAAAATAAAAATTGGTCACATATCCCATTAAAGCTGGTATTACTAATAAAGGCGATGATTAAATTAAGTAAGTTTAATATCTATATTAAACTAGTCGAAAGAACTTTGCATTTCTCATCATTTGCGTAGGTTTTATAATTTGTTTTTTACTTCCTTGTACGAAGTAAAGGAAGTATTGTAATCGCGAAAAATTTCGGTTTTGAGATTTCAACGGAAATATCCATTTTGACCATCCCTGAATCCATTCTGACTAATTTCGTCGTGACGTCTGTACGTACGTACGTATCTCGCATAACTCAAAAACGGTAAGCCGTAGAAAGTTGAAATTTTGTATTTAGGACTTCTATAACATCTAGTTGTGCACCTCCCTTTTTAGTCATTACATAATTTCCAGAAATGGTACTTTATTTGAAGCCTATAATAGATTTTAATGAAAAATTATATTAAAATATAATCCAAAACTTTTCAAATTTAGTATATAAGACTTTTATATCAATTGGAATAACATAGCAGATTTTGGTTAAATCTGGCTAACCGGAAGTGATATATTACCTGAAGTTGTTAACAGTTTTTCTTCACTAAAATGGTTTCATTTTGATTTTGGAAATAAATGCTTCAAATAAGAGTTTTAGAGAATTAAATACTGCGTCTAGCACATCAAGTATTATAAAATTAGCCCTTTGTATAAGCGAGATATGTAAATTTAAAACATATACTTTTTGGTTTTTGTAATGAAGCTTTCTATGGATTAGGACAAAAAAATAACAAAAATATAAAAAATAGATGTTAATGTCAAATTACGTCAAATACGAATAATTGAGTCTATACTTCATATTAGTCTTGCGTGTACAAGGAAGTCGTGTGGTGTCCACATCAGATTTTTTTTGTCTAGTAGGTATCATATTATGAAAAAAATAAATATTGGTCACATATCCCATTAAAGCTGGTATTACTAATAAAGGCGATGATTAAATTAAGTAAGTTTAAAATCTATATTAAACTTCTATTACATTTATTATTATAATTTGAACAAGGCCTACAAACACTGAGTCCATAATTCCCACGATTTAAAAACGACATACGAATTTCAAATTTTGTATGATATATGTATATACATGTTAGAATACATGAATAATATAATTAAATGACGTAAAATTGTGGTCTGTATCCCTCATCAGGTGACAAAGTGCGCCGTTTGTTCCATATAAAAGACATTGATTGATTTGTTGAATCGCAGTTCCATTAGTGGCAAACAACTAGCCACGAAGTAACATTAAAGTTTCCCAACTACCAATAAGGTACAGTGACAGTGATTATTGCATTTTGGATATTTATTATTCGATATTTTTTATTATTTTAAATAATACTAGAAAATTTATTAGAATCGAGCAAATATTATTTTTTCTAAAGTAGATTTTAAAATGTGCTTTTGTCTATTCAATGGATAAAGTAGTTCTTTAAGCGCAAGGGTACATAAAATAATACTTTTTTGCACGATCGGGGTATTTTTTATGTTTACCGATAGTGTTTCCAAGACAGTAGGTCTTATTTACAAATTACTGAACGGTAAGTGATGTGAATCACGTCGGTAAGTGATGTGCTTCACTTACCGTGCAGTAGGCGAGACGGTAAATAAATAAAAACAAAAATCAAAGATTACTTCAAAAATTGGAAATATTTTTTTTTTAATATGTCAAAATAATTTTCAAATCTTATTTTCTTTTTAAATTTTGTGCGTCGATCGTGCAAAAAATGGTATGAGTATCATGAAAGGTAAGGAATTACCGATCTCAGACAAAATTGGGACCTTCGCTTTTTCTCAGTCCCCAAACATTGTCTTCGATCGGTAAACTGTCCTTACCGTTCTTAATACTTAATATACTATAATTTTATTAACAAGGATAGATAATTAATATGTCAATTAAATTAAATACGTTATAAATTTTAACGGATTGTGTTAATAACAACTTCAAATGTGCAATGTTGTAAGAAATATCTATACTTGGAATAGAACCACGTCTTATATTAAATTTTAAAATTGTGCTTAAATAATAATTTTTTTTTTAAATCTGCTAGAGAAAAAAATAAAATTTTATACCCGACGATAGAATTTAATGGACAGGTTTTACATTTTTTAAAAAGTATTTTAAATTAAAGTTCATGCAATATTTTTCATAGTAATATAAAAATAATAATTTATTGTTATTTTCGAAAATAATTAAATAAAAAGATTGGCGCCAGAAATAGTCATGAAAAACAACCCCCCATTCCTGTGATGTCTATTTTCCTCCAGTGCCGAATTAAGAAAATATGGGGCCCTAGGCAAAGATTTTACGTCGGGCCCTTACCCTCCTCGCCCATTTTTTTACTTAATAAAATTAAAAACGAAAATAAATAGGTACAATATTGAAATTTTGGTTATTTTAAGATATAATGCAAATACAAAATTTAAACAAAAAAAAATAATCGAAAAATGAAATAGAACCTGTACATAACATTGCAACACAAGTTAGAAAATTATAAATCTAAAATAAACTACATAAAAATAATATATATATATATATATATATATATATATATATATATATATATATATATATAAATAATAGTATAAATTACAATTATTTTTTGTATTTTTAATTCAGTTAATTCAATTAATTAGTAATCAAATCTTCATAATTTAAAAACTCGCTTAAAGCATCATTTTCAATATACAACATATATAAACTATTCAATTTTTGTTGTCCTAAGGTACTTCTCAAATAATTTTTTACTCTTTTGAGAACTGAAAATGTCCTCTTTCCACCTGCATTGCTTATTGGCAAAGTTAGTTATATTATTAAAATAATATCCAAATTAAGGATTGTTGCTATTATATTATTTTGTTGAATAAATGAATGTATTAATTCTGGTGTTGATACTTTATAAGGATAGTGCTCGCAAAGTCGCACCTCCAGATACCAGATGGCAGACGAATGTATTGACGATAATTCCCTACTTTTAATTCAGTTCTATGAATCTACATTATTTTCAGTTAGCTTTAGCTAAAATGTATTACATTTTGGTTACAAAATAAAATTCAAAATAATTGTTAATGATGCATATCTGATTTACAGGCATTAGTCATTTTCGGGCCCTAGGAAATTGTCTAGTGATTAATCCGGGCCTCTTTTCATCGCTTATATGACTTTCCTCGAAACACTATTTTTTATTTTAATAATAGTTGGCCGGATTAAAAAATTCATTCCTAAAAAATGTAGTTTTTTGCAGAATGGCCGCTCCAGAAGTAGCAAGTAGTGGTCTTCTGGGCTTTATGCCCTTGACTTCAATGTTCTACATGCTGCTTATTCCAACCATCGTACTCTGGTACGCCTATTGGCGCATCTCACGTCGTCATATGCTAGAGTTAGCCGCTAGAATCCCCGGACCAAGCGGACTCCCTATCATTGGAAATGCTCTCATGATGACTGGCACTTCCCACCGTAAGTATGCCCAAAAAATGTCATCTATTTTCCAAAAAATAATCAATAATTTTTGCTCTTAAACACTATCTATAAATAGATTCTTTTTAAATTCATGGGCTTCAAGGTCAAGTGAACTTATAGTAGCTCAGTTGATAAACTAGATTACATAGGAAGGCCCTGGGTTTTGGGCAGTGGCGGATTTATGTTATATTTTAAAATTTAATTATTACAAATTATCATTCACGTATTACACACCATAGATAATTAAGAGAATAAACATACTAATAAAAAGGCAGAATTTCTATTTATTTTTCAAATTGTTTACTAATTTGAACAATAAATATGCCCCCCCTTAACTTTTTTTTATAAGTAATATAACAAATTATTTAATGGCAGGTGTAGATATTTTTTATAAAGTCACGTTTACAAGATACGACTATCAACTTTTATTTTTTAAATAGCAAACATTAATTATTTCACTAAAATATAAACCGCCATTTATTTGTCTTAAGTTGTTCTTATTACTTAATTTGATGTTTTACCTTGTTTTGTATAACATTGTTGCATTTTGTTTATTTTCACATAGCTACTAGAATATTTAAATAAACATTATTTTTCATATTTCTCAAACTCATTTACATGTTATTTTTCTCGAATTGTTTCAAATATATTAATAAAAAGTAATAGATCATTAAAAAGACAAAAAATGGCAGTTTATATTTTAGTAAAATAATTATAGGTTGCTATTTAAAAAATAAAAGTTCTGACTTTATAAAAAATATATACATCTGCAATCAAATAGTATATTTAAGATAATAAAACTTATATCAGCAATTTTTTTCTATCAGTTTTGATACAAAAATTAACGAGGGGGGAGCTCACACCCTATATATTTAAAATTTGTTTTTCCGAATTTAGTGCCCTACCTATTATAATTTTCTAAATCCGCCACTGGTTTTGGGTTCAAATCCCAGTGAAGTCAGGGCTGGTCGCATGGGGCACTTCTACTGGATGAAATGAAAAATCGTTTTAAACTGATAACTGCTGAAAAACAATTATTTTGCTATGTTTTACATGTATGAAATAAAATAGGGTGACCAGATTTATAAATTGCAAAACCGGGACATTTTTCAGAAAATTGTAAAATCAGTGGTGACTCGTGCACCAAAACTTTGGTTGGTGAGGAAATGTATTCAGAAAAAAAGCACCGCAGGCGAAATTTTTTTTTCATTCAAGGTCAAATGCCTTAATATTGAAAGTTACATTTTTGCAAGGGATGTGAAGCTGCATGTTTTTCTCCTTTCATGTATAAAAATAAATTGTCAAGTCACAGAACATTTAAGAAAAGAGAAATATTTAACGGATTGTTGACTTAAATAAAAATAATACTTATACATATAATTGAACATGTTCTTACACATAAATTAAAGTAAAAACATACAATAGTTATTTGTATATCATGGCCGCGAAATCACTCTTTGGCATACCGAGAGAAAAATTGTCGCCGAGGCCGCTTGCGGCTGAGGCAAGACAATCTCGAGGGCGCTAAAGGATTTCGCGGAGATGTACACAATTTTTTTCAAACGTCGTAGAAATGGAATTTTTTGTGATTTCATTCACAAGGTAGAAGTTTCATTTCTACGCCGCTGAAAATTTCTAGCTAATAATAGTAGAAATTACCTATTTCTACTCTGGCGGCGTAGAAATAAAATAAATAAATATCCATAGAAACTACATACGAGTAGAATTAGCAAATAAAAAGAAGAGTAGTGCGTTTGAAAAAAAAAATTAATGTGTCATTCGGAATAAAAGTGTCTTTGTGTGCTTCGCATGCGATTGTCCGACTCGCTTGGCTCGTCGTGCAAACTTCCATGCTCGCCACACAAATATCACTTTTACTCCTAATAACACAATATACTATTGGGCAACCGTAAAAAATATGTAATTACAAATTTTATTCATTTTAAACAGTTTCATTGACTACGTTTACACGTATGAGAAAAATTTACTTTGACTTGACTTTCAAAAGGCGACTTATGAAAAGTCAATTTAATGGTGCGTTTACACGTAAGGTCAAATATACTTCACTTTGCGTTTGTTACTTGTCCTTCACTCAACTTTGACTTTAACAGCAAAGTAAAGTTTGGTTATAATACGTGTGATGTAAGTTACCTATTTAACTATTATCATATAATCATAAAAAGAATAAATTATTTATAGAAAAAATGGATAGTAAACTACAGTTACTGAATGTAAGCGCGATATTTTTAAATAATATAACTATGCAGCAACAATATTGCATGCGAAGTAGATTAAAAAATAATCGCATAAAATATTTTAAAATTCGAGAATATTTTAAATTCAGATATCAAACACAAAATTGTGTAATTAAATATCTCGGAATTTGTGGATGAAAACTAGATGTCACTGTTAGTAAAGTATGTTTCGTTCGTTGGTTCACACGACTTTTTAATAGTCACTTATATGAGTCAAGTCTATTTTATTTTGGACTTGACTTTAGGAAGAATAGTAATAGGCGAGAGTGTTTACACAACGACAAAAGTCGGCTTTTGAAAGTCAAAGTCAAGTCAAAGTACTTTTTTGCTATACGTGTAAACATAGTCATTGTAAATAGAAAGTTAACTTTCAAGGTGGCTATGGGATTGACATTTAATAAACAAAACCAAGCAATTCTCAAGTGTCAAAGTGATTGTTTATCTAATTTCGCGGCCGCTACCATGACAACGGCCGCGAAATGAATGTCGCGATCGTTACCAGAACAACGGTCGCGAAATCCAATTTCGCGGCCTGTATTGCGGCTGCAAAATGCTTATTTAGCATCCGGTTGAACAAAAATAACTATTTAACAAACTAAAGACATTTAATAGAAGCATATAATATTCATTAAATTTGATGTAGTCTTGTTACAAATATGCATATAAGCATAGGCCCGAATTAAGCAATAACATTTAACTTATGTTAGTTGCAGAATGTTATGTGTTAGGTATGTGACGTAGCAAAACACACCGTCCTCTGCCTAAAAAGTACCTTTTAAATGTAATAAATGTATTTTTGCGTTTAGAAATTTTCAAGCGTATGTACGACTTAAGTATGGACTACGATTCCGTTGTCAAACTATGGATTGGCCACAGACTTTTTGTCTTCTTGTACGATCCCCGCGATATTGAACTAATTCTGAGCAGCCATGTTCATATCGACAAATCCGTTGATTACCGATTCTTCGTTCCTTGGCTCGGCAATGGTTTGCTTATCAGCACAGGACAAAAATGGCGTTCTCACCGTAAACTTATTGCCCCAACTTTCCATTTGAACGTCCTTAAATCTTTCATTGAACTTTTCAACGACAACAGTCGTCAAACTGTTGAGAAGATGCGCAAACTCGATGGAAAGTCGTTTGATTGTCACGATTACATGAGCGAAGCAACCGTTGAAATTTTGTTGGAAACTGCTATGGGAGTCAGCAAAAAAACTCAGGACCGAAGTGGATACGAATACGCTTTAGCTGTAATGAAGATGTGCGATATCCTTCATCTTAGACAGACCAAAATTTGGATGAGACCTGACTTGCTCTTCAATTTCACCAAATTGGGTAAATCTCAGACTGGACTCCTCGGCATTATTCACGGACTCACTCAAAAAGTATAAAATCAATAAAATAAACAACCTATTTAATTCATAATTAACAATTTTATTTAGGTCCTGCAAAGGAAGAAGGAAGAATATGCAAAGGGAACCTTCCGTGCATCTTTATTGGCTGACAGAAACGAAAAATTGGCTGAAGAATTCAAGAAAGCTGAAGATAACGATGTCACACAGAAGAAGGCAGGTACCAATCTCGATGGACTATCTTATGGCCAATCTGCAGGACTTAAGGACGATTTGGACGTTGACGATAACGACGTTGGAGAGAAGAAACGTATGGCTTTCTTGGACCTTTTGATTGATTCGTCTCAAAATGGAGTTGTCATCAGTGACGAGGAAGTCAGAGAACAAGTCGACACCATTATGTTTGAAGTAAATATGATTTTCTGATAATATAAACAAAGGGTAATCGTTTTTTTTTATGGATTGAGATTTTCAAATATCAAGAGATGGCGCTGATCGCATTAAACAATGGTACACTTTTTGTTGACATTTGTAAGCGTAGCATTGCTGTGTTTCTTTAATTTTCGTATTATTTTCTCATTTATTAGTATTTATAATTTCATGTAAATGTCAAATGTGTACCCCTGTTTGTAGTTCTAATATTCATCGTTAGTTAGCGTTTTCTTAAAATCCCAATAGGACTCGAGCAGACACGTGACTCGAGCGACCTTGACTTGCTTGGGATCAGCTGATTTGTGTGCGCATGTCATTTTGACAAGAACATTGTCAATTTGACAAGACCAATGTTTTGACTGATTTTGATATTGAATTGCTAAAATGTTAATATTTTACAATTTTTAGGCAGTAAAACACATGTAATTAAAAATAATAACACTTTAGCAGTTAAAAATCGAAATAAGTCAAAACATTGGTCTTGTCAACATGACATTGTTCTTGTCAAAATGACACGCGCACACAAATCAGCTGATTCTAAGCACGTCAAGGTCGCTCGAGTCACGTGTCTGCTCGCGCCCTATAGCGTAGTTCAGTAATTACGTCACATGCGGCGCGCTTCATTTAAACTACTGTCCTACCGGTAAACACATCTTTCAAAGTGAACCTTATTGCCACAGCAAATAAGAACTATAATTTTAAGTAGTTCATTTCGTCGCCAATATCTTACTTAATTAAGAATAGTTAGCTATTTAAGCTATCATTTAGTTAAGTTCGAGTATTACCCTTTCAATTAAACAAAACTTATTATCCTAATTAGTAATAATAATTATTATATTTAAGTTTTAAAATACTTTGCATGGAACTACATGTTCGTTTAATCCAGGGGCGTCACTAGGTACTTTTAACAAGGAGGGCGCAACAGGGCGCACCTTTAGAACGAAATAATTTTTGACAGTCTGATTCTGCATTTAAATTTTTTCATGTTTAAAACATAAAAATATTTATTTTGGAAGATTTTCAGATGTAATGAAGCAAACACAAATACTTGTTGTATACTGTTCTTCTGCAGTGATGTCCCGAGGATCATTTACTATTATTGCAAAATAATCACAATTATTAATTTCTGGAGTTATTTTGCGTATTATACATTTTGCACTACTCTCTATAACATGATTTTGTGACGTAGTGAACAATAATATGCATTTTGAGGTACATTGTAATTCTGGAGAAAAGGATCAAATTTTTTAATAACTAGAGTCTATAAAATTGGCCTTATTTGTTGAATTTTTTGTTTCATTATGTCCTTGCAATGGGATAGCCTTAAATAATTTCATCTCTTTTATAGCCTGAATGGTGCATCATTTTGATTTCTTATAGTACCTTTCTTAAGAGGAAAGGTTACTCCTGTACTAAAATATGAAGCGAAAATTCAATTAATTGTTTCGAACTATTAACATTTTAAAAAACACACGACACGCATACTTCCGATATTAAACTGAATTAAAAAAAATTGAAATCTATTAGACTTTGATTTTAATGGCAAAACGAGAAAAGTCCAGTATTAATAGATTTCAATAATTTTTATTTTAAAATGCAGGTTAGTATCGGAAGGATGCTTTTCGTGTGTTGAATTTTTTAATGCGTTTATAGTTCTAATACAGGAATAATTTATTTGAATTTTCGCTTCATATTTTAGAGCAGCGGTAACCTTTCCTCTTCGGCTAAAGTCGTAGGTTCATAATCGTCTCGCTGCTTATTGCAGATAAATAAGTGCATAATAAAATAGTAAAAAAATCAGATTGATTTTTAATAATTTATTTAAATAAAAACACGGAAAGGGGGCGCAAAATTAAACAGGGAGGGCGCAAGCCCCCTCAGAAATGGTCTATCGACGCCACTGGTTTAATCTCGAACATGTTCGTGAAACATCGCGTGAAGCGGCCGGAAGAGCTCGTTTGAAAGACATCGAACCATTTTTATGTTACCGTACCCTATGAACACGACATATTATTAATATATTAATGTGGATAGATAGAGTTATTTATGTACATTAAACTTAAAAAGAAAAAATCTAAAGTTTTGAAAAGAATTGATTTGAAAATGCTCAAAAACGCCAACAAACAAAATCTCAGTCGGTATGTCGGTAACCTCTCGGATATGTTTGAAGCTGCGCAAACTTGTTACTCGTAGTTCAGAATGTGCAGAGTTGATTTCAATTTGAAATAAAACCTTTGTTATTCATTAATGTATAAATATTGTATTACGAAGTAATAGAAAAATGTTTACAATTTGATGTTATTAATATCTCAAAATTAACTTCTTCATAGTATCAATAATATCTGCATCAAATTACAAGCCTTTAAATTCTGACCCTTATGTGTTCTATCAATCCAGTCCACTTTGAAAGTATGTGCTTACGACAATGCTTCATATTTCGCGCTATACTCTGACGTCACAATATTCTATCCTATAGGGACATGATACAACAGCCGCCGGAAGTAGTTTCTTCTTGTGCATGATGGGTGTGCATCCAGAAATCCAAGATAGGGTCATCCAGGAAATGGATGAAATCTTTGGAGATTCCGATCGCCCAGCAACCTTCCAAGACACTTTGGAAATGAAATATTTGGAACGAGTTTTATTGGAGACTCTTAGGATGTACCCACCAGTACCTCTCATTGCCAGAGAAATCAAGACAGATGTTAAACTTGGTACAACAATATACAAATTGTTAATAATAATAAAATTAATGTTTGTTTTTTTCAGCATCTACCGATCTTGTAATTCCCGCGGGAACCAATGTCGCTATTCCAACTATCAGAATGCACAGGTCAGAGAATATTTACCCCAATGCAATGAAATTTGACCCAGACAATTTCTTGCCAGAACGTATGGCTAACAGACATTACTACTCTTTCATTCCCTTCAGTGCTGGGCCCCGTAGCTGTGTCGGTAAGTCATTAAAAATATCTGTAATATTAAATTCAAATTTATAATCTTTTAAATTCAAATAGGTCGCAAGTATGCAATGTTGAAGTTGAAGATCCTCCTTTCGACCATCATGAGAAACTTCCGGGTCATTTCTGACCTGAAAGAAAAAGAATTCAGACTCCAAGCTGACATCATCTTGAAGAGAGAAGAAGGATTCATAGTCAGACTCGAACCCAGAAAGTCTATGGTTAAAGCATAAATTGTAATAAATTGTTCCCGCTTATAAATATCAAATAGGTTGCAAATATTATTTAATTAAACATTTATTGTTAATATTATTGTATAAGGGATGCAATGTGAATAATAAATAATTCACCAATGAAATCTTATTCGAAGGCCATAGAAAAGTCACCAGTTCCTAAAGATCGTTTTATTCAGTTTTGTATTATTTTTAATATTATTATAATATATAATTGCATATTGCCCATGAGGGGGGGCAAGAGGGGGGCTCTTGCCCCCCCCCCGGCTTTTCTCTAATTTTAAGAATTTTAAAAGCAAAGTTACCATTTTTAATTGTTTTGCCACGGCTACTTATGTCGCATCCTAATGTCCTTACATCGCCCTGTTGTTTTCTTCTTTCGTTCTGTTTCCTAACGTTCAAATCTTCATCATGAAGTTAGCGTAAGCTTCGCGCGCACATAATTTAAAAGATACATCCGCAGTACAAATTATAAATAAAAATATTACCAATACCATAGCTGAAGTTAATCGTGCTACTAGACAACAACTATCAAGTGCTACTGTTGAGAGCTATTTTATTGTTTCCCTTAAAATAATTTCTAAATATTCGGCACTTCTGGAACCCGTATCAAATATTTTTCAGGGTATTTCTGTTGATATGCTAGCTGTACAGAAACATATTAATCACTTATTGGATATATTTAATAAACATAGGAACTCTGATTTAGAAATAATTTTTACTGAACTATTTAATAGCGCTGAAGAAGTTGCACAAAATTTTGATCTTGAATTAAAAATGCCGAGAGTCGCTAGTGGTGGAAGACAAATTCACCGTGCAAACTACGAAGCTAATTCTGTGCGAGAATATTTTAAAAAAGCAATTTTTATAAATTACTTAGATTTCTTAATTCTTTAAATTCTCGGTTTTCGAAAGATAATAATGTTACCTTTTTGCTCTATAATTTGCATCCGATTAATTTAAAACAAATAAACTATAAGAATTTTACTAAACTAGCTCAAGATATTCATTCATATTATAAAATTAACAATTTTTTTGAAGAAGCTTTAGCATGGCACGAATATTGGGTTTCAAATAAAGAAATGATTATTACTAAAGAAACTCCTGTAACAGAACTTTTACAACATTGTACATTTTACCCAGAAATCTCAAAAGTTTTAGAAATTTTAATTTGTCTTCCTTCAACTACATGCTCTGTGGAAAGATCTTTTAGCATTCTAAGAAGAGTGAAAACATGGATTAGATCTACTATTAGCGAAGATCGGCTAGACGGTTTATGTATGATGAGCCTCAATCGCGATTACATAAGCGAAAATAAACAAAAATATACAGACGAAGTTCTAAATGAATTTGCCAAAGATGCAAAGAATTTAAAATTTGCATTTTCGGAAAAAGAATAATGTTGTTTATTCACAATCAGTTGGTAATATAATGATTTCTGACTTTTAAAAAGTTGGGAAGTTAGTTACTGTTAACCTTCGCGCCTTGGTCAGCTATCTTCGCCCTCGACAGTAATGAAACACTTTCCACCTCGGTTAGTAATGTACTATTACTGTATTGTAATTTTTTTCCGTAAATATTTATGTTGTTTTATATTTTTAAGAATATACTTATTTTTAGTATATTATATTTTTGTATTCTTGACTTTGCCCCCCCTGAACAACATTGTATGGACGCCCATGTATTCAAATAATATTCAAAGTTTACGATTATTGAATTTGACGCGCGTTTGACTAGCGCAGTACCCGTCAGCCAATACCAAGCGACTGCATTAATTCATTTGTTACAAACAACAATCAATAAAGTAGTTGATAATTTTATAGAGTATATTTGGTGAAAATTTGTGCAAAATACATTGAAATAAAAGGTAAATTGTAAAGTTCTCGATTCAGGAAAACTTGTCGGTCATTTTGATGTATAATACATGTCCGGGCGAGAAAAATATTCTTGATTATCTGTGAAAATTGTTTCGTCTGTTAGCAATATAAGAACAACAATGGCAGAATTTTGTAAGTAATTTTCAATATTTTGCATATATTGAATTAACCATTTTTTATAACTGTTTTGTGATGATTTGCGTGAGTCCGTCTGTGAATGTGTGGGACGCCAAAAAGAATGTATGGACTATGGAAAATGTGAATTAGTATATAAGTATATAATAGTCATAATTTTGTACTAATTCCATTCGTATAAGTTACAGATATCACATGCAGCTTCTCAATAGCAAAAAAAGACAGGAAGATGCTCTTCAGGTATATTCGGTAACCTTAATAAGCTGGTAAAAATTTAGTTTGTAAAATATTTCGAGCCGCGGTTCCCCTTATTAGGTCCCTTTAGTTTATAAATTAATAAATAGTCAATATTTGAATATAATTTTGTTTGTTTGAGTCTGTTTCAGATATGGAATGTCTTGTCATTTGCTGTACAAAAAGTAACCGAAGATTCAAGACCATAAGAAGTCAGTCGTGTGTATTGAAGAATATTTCAAAAAATATTAGGTATTGTGTGACTGTTTGTGTATGTGGGACGCCCATTGAATGTTGAGAATGTATCGCGTTTCCTCTTAGATAGGCCATAATAGTTTATAAGTTTTTAATAAATAGTCCAAATTTTATTCTAAATCCATTTGTTTAAGTCTGTTACAGATTCAAAATCACTTGTAACTTCATCCAGTTTCCAGAGCAGAAAATCGTGGAAAATGATCGGGTAAAACTAATAAATTCAATCCGCTGATAAACATTAATTTATGAAATGTTTCCAGTCGTGGTCATCAAAAGTTCTTGGAGATGCAACAGCCGCTTCTTAGAGACCAGCTACAGATTTATTTAGTTCATAAGATGTTTGTAATTTATACTTAGCTTTAAGATTTATTGTAACTTATTATTGTAAAAGAAAAAGTTTTTTTCCTAGTGTTTTAGCCGTGCCAAAGCTGCTACTCTCAACAACTTGGTAAATGGTTATGGTAAATTTGGTAAGAAAAATGAAATACGTTGCCAATATTTTTCGTTTTTTTGGCTTATAAATTTCCTTTAAACTTTTCTTGATTAATTGCTACTATAAATTTTACTGTTAAATAGTGCAAAAGGCCAAAAAAGCGAGAAAAAAATTTTGAAATTTTTTCCCTTAAGGGAGGGTCACGCAAATTTTTTTTTTTGACCTTGGCAGATAATCGCGATTTTCTCCTATCCTATTGACTTTTTCATGACAAACTATACATCATTCGATTTCTCGAAGAGTCCTCTACAATTTGAATATAAATTTATTGCATAATTTTCACTTTTTACAAATATTTTTGTAATGTGAAAGTTGGTTAGGTAGGGTTAGAAACGCATGCGCGGGTAATGTTTATAAACATCTTCACGTGGTTGCAACTTGTCAATCTATGGGTGAAAATTTTGTGATTTTCAGTGGAAATAACGTTGTACAAGTGTACGTTGTACAATAGTAATAAGTATACAATAGTTTTAAGAAAGTTTTATTAACAAGAAATTGTTGCAGTTGTGCCAGAACATGTAGCAGATATTCCTATAGAGAAATGAATACAATCCGGTGAGTCAAATTTTGGTTATATTTCACCATATTCATGTAAAGTTTTTTAAACAGTCTTCGAAATTTAAATAAATATTCTGTAATCCACATGTTAGAGACTAAATGTTGTAGAAATGTGAAATGTCCATTTGTAAGATTCGGTGTTTATTTGAAACTTCTTTGTCTGCCTCGTAATCCAGTTTTTCAAATTGAGAGTCGTCTTGTAGCTTCTTTTACCTAAGTTTCATCATTTTGCTGGTTATCAGACAAATGATTTCTAACGAAAAGTAAGTCTTCGAGATCTTGAAGTTCGTTTAGGTTTATAAATTTACCTAATTCCTTAATCAATGTATGTCCAAAACTTTTAAATATCTTCAAATTGAAATTCTTATTAGAATTCCATTTTAGAAACTGCTTTATAGAACTAAGTTAGGGTCATGTTACATCTTATTTTATGGATCACAGTGACCCTTAATTTTTTGACAAAAACAGTTTCATTAATTGTCAAATTTTCAAAATGTTAGCCGCACAACAGAGAAAGATAAGAGATGAAGAATTAAAACAACTTAAACTTGATATCTTAGAAAACCTTCCAAATTTAAATAAACGCCAAATCAGAAGGCATCGGATACCATATCACGAAGCTATAATTCGTGAATTAATGGAAGATGGTTTTGAAGAATCAGCAGCTTTTTTGCAAGCTCTTATTAAGTATCAAGAAGAAGAATTTGAAAAAGGCGGATTGGAGGCAATAATATTGAATAAGCCCATGTTAAAAAATGAAAGAGAAATATTGGATAGCCTCGAAGAAGGTCTCAGGGCAGCAGAAACTGGAATTAAGAACGGTAAATGTAATGGACCTTTCCAATTTAAAGAGATAGAAGATATGCGCAATGGGGATCTGCGCATAGTATGAACAACTGAGATCTATGACGTTTGATTCTAAAACATTTAGACGTAAAATGTGAGAATATCTCGGATAACTTTAAAAAATCTTATCGAAATAAGTTACAAAAGTTTTTATTGAAGTTAAAATGTCTAACGCTGCAAATTTTCACTGAGAATACAGGTATCTTAATGACTGCAATATTTTTGACTTTTCGTTTGACAGCCCAACTGGCAGTTGTTCGCGCCATTTTCTTACTATTTGCAACGATAGAAAGAGATAGCCCTTAAATTGGAAAGGTCCATTTTGTGATTTGTAAAAAAATAAATACTGTTACTTATATTTATAATTTGGATGCTATAAGCTGGCCACTTATACATTTTAAATAAATGTAGCAATGGCTAGAATCCAACCGGCAAATAGAATACTCGTAATACCGAAGAATTATAAATAATATAATTTTAAACTTCAGACAAAAAATCCGAAGAAATAGATAATTTATTAGAAACTGCAATTTATTTCTCAAATCAAAATGAAAACTGGTGGTGGCTTGCAGAACAACTATTTACTCAATGCGTAGATTCCGTCAAAGACTATCTCGACGATGGAGGCAAACGAAATGCTGTTGTTCGATACATCTACGGCAGATTTCTACTCAAACAATGTAAGTTTGTAATGGACCTTTCAATTTAAAGAGATAGAAGATATGCGCAATGTGGATCTGCGCATAGAAAGAACAATTGAAGTCTATGACGTTTGTTTTAAAAAATTTAGACGTAAAATGTGAGAATAGGTACGTTCTATTGGTGTCAGAAATCTTCCTACTTCTTCTGGTAGAACATCAATGGTAGTTTTTTTGCGTCAAAAAAATCGAAATATTTCTACGAATCATTCCAACTTCAGAGTTGGAAGCGTTGGTAAGAAGATATATAGAGTGGAGATAAATTCTAAATTTTACTAGCCGACTGTCGCGCGTACATTTCTGTCACATTTGTGAATGTTTAAAGTAAACTGTGCTCAACAAAAATATCTCCTTTACGTTTTTATTATTGAATATATTTTTATATAATTATAATCTCTGAAATATTTGCATAACAACATTTTGAAGATCCAAAATAAACATACAAAGTTATCTTTAGTTGTTAACTAACAATAACACATAACCACTGCCACTGTTCTATTGTATATATTTTTTTAATTGACAGCACTTGACAGTTATTTGCTACTGAGCGTTCTATTCCTATAAGAATATTCTTATTCTAAGGCGATTTCGGGCGAAAACCGTTCACTTGCGGTATGTTGCGTTCAGGTACGTTCACACATTCGGGCGCTAGGAACAACATACCCGGTATGCTTGGATCAGTGCTCACAGCTGAACGGGTTTGCGAGTCGGGTCAGCTCTCTGCTCACTATTTCTATCTCTTTTTATCATGTCTTTTTTTGAAATGTCAAAACAGTCGGAGTCGTGGTCTTATGTCAAACAGGGTGACATTATTTTCGTTGATTCTTTCTTGGACAAATATGGAAAAAACTATCTTTGTCCGTTAATGCATTTTAATTGTCAGACACTATTTTTGACAGTTTTAAATGTCGCAGAATATACATAACCACCAAGCACGGTGTCAACAAGTGAGCCAACGATTTTTGGTGCCACCATTAACCATATCATACCGTAACTAACCGTAAGTAATCCGAAGAAGTGAACGGGTATGTCGCCCGAAATCGCCTTTACTATTTGCAACGATAGAAAGAAATAGCCGTTAAATTGAAAAGGTCCATTATTAGCCGTGTTCCTTCGGGATGTGATTCGTAATCTAAACGATAAAACTGATCATGATTAAGAAGAATAATGTTTTTACATTTCCTTTTCGTTATCCCCACTTTCTCATTTTGTGATCACTAGACAACCTTTCCCCTTCCCTTCAGAATCAACCTTTTTGAGTGATTCACATGGATTCAGTTCAGAACAAATTGAGAATATACTATTTCGAGCGTAGAAATTTACGTAAGTGGGGTTTGTGGCATCAAGGGAAATAAGATTTTTCTACAAAAGCGTATAATGAACCACATAAAGATTTGTTTGAAATAAACATACTTCATATTCCTTACCAAGAACATTATTTTTTACTTCAATATAATCCATTTTTAATTCTTCCTATAACACTAGACAGTTGATTATTTATAATATAAAGTAGGATAGTTTGCATTAGTCTGCATATGACATTGACACTAGATTGTGTTGTTTTCTTCATATAATTTTTAAATCCTGTTTCAAAAGAATCACGATTAAATTAATCATGATTCACAAAATCACAATCACAACCCGAAGGAACACGGCTATGGTTTCAATAATAATAATTACAATAAAATGATTGTACAGTGAATGACTTGCACAGAGCAAAAGAGCATTTAGCGATAGCTCGAGATTTATCTATCGGCCAAAATTGGACAGCGACTGAAGCATTGAAAAAGCACCAAGGAAATTTATTTAGAGAAATTTGTGAGCTACTTTGCGACTTACTTATAACTTTAAGTAAAGAGGAGTTAAAGACAGATCCTAGAGAAGCTTATAAACTTAGTCAGTTAGCACAAAAACGAGCAGTAGATGGTAAGAATTATCCTATAGGGCACGGAAGATCACGTGACTGGTATCGTTTGAAAAAGAATAACAACACTCACAAACAACAGAAAATAACAATAAAAGAAATAACAACAAACAAGATAACAAAAAGAAACAAATAATAAAACACTACAATGAATAACAATAACACAATCAATCGCTATATGCACAAGAACCGCCAAGTAACAAAATGGCAACAAATTCCACTCTTGCGCAAACTCATTCTTAAAATTTACCGCTAGAAAAATATGACAGCTATTAAAACTGACGCATGCGCACTGCGTTATAAAGTACAGTCTGAAGTTAGCATGGGACAGAGCTGAAGATCAAAGGGACAAAACATATGATAGGTCACGTGATCTTCCGTGCCCTATAGATTTGGGCGACCTTGAAATAATAAAATTAACAATATTTCAGCGGATTATCCATGGGGCGAAGCTGAAAGTTTATTTCAGCAAGGATTATGCGAAATGGAACTAAATATGCCTGACAAGGCCCTATCTAAATTTAATAAAGTTCTTATTATGTATTTTTCCACAAACAACAAACCTGGCGTTTGTGAAGTCCGCATTCAATTAGGTCTAGCGCACGCAAAGTATAAAATTATTAACATTTGTAAAACACTTTCGTTAGTATTCGTGAATTTTTAGACTAGATAATATAAATGAAGCAAAATATCATTTACACAATTTGTTACAATATGCAAAGAAACATGAAATGCCATTTCAACTAGCACTAGGCCATCGAGTTCTTGGAGAAATGTATTTGTCGCAAAATATAGGACAAGAAGCGTCGATTCATCTTTTGGAAGCGCTAAATATGTTTCATGAATTAGAGGATTATGATAATAGGGAACAAGCGAAGACTTTCGCGGCTGTTGCCAGCGGTAAGATTTCATTTTTAATGATATATTTTTACTTCCCGCCATAAGTATCTTAGGGAGGTAATGTTTTCGGTCCAAAAATTCGATGGTGTTTCAGTGAATAAGCACGAATTAAGTTCCCCGCAACACGTTGTCTGGCTGTGTGTGCGTAACGATATTTTCTTCCCCGTTAACTTTTCAAACGTTCAAAAAAATTTATTTTCCGTTTTTAAGCTTTCTGAATTAATATAGAGTTGATTAAAATTTGGGGAAAATTGGATAACCGGAAGTGATATTTTAGTTGATGCTAATATCAGTTTTTAATAAATAATTATATACAAAAAATATAATCCAAAGCATTTCAATTTTAATATTTTAGACTTTTATATCAATGGGAACAACATATTAGTTTGGCTAAAATTGATAAATCGAGGTGGTACTTTACTTGAAGTTTTGAACAGATTTTCTTGAAAAAATATATTAAAATATGATCCAAAATTTTATTTTTAAAACTCGTATATGATTGGAAATTAAATAAAAAAATTGGCGCCAGAAACAGCCACGAAAAGCAATATCTCTACGCCTACTTCAAATTACTTATCATCACGGCATATTACCCATTGGTGGGTGTGCCAATCTACTTTGTACGCAGATTTCGGTAATGATAATGACATATTTGTACCGTGCGGGTGTTTACCAGGCGTCTCCTCACAGGCACTCATTGTTGGCGTGGAGAGTGCACCAAATTACATTATTTTGTAAATAAACGTAGGCGATAGTGTGTCATGTGTTAAACTTCGACGTCACATTCTGTTTAAATCAATTGAATTTTACCAAATATTACATAAAATTCTGCAATTAATTATGAAATATCTAATGAATATTTTGCAATATTTTCAAATTTGAGGCTATTTAAAGAACACTATATTTTAAATTTAATGTTTAGAAGGCATGTAAAATTCTTGCAACAGCCCTTTTGTAACAAAAAAAAAAAAAAAGAAAACTATACCTTGTTCCATTTAAGCCATTCAGTATTACGGAGCATAGGGAATAGTTTTGACCTCTCTGATTGGCTGAAATTAGAGACAAGAACTAGGTTTACCCAATGTAATGTCGGCTACTTCAGATTTGCGCTGTTGCCAGTGCCATCTACTGAATGGCTTAAATGGAACAGAGCATAATCAGTTCTTTCCAATATAGAACAAAAAATGTTAAAATCGGATTTTAGAGACCTTAAAACGTTTATTCATTCAAATTTCGATGTGACAAGCTGGCTGCTTTATGAAATTTGATTTCTTTATATTTTTTTAACTCCATTTCCATTAAATACATATAGATTATTTTTGACATTTCTTACAACCAATGAAATGTACCATTTTGTATCTCGTATCTGCGTTTTTTAACCAGTCCTGTCATTATTATACTGAGTATAAAACTCTATAGATTATTCCCGGAAATAATCTCTGTAGCTTTTGTTGACATGTCAGATAGTAATCAACACAAGTAAAATGAGCGAAAAAGACCAATTTTGTGCCATTTCTCATAATGAAGTAAACCAAAAAATTATAGAAACCACTTTACGAAATCCCATAATTAGTAATTATATCTATTGATTATTTATTTTCATTGTCAAAGTGTGTTCCAGTTGTTAAAACAGACTTACCGACAGCCATTTAAATGAATGAAGCTAGTAAATTACGACAGTAGATGGCGTTATAATAGCATGACAGCCGATTCGGTTGTTTGAAACTTGGGGATCAAAAATTAATCTAATGGACCTTTTCAAATTAACGGCTATTTCTTTTTATAGCTGCAAATAGTAAGAAAATGGCGCGAACAACTGCCAGTTGGGCTGTCAAACGAAACGTCAAAAATATTGCAGTCATTAAAATACCTTCATTCTCAGTGAAAATTTGCATCGTTACACATTTTAACTTCAATAAAAGCTTTTTTCTACAGTCTATATACAAAGTAGCCATTTGCGCTCTCTTTTGTCAACGCAATATGTCACTTTGCCGCTCTAGAGCGACAAAGTAGAAAAAACGCTCGCTCCTCAAATTTCTAACTATACAATGTTGCGAAATGTTATTTGGCTACATTCTTAATGGAAACGTTTAGTCAGGAATTAATGACACTGTAGTTACACATTACCCACTTACATAACCAAACAAAATGCCGCACTGCTGTGAAAATAAAATAGGCCATTCATTTACAAAAACGAAAGTATAAAATGCTTAGATTAGATTGACGCAATAGCTCAAGAAGAATGGAAAATACCGATAAGTAAAAATAAATAAAAAATAAATTTTTGTTATGGTGGAGGACCCTATTGTGGCGACTGTAGAGAAAACCTTGTGTGTGTTTCGAGCGCAAATGGACATTGTCGATTTCGAGAGAATGCCTCGCTCCTGCGTCGCGCGGCAACAACCTCTCAATCGACAATGTCCCATTTTGCGCTCTTAATACACAAATAGCTATTGTAACTTATTTTGATAAGATTTTTTAAAGTTATCTGAGATATTCTCACATTTTACGTCTAAATTTTTTAGAAACAAACGCCATAGATTTCTGTTGTTCTTACTATGCGCAGATCCCCATTCCCATTGCGCATATCTTCTATCTCTTTAAATTGAAAAGGTCCATTTATTTTCAATCTCTTGTTATATTATTACTGAGAATAAAATTTAAAAAACTCATCTCCGAATTTTTTGACCAAACAATACCTTCCTTACCTAAAGGTGCCGGAAGGTAAAAATCAATCCAAATCTAAATTCCATTATGTTTGCAGGAATGCAGTTAATGCTACCCTATTTAAAACTCATTAACTCTTGTGACAAAACCCACATGTTTTACTACAACAATTTACTAAAATTAATTCATTGGAAAGATTCAAGAGCTGAATTCTGGGAAGAAGGCGACGAAACAGACCTCAAATATCTTGCAAAATACATGGAAATGTACGGAGAATTCGCGAAACCATCACGTACATCATTCGACTTTTCTATTCTTTTATCGCGTAGCACTCAAAAAGCGGATTCAATAAATGTTTCTCCCATGAGCATGTCACAAGTATCACAAACGTTTTAATTTGGAAGATAAAAATGCAGTTGTATAATGGTTTTTTTTATTTCATACTAAATGTACTAATTATACATTTTATCTTAACCATTAAAGTGAATATCGGTCTTGTTACCTTATATTGGAACACATGTTAAACTTATATAAAAAATAACTTTTAAATGAATTTGTAATATAATGATGAAGTTTACTATTAATATTTATTTACTATTATACACGGTGTTACTAATTAAATAGTTTGACGCTTCTTTTACGATTTTACGCATAAATTTAAATGATTTTTATTTGTTTTTTATTTGGTACAATCGATAATAAAAGTAGCGGCAACTATTTATTGACACATGTATATTAACTAATGGTCGGCGAAAATCCGGCACCAAAAATATTTCATTTTGAAAAATACATCTGGACCGGAGTGATACCAAATTCTTACTACTATCATCTTATGAGTCTCTTAACTTTATGCATTAACATTTTTTTTTTTTAATGAACGAAATATTCTTGTGTCAGACTTTTGCCGATCACCCTGTATAAAATGTCTCATTTTCGATGTTTTTTTAAGGTATCTCGGTTAATATTAATAATAGAGCAAAACCGTTTGCACATTCCAGGGTCAACTTTTCGAGAAAAGTTTAATAGTTACCACAGGAATTTTCGATCTTCTTTTGTTTCTGAGCTACAGGCAAAAACTCGTTTTTCGCTCATTTTGAAAATATCTTATTTATGATAGAGAAAAAATGTTTTAAACAAATTTTTTGCCGTTTTTTAAGGCCTGTGTCCACGATGCTAGAAATCGTTTCGAGTTCTCGATCACATTTTTTGATCATAAACATTGAACTTGTATGACTACAGATGTCAGGTTGGTCGCGTTTATGAAGTTTCAGCCATTTCTATCAATACTAAAAACTAATAAAACATAACTAAGAAATTATCCCGGCAGTAAGTAAATATGAATATATTAATTCATTTATAAGTAATTATTTATAATAACTTATCAAAAATAAGTAGAATTAGGTAATATTTTATAACCTTAAATTTTCAAACATCAAACGTCAAGATTTTAAATTGGTAACATGTAAATGAAGTTAGCAACTTGTACGAAAAAATGGGACAGAACGCATTTTTCCATTCTAGTTTTCTATTTTTGCGTCCGAGTTGGTAATGTCCACGATCCGAGTTATCGAATTGCGGTCTATATTCGAGAATTTGGATTGATTTCTAGGATCGTGGACACAGGCCTTTAGACAAACTAAAATGGCGTAGTTAGATTTTTTGAAAACTTAATAATTCTCGAGATATAACACAAACTTATGATTTTTTAAATGGAAACCTATATTAAAAATAGTCTCATCTTTTTGCTTATTTTACAAACTTTTCAATGATATATAACAAGTCTACATTCTTTTGTTTTAAACGAATTATTAATTTATTGAGGTGAAAATATTGGAAATTATGAAGAAACAAATGAACAAATTTATTACAGATCGTCATTTGTTTATTGATTCTATATTAATTATATTCTCAAAATTATTCTAAACCAATTATTTTCAGGTTAGTTAAATTATTATTTATCGACGTTAAAGTTAGCTTTGACACAATTCGAAACAAAAGGTTTTATGTAATTTTGAAGTAAATAAATTGAAAAAATGAGTAAAACTGAAACAAATACTATTAAAAATATACAAATGATGATCTGTAATATATTTTTTCATTTGTTTCTTAATAATTTTCAAATTTTTCACCCCAATAAATTAATAATTCATCTATTATTCATGTTTAAAACAAAAGAATGTAGACGTATTATATATCATTGAAAAGCTTATAAAATAAGCAAAAAGACGAGACTATTTTCAACATAGGTTCCCATTTAAAAAATCAAAAGTTTGTGTTATATATCGAGAATTATTGTTTTAAAAATTACGCCATGTTATTTTATCTAAAAAGGTAAAAATTTTGTTAAAACATTTTTTCTCTATCATAATAAATAAGATATGAGATATTGCCTGTATTTCAGAAACAAAAGAAAATCGAAAATTCCTGTGACTATTAAACTTTTGTCGAAAAGTTGGTCCTGCAAAGTACAAACGATTTTGATCTATCGTTAATATTACCCAAGATACCTTAAAAAAACATCGAAAATGAAACACCCTGTATACTACAATTACAGTTATCAAGTGTCTATTTTTTCCATATCACAAAATAGATTAAAATTTTTATTTTCCGATATATCCATTAATTTTAAAATAAATTTCTGATAAAAATTGCTATGTCCAAATTATTCCGATTGGATTAAATTTGAAAAAATAGACACCGATACATTTAATTAGGTGTAATAATTCATTTTTCCGTGTGTGAACATTTATAAAAACACCTATTATAGATAATAAAACGGTAAAATATATTTTAAAAATTCACGCCTCCAAATCTTCCAACAAACTTTCAACATTCTCATATTTATCAGTTTTGGAATTTTGCACTTCCTCATTTATATTTAATTTTTTTTCTGATTCCACATCGGATTTTAATCCGTTATTAGTTGCATTTTGCGATTTTGTTTCTTCGTTTGTGTGATTATCATCAATGTTGTTTTCTTTTTCTTTATCCGTTTCGGATATTTCTGAATTTTCTTTATTAGATTCAGTTGGCGTATCATCATCATTTTCTACGCACAAATTTAATGTACTTCCATCATCGTTTTGAGTGTTCATAGATTCATTCAAATCGCGGGTGCTGTCATTTGATGAATTATCATCATCAACAATTTTATTATTACTGGAATTTTCTTGATTTTCATCATCCGCTGCTTCTTTTGCGGCATTTTCATCGATATTTTCTTTGGATTCATTATTTTCAATTTCTGTTGCATCATCGTCGGAAATATCTTCCGTTTCTTCATTTTTAGAGTCGTTTGTTTCATTATTGGCGGTAATTTCTTCATTTTTAGATTCATTGTCGCTGTTATTTTCAGTTTCTTTATTGTTTAATTCGTCTGGTTCGCAATCGTTGCTGTTTTCTCCAGTTTCTTTATTGTTAGATTCATTTGTGTCATTGTTGTTACTATTTTTTTCTGCTTCTTTAGATTCAATTTCATCATTTTTAGATTCATTTGTTTCAATGCCGTTAGTAATTTTCTCGTTTTCGGCTGAAACCTCATCTGAATTTTCCCCATCTTCTTCTTCTTCCTTGTCTTTAGAATTATTTTCGTTGGAATTTTCACAATCGGGGGATTCAGTTTCAGTTTTTTTTTCTTCCGACTCTTCCGCACTTTCCGAATTTTCGTGGTTATCATTTTCATTATTAGTATTTTCTGTTTTATCTGACGATTCTTGTTCTTTTAATTGTGTTTCATCTTCGCCAATTTTATTTTCTATTTCCGATAAAGTATCATCAACAACTTGATTGATAATATTTGTGCTTATTTCATTTTCTAATTGTAATATTGTATCGTTTACGACTTGTTTTACAAGTGTGTCGACGTCTGTAGAAATTTCATCCGGAACTTTTGATGAATTAATAGGATTTAGTTCTTCTCTGGTAAGTTTAACAACTGGACTATATGAGGCGTCGTGTTCTAATTCGTGTAAATAAGAATTGTATTTTTTGGCGAATGATTTCTGACATTTTGAACAAGGATGTTTCATTTTTATGTTTTCATTTTCATAGGTTCGGGGTTTTCCTTTATTTGTTCTTGACGATGTGCGAACTGGTGAAGTACTTTTTTCTTCAATTTCGTCTTTTTTTGGAGGTTTTCCTTTATTTATTCTTGAAGATGTGCGAACTGGTGAAGTATTTTCTTCAGATTCTCCTTCTGATATTTCAATAATGTCGGTATTTTTGGTTTTTTTATTAACCTTACTTTTACTCTTTGCGGGTGTTTCATTGTTTCTTTTCTTTATTTCTACAGGTTTTCTCAATTTTCTAGTTGTTTTGACGTTACTTTCTGCGGCAGACTCATCCTCAAAATTATTTTTAGTTGCCGCGTTTTTAATTTTTTTATTTGATTTTTCAGCCGCCATTTCTGTTTTTCTCTTATTATTTTTTGTTTGTAAACCGTCACTGGATACACTTTGACTTCTAAATTTTCGTAATGTTGTTGGTGTGTCATTTTTTGATGTATTATCAGAATCGCATGAAATATATGCAATATGATACATCATTTTCTCGTCTGACATAACTTTGTTTGTTATTTTGTTATTCAAATGTATATCATTAGATAATATTTCTCGGTTTACATTTGATAAATGTCTTAGTTTTGTGTCCAACGGAAAAGAGTCATTATTTACCGTTTTTATTTTTTTCTTATCTGGTCGTGCATTCCTCTTCGGTGAATCTTTTAAAAATGTTTGATTTGATTCTGTTACGGTTACGGACCTGCTTCGTGTTCTTCGAGAACTTCTTAATGGCGATATTGGAACAGCGAATTGGTCTTCAAGTTCTAGATCTTCAGTTCCGGAAAGTTTTCTTTTCTTCATGTTTATAATTTCCCCGTTTTCACTCTTCAAAAATAATAATATTACGGTTTTATTTCATTTTAAATTGTAATCTTACCTGTAGATATTGCAAAATAATGTCTTTAACTTTATTCCAAGAAATAATGCAAAAGCAACAATCTAAACAGATTAATGATAGTTTCGGTATTTTCTTGCTTTTGTTTACGTTTTTTAATATACTCAATGCGTCTTCAAAGAGTTTATTGGTACCATTTGTCAAATTGGATTCAATACGACAGATTGAACATTTTGTTTCTGGTTTACCCTTTGTTTCAATAAAATTATTCCTCACATTAACGTAACAATTGATGATGTACGCACAAGATAGACATATGCTTTTTTCTGAACGTTTTTCTTTGAATTGTAGTAAGAACTGCAATATAAAAAATATTTTTAGCATTCATATAATTCAATTATTGTATTGCACTAACTTTGTTATCATTAATATGATTAACATCAAAATAATGTTCTTTCAGAAGCTCGACAAACTTTTGTTTATCTTTACCGGAAAGTACAAGGGTATTTTCAGAACAAATAACACATAAACCCTCAAAAATGTCCATACTTAACCTACAAGTATTTTGATTGCATACATTTTAAATGATAAGCTAATAAATACATACTTTCCACTAAACTATTATGAAAATAATTTAAATTTCATTGCATTATTATTAAATTTAACCTAACAAAACCCGCTTATTTAACATTAAAATTGTTCAAAAAACAACTCGCGGTCAAACGAAGCGAATGGCGGTTCGTCGATTTGGCTTGGTTTTAGATATCGGCGTTCTTTTCTTATACCGAAGTTTTGTGATAAATGTATAGGTGGCTGTACTGGTACTGGTCATTACATTAAAATTTGTTGAAATATATAATAAACCTGTTATTATTTGGTGTGGGGATGCATAAAACTATAGAATACTTACCCATTGTTTTATTCAAATCGCGATTTATCCATTTCTGGACGTAAATCTAGCCCTGGTGTAGTGTGCAAGGCAATGCTTTTCACGGTCAAACGTCAAGCGATACGCGAAGTATGTCTGTCTAAAGGTTTGTTCACCACTGCAGTGTGTATTTCCCCCAAATTTGACAAATATGTGGACAGACGTACAGAGAAAGTGGTGCAAAATTCATTCAAAGGTCTAAGGTAAGGCAGCCACTTTTTGAAATAAAACTGCACGTATATTATGAAATAAATTTATTGAAAACTATACATATATTTCATGTAAAATAAACACCCATTGATCCATTTTACACCCCAAAACTGAAGTAGGCAACTCGAAATTTGATACATCATATAAATAAATAAAAATGAAGTAGGCAACTCGAAATTTGATACATATAAATAACATAATGCAAGAAAATAAACATTAACAATACATTCAAATACATACACACATAAATATAAGTAGTTTTGCGATAATTATTAAAGTTATCATTATTTGATTTTTCAATTTCAACAATTTTAACGCGTGATTCGAAACATTTTTGGTAGCGCTGTAAATTCGTGTGCGCGCGCATGCTGTTATGCTCTGACAAGCCACGTAACGAGCACGTGGTAAGTGGCGAAAAAATGGTTTTTGTTGTGATATTTTATTCACTGTTTGGAGAAAAACTAGGAAAATTCATAAAGAAAAGCAATATAGTGGTAATTCAACGATAGAGATGATAATTTTCACGGTGATCGAAGATTTAGTGCAAGAAAAGCCTTGAGGTGTATTGTCAACAAATTAAATTTGTAAGTGATTTCTTTATTTGTGTATCTACTTCAAAGTATTGGAAACAGTTTAATTCGCATTTACCATTTATATTTTATGTATTTTAAGGTGTTACATATATTTATGATTTTTTTAAACAGTAATCTGAATGTAACCTTAAAAATTAGACAGCGCGGCAAAATGAAAAAATCTGATGTGGCCAACACATAACCTCTCGCCAGATATTTTACCTGGTTGTACGCATAAAACGAAAAATATTTTTAAATACATATATTCTTGTCTCACTACAAAATAATTATTTTCATATAAATTATGTACAATACATACATTTTCTTTATATTCAATATCCTGATTTACAAATATTTTTGACAGTGGCATACAAATATTTTCGACAGTGACATTTATGTGTGAATTACAAACATTTGAATTTCTTGCCTTGAAGTAGTTTGATCTAAGAATTTTTACATCAAATTATTTTATATGCATTTCTTTATCTCTAAATCTATAGAAGATATAATAATGAATTTATATTTATCGAATAAAGAATTTAACGTTCTTTAATATAAGTATTTACATAAATTTTCGATAAATAATATTTAGATGATTTTTTTCTTGTAACTACTACTTCCGGTTGTCCAATTGTTACCAAAACTGACTCGACTCTTCTCATTATTGTTAGATTGAGGAATCCGTAGTTAAAAATGTCTTAAGTCTTATAGTATTTGAGTTATGGCGAATCCAACATCCACACACACACACATCCACACACACATACGGACATCATCGTAAAAATGTTATAATCGGATTCTAGGGACCTTAAAACGTGCTTATTCACTAAAATCTGGATAGGCGATTTTTAGCATGAATACAATACCTCTCTTAGCGAGAGGTAAAAATCTGATGTGGCCAACACTATACCTCCCGCCATTAGATTTTTATTAATTTAAATATACATGCTTAAATATGTACTTATGCTGGAAACTGTACTAAGTTCCATTCTGTTTACTATTTTCTTTTTAAAACGTAATTTGAAATGATTAGTAATTTGACAGACATTTATCTGACAGTTACATAAATTTGAAATATGAACTGTGTATCCACTGAGTTGTGTTTGTTTAAAGTCTAGGCTCTGGGATTTAAATTACAGATAAATCTATATATTTATCCATAAAATATGTAGAAAAAGTATTAATGCAAATCTGCAGAAAATTTCGTAATCTTTAATTTTTATAATACATAACAACAGAAAAACTATTTTGAGCTTCAAGTAAAGTGCCATTTTCGATTTTCGATCCAAAGTCTAATAAATTGATATGTCACAACACTGCTGTCTAATAAATATCTATTTAAATACTCAACATACCAACCCCATGGAACAACCCTAGCATGTTGTATCCGGCGTCTCGTAAGTGTTGAAGAACTAAAGATCCTTGTTTATTTTTTGCCTTGAGGACTTAATTCGTGGTGAATGGTGTCTTGGTAAAAAAACACCTTATTGGATTTGATCCCGGGTTTTTAAAGCCAGGATTCCTATTCATAAATATATTACATTCACAATAATTTTCAACAAAAATAATTGTTATTCATATATACGACATTGGCAAAATACTTTGGCATCGTTCTCCCATAAGAACGATTCTTATTATTTTAAATATTAAACAATATCAACATGTTTATTTGCATAGTTTTGTTGTTTTCTATTGTTTATTGGCAATAAAATCTAATATGTATCTTAATTACTTTATATTTAGATCAGTTTTCAAACTTATTTTGATTAAAATATAACATAAGTGGTACAGAAAAATAAAAATAATTATATTATAAGATACTGTCAGACGACCGGAGCCAGCAATTTTAATATTATAAACGTCAAAGGTCGACAGAATATCGTAATTTAACATAGCCAAGTTTTGGAATTGGCAAGAAAATTGTATTTCCTGCTTATAGTTTCATAATATGATATTTTGACTATTATATCTTGTCTAAAATACACAAATGAGCGATTTTGAAGAAGAAGATTTTTGATTTGATTCACGCGGAACGTTGGTTAAAAATTTCACCTGTTTTAATAAATATTATGAAACTAAAAAATAGTATAGGTTGTATTTAAATTTACAAAGTTGATGTCACTTCCGGTTATACCGGAAGTTCTACAATTACAATTTTCACACAATTCAATAATCAATATGTGTATCTGCAATAATAACCGAGAGAAAGGGTGTATTCACTTTTTTGTAAAAAATATATCGACCTGTGGTTTTAAAATCTTAAATCTACACCCTTCAAACTAATTAAATACAAATTTTCAGAATTTTTAAATTTTTAAAAATTTCGACCCTTTTTTAAACCACACCACCCTCATACCCAAAAATGGGTGTGCGGTACACCTCCAACGACCTCACCAGTAAATTCCTCGTACCAAAAAACATAAGTATACCAATTTTCATCAAAATATTCCAACGGATACATTTATTATTAAACATTCTTTAAAATCGTCAAAAATTGAAAAAATCGCAAGGGGTACACCTTAGATTTTTTGCCATTTTTGGCCATTTTCAGACTTTTCCTTCTGGCGATTGTAATAGTTGTTCAAAAATTATGAAAATTGGCATGCTTATGTAATTTTGCTTGTAGAATCTAATGGTGATATCGCCAGCGGTGTATAATTGTCCATTTTTGGGATATGACCCAAAAATGGGCATTTTTTAGCAAATTTTTGAGGACGAATATCTCGGACACGAAAAGAGATATCGACCTGTGGTTTTAAAATCTTAAATCTACACCCCTCAAACTAATTAAATACAAATTTTCAGAAATTTTAATTTTTTAAAAAATTTCTACCCTTTTTTTATTCACACCATCATCATACCCCAAAATGGGTGTGCGGTACACCTTTAACGACCTCACCAGTAAATTCCTCGTACTAAAAAACATAAGTATACTAATTTTCATCAAAATATTCCAACGGATACATTTATTATTAAACATTCTTTAAAATCGTCAAAAACTGAAAAAATCGCAAGGGGTACACCTTAGATTTTTTGCCATTTTTGGCCATTTTCAGACTTTTCCTTCTGGAGATTGTAATAGTTGTTCAAAAATTATGAAAATTGGTATGCTTATGTAATTTTGCTCGTAGAATCTAATGGTGATATCGCCAGCGGTGTATAATTGACCATTTTTGGGATATGACCCAAAAATGGGCATTTTTGAGCAAAGTTTTGAGGACGAATATCTCGGACACGAAAAGAGATATCGACCTGTGGTTTTAAAATCTTAAATCTACACCCCTCAAACTAATTAAATACAAATTTTCAGAATTTTTAATTTTTTAAAAAATTTCGACCCTTTTTTTATCCACACCATCATCATACCCAAAAATGGGTGTGCGGTACACCTTCAACGACCTCACCAGTAAATTCCTCGTACTAAAAAACATAAGTATACCAATTTTCATCAAAATATTCCAACGGATACATTTATTATTAAACATTCTTTAAAATCGTCAAAAATTGAAAAAATCGCAAGGGGTACACCTTAGATTTTATGCGATTTTTGGCCATTTTCAGACTTTTCCTTCTGGAGATTGTAATAGTTGTTCAAAAATTATGAAAATTGGCATGCTTATGTAATTTTGCTCGTAGAATCTAATGGTGATATCGCCAGCGGTGTATAATTGACCATTTTTGGGATATGACCCAAAAATGGGCATTTTTGAGCAAAGTTTTGAGGACGTATATCTCGACACAAATTTTCAGAATTTTTAATTTTTTTAAAAATTTCGACCCTTTTTTTATCCACACCATCATCATACCCAAAAATGGGTGTGCGGTACACCTTCAACGACCTCACCAGTAAATTCCTCGTACTAAAAAACATAAGTATACCAATTTTCATCAAAATATTCCAACGGATACATTTATTATTAAACATTCTTTAAAATCGTCAAAAACTGAAAAAATCGCAAGGGGTACACCTTAGATTTTTTGCCATTTTTGGCCATTTTCAGACTTTTCCTTCTGGCGATTGTAATACTTGTTCAAAAATTATGAAAATTGGCATGCTTATGTAATTTTGCTCGTAGAATCTAATGGTGATATCGCCAGCGGTGTATAATTGACCATTTTTGAGATATGACCCAAAAATGGGCATTTTTGAGCAAAGTTTTGAGGACGAATATCTCGGACACGAAAAGAGATATCGACCTGTGGTTTTAAAATCTTAAATGTACATCCTTCAAACTACTTAAATACAAATTTTCAGATATTTAATTTTTTTAATAATTTCGGCCCTTTTTTAAATCACACCATCCTCATACCCAAAAATGTGATGTGACCAACACCAAACCTCCCGCTATTTATTTTTTATTAATTTAAATATACATACTTACATATTTAGTTATTGCGGAAACTGTATTAAGATCCACTCCATATAACTAGGGTTCTATTTACTATTTTCTTTGTAAAACGTTACTGTTATTAATTTGAAATTAGTTCTTTGACGGTGACATTTCACTGTCAGTTAAATACATTTAAGATATGAATTGTGTAACCAAGGAGTTTTGCTTGTTTAAAGCGTAGCTCCGTGATTAAATTTATATAATATACATCAGCACTGATGTTTTTGTATAGGCTGTTCCAAAAGTTACAGGCAGTTAAAAGTACACATATTTTTTAATACTTTTTATTATAAACAATGAATTTTTGTCTGGCTCATTTTCTCTATTATTGCCTGTAGCTTTTAAACCATTAAAGCTAGCAACTTGTGCTTTGAAAATTTGGAATATACATGAAATCTCTATAATATACATCAGCACTAATGTTTTTGTATAGACTGTTCCAAAAGTTACAGGCAGTTAAATGTACAACAATTTTTGAATACATTTTATTATGAACAATGAATTTTTGTCTAGCTCATTTTCTCTATTTTTGCCTGTAGCTTTAAAACCATTAAAGCTAGCAACTTGTACGTTGAAAATTTGGTATCTACATGAAATTCTCTATAATATACATCAGCACTGATGTTTTTGTATAGGCTGTTCCGAAAGTTACAGGCAGTTAAAAGTACACATATTTTTAAATACATTTTATTATGAAGAATGAATTTTTGTCTACCTCATTTTCTCTATTTTTGCCTGTAGCTTTTAAACCATTAAAGCTAGCAACTTGTACGTTGAAAATTTGGAATCTACATGATATTCTCTATAATATACATCAGCACTGATGTTTTTGTATAGGCTGTTCCGAAAGTTACAGGCAGTTAAAAGTACACATATTTTTGAATACATTTTATTATGATCAATGAATTTTTGTCTAGCTCATTTTCTCTATTTTTGCCTGTAGCTTTAAAACCATTAAAGCTAGCAACTTGTACGTTGAAAATTTGGAATCTACATGATATTCTCTATAATATACATCAGCACTGATGTTTTTGTATAGGCTGTTCCGAAAGTTACAGGCAGTTAAAAGTACACATATTTTTGAATACATTTTATTATGATCAATGAATTTTTGTCTAGCTCATTTTCTCTATTTTTGCCTGTAGCTTTAAAACCATTAAAGCTAGCAACTTGTATGTTGAAAATTTGGTATCTACATGATATTCTCTATAATATACATCAGCACTGATGTTTTTGTATAGGCTGTTCCGAAAGTTACAGGCAGTTAAAAGTACACATATTTTTGAATACATTTTATTATGATCAATGAATTTTTGTCTAGCTCATTTTCTCTATTTTTGCCTGTAGCTTTTAAACCACTAAAGCTAGCAACTTGTACGTTGAAAATTTGGAATCTACATGAAATTCTCTATAATATACATCAGCACTGATGTTTTTGTATAGGCTGTTCCAAAAGTTACAGGCAGTTAAAAGTACACATTTTTGAATACATTTCATTATGAGCAATGAATTTTTGTCTAGCTCATTTTCTCTATTTTTGCCTGTAGCTTTTAAAACAGTAAAGCTAGCAACTTGTACGTTGAAAATTTGGAATCTACATGAAATTCTCTATAATATACATCAGCACTGATGTGTTTGTATAGACTGTTCCAAAAGTTACAGGCAGTTAAAAGTACACATATTTTTAAATACTTTCTATTATGAACAATTAATTTTTGTCTAGCTCATTTTCTCTACTAATATGTTCTTCGGCTTCATATAAAAGTGAAGTATCACTTGTGTATCAATTTTAGCAAAATTCTAATATGTCGTTCTCATTAATCTAAAAGTCTTATATACCAAATTTGAAAAGTTTTGGAATATATCTTAATATATTTTTCACGAAAATCTGTTCAGAGCTTCAAGTAAAGTATCACTTCCGGTTTATCAATTTTAGAGAAAATCTAATATGTCGTTCTCATTAATCTAAATGTCTTAAATACCAAATTTGAAAAGTTTTGGAATATATCTTAATATTATTTTCACGAAAATCTGTTCAGAGCTTCAAGTAAAGTATCACTTCCGGTTTATCGATTTTAGCAAAAATGTAATATGCCGTTCTCATTAATCTAAAAGTCTTATATACCAAATTTGAAAAGTTTTGGAATATATCATAATATTATTTTCACGAAACTCTGTTCAGAGCTTCAAGTAAAGTATCACTTCCGGTTTATCAATTTTAGCAAAAATCTAATATGCCGTTCTCATTAATCTAAAAGTCTTATATACCAAATTTGAAAAGTTTTGGAATATATCATAATATTATTTTCACGAAACTCTGTTCAGAGCTCAAGTAAAGTATCACTTCCGGTTTATCAATTTTAGCAAAAATCTAATATGTCGTTCTCATTAATCTAAAAGTTTATATACCAAATTTGAAAAGTTTTGGAATATATCTTAATATTATTTTCACGAAAATCTGTTCAGAGCTTCAAGTAAAGTATCACTTCCGGTTTATCGATTTTATCAAAAATGTAATATGTCGTTCTCATTAATCTAAAAGTCTTTAATACCAAATTTGAAAAGTTTTAGAATATATCTTAATATAATTTTCACGAAAATCTGTTCAGAGCTTCAAGTAAAGTATCACTTCCGGTTTATCGATTTTAGCAAAAATGTAATATGCCGTTCTCATTAATCTAAAAGTCTTATATACCAAATTTGAAAAGTTTTGGAATATATCATAATATTATTTTCACGAAACTCTGTTCAGAGCTTCAAGTAAAGTATCACTTCCGGTTTATCAATTTTAGCAAAAATCTAATATGCCGTTCTCATTAATCTAAAAGTCTTATATACCAAATTTGAAAAGTTTTGGAATATATCATAATATTATTTTCACGAAACTCTGTTCAGAGCTCAAGTAAAGTATCACTTCCGGTTTATCAATTTTAGCAAAAATCTAATATGTCGTTCTCATTAATCTAAAAGTTTATATACCAAATTTGAAAAGTTTTGGAATATATCTTAATATTATTTTCACGAAAATCTGTTCAGAGCTTCAAGTAAAGTATCACTTCCGGTTTATCGATTTTATCAAAAATGTAATATGTCGTTCTCATTAATCTAAAAGTCTTTAATACCAAATTTGAAAAGTTTTAGAATATATCTTAATATAATTTTCACGAAAATCTGTTCAGAGCTTCAAGTAAAGTATCACTTCCGGTTTATCAATTTTAGCAAAAATGTAATATGTTGTTCTCATTAATCTAAAAGTCTTAAATACAAAATTTGAAATGTTTTGGAATATATATTAATATATTTTTCACGAAAATCTGTTCAGAGCTTCAAGTAAAGTATCACTTCCGGTTTATCAATTGTAGCCAAAATCTAATATGTTATTCCCCTTGGTATAAAATTCTTAAATACTAAAATGTAGGCCTGTAGTAAAACCGTTATGGGTTATGTACCTTCAAAAATCACATCTCGCTAACTACCAGAATAAAATACATCTTATTATCTTTAACTGAGATATGAATGGACTTAACACCATATTTCCCAACAAATACTACAGTAAGAAGAGTTCATTAGAATGAAATAGTTATATATTCCTCTCTCTGTCAGAAAAATTAATTTTGAAACTGTGTGTCCACTCCTGTTTGTATTACTCTATGATCACCGAGATATGTTACGGACCTAACACTATGTTTCACAAAAAATAATACAGTAAGAAGAATAGTTTATTAGAATGAAATAGTTACATATTCTCCTCTCTGTCTAAAAATTCAATATTTGAAAGTGAGTGTTCACCCCTGTCTTTATTATTCTATGTCGTGATGTCTCTGTCTTGCAGTATACCTTTCTGCGTCACACAAAAATCAATATGCACGCGCCATCTAGTATTTAACGTGAGGAACAGTTAACATAATAACATAAAACTTGAAGATTTAAATTTTTTGATGTTTTATGATGGAACAATGAATGGCTCCCGTAAATTATACATGTTGGGGGAATACTTTTAATAAAATAAAACAACCAAAGTCTGGCTAGGGTGACTTCATTTTTACCTCCCGTCAACTAAATCAATGTGTATAGGTGAGATAATTTTAACCAAAAATACCTCCCGCTTATTGTAAATGGCAATTAATCAACAGAAAATGAGAATAGAGTACCAGTACCTCTCGCCATAGATAAACAGTACCTCCCGTCAATTGAAAATGGGAATAGAGCACCAGTACATCCCGCAAGCTAATCTAAGTGATGTTTTATGATGAAACAATGGCTTCCGTAAATTATACATGTTGGAAGGGAATACTTTTAAATAAAATAAAACAACCAGTCAAAGTCTGGTTAAGATGACACCCCACATATTTGTTACAATACCTCCTGCTACGTAAATCAATGTGAAAAGGTGATTTTTTTAACAACAATACCTCCCGCGAATTACAAATGGGGATAGCTCAACAGCACCTCCCTTCAATTAAAAATAGAGCCCCAGTATTTACCGCAAACTAATCTAAGTGATGTTTTATGACGAAACAATGGCTCCCGGAAATTATAGGTTTGTTCCAACATATATATCTAGTATTTAACGTGAGGAACATTTGACATAAAACATGAGATTTAAATTTTTTGATGATGAAACAATGGCCCCCGTAAATTATACATGTTGGGGGAATACTTTTAAATAAAATAAAACAACCAAAGTCTGGCTAAGGTGACTTCATATTTATTACCTCCCGTCCACTAAATCAAGGTGTAAAGGTGACATATTTTTAATCAACAACACCTCCCGCGAATTACAAATGGGGATAGCTCAACAGCACCTCCCGTCAATTAAAAATAGAGCCCCAGTATTTACCGCAAACTAATCTAAGTGATGTTTTATGACGAAACAATGGCTCCCGGAAATTATAGGTTTGTTCCAACATATATATCTAGTATTTAACGTGAGGAACATTTGACATAAAACATGAGATTTAAATTTTTTGATGATGAAACAATGGCCCCCGTAAATTATACATGTTGGGGGAATACTTTTAAATAAAATAAAACAACCAAAGTCTGGATAAGGTGACTTCATATTTTTTACCTCCCGTCCACTAAATCAAGGTGTAAAGGTGACATATTTTTAATCAACAATACCTCCCGCGAATTACAAATGGGGATAGCTCAACAGCACCTCCCTTCAATTAAAAATAGAGCCCCAGTATTTACCGCAAACTAATCTAAGTGATGTTTTATGACGAAACAATGGCTCCCGGAAATTATAGGTTTGTTCCAACATATATATCTAGTATTTAACGTGAGGAACATTTGACATAAAACATGAGATTTAAATTTTTTGATGATGAAACAATGGCCCCTGTAAATTATACATGTTGGGGGAATACTTTTAAATAAAATAAAACAACCAAAGTCTGGATAAGGTGACTTCATATTTTTTACCTCCCGTCCACTAAATCAAGGTGTAAAGGTGACATATTTTTAATCAACAATACCTCCCGCGAATTACAAATGGGGATAGCTCAACAGCACCTCCCTTCAATTAAAAATAGAGCCCCAGTATTTACCGCAAACTAATCTAAGTGATGTTTTATGACGAAACAATGGCTCCCGGAAATTATAGGTTTGTTCCAACATATATATCTAGTATTTAACGTGAGGAACATTTGACATAAAACATGAGATTTAAATTTTTTGATGATGAAACAATGGCCCCTGTAAATTATACATGTTGGGGGAATACTTTTAAATAAAATAAAACAACCAAAGTCTGGATAAGGTGACTTCATATTTTTTACCTCCCGTCCACTAAATCAAGGTGTAAAGGTGACATATTTTTAATCAACAATACCTCCCGCGAATTACAAATGGGGATAGCTCAACAGCACCTGCCTTCAATTAAAAATAGAGCCCCAGTATTTACCGCAAACTAATCTAAGTGATGTTTTATGACGAAACAATGGCTCCCGGAAATTATAGGTTTGTTCCAACATATATATCTAGTATTTAACGTGAGGAACATTTGACATAAAACATGAGATTTAAATTTTTTGATGATGAAACAATGGCCCCTGTAAATTATACATGTTGGGGGAATACTTTTAAATAAAATAAAACAACCAAAGTCTGGATAAGGTGACTTCATATTTTTTACCTCCCGTCCACTAAATCAAGGTGTAAAGGTGACATATTTTTAATCAACAATACCTCCCGCGAATTACAAATGGGGATAGCTCAACAGCACCTCCCTTCAATTAAAAATAGAGCCCCAGTATTTACCGCAAACTAATCTAAGTGATGTTTTATGACGAAACAATGGCTCCCGGAAATTATAGGTTTGTTCCAACATATATATCTAGTATTTAACGTGAGGAACATTTGACATAAAACATGAGATTTAAATTTTTTGATGATGAAACAATGGCCCCCGTAAATTATACATGTTGGGGGAATACTTTTAAATAAAATAAAACAACCAAAGTCTGGCTAAGGTGACTTCATATTTTTTACCTCCCGTCCACTAAATCAAGGTGTAAAGGTGACATATTTTTAATCAACAATACCTCCCGCGAATTACAAATGGGGATAGCTCAACAGCACCTCCCGTCAATTAAAAATAGAACCCCAGTATTTACCGCAAACTAATCTAAGTGATGTTTTATGACGAAACTATGGCTCCCGGAAATTATAGGTTTGTTCCAACATATATATCTAGTATTTAACGTGAGGAACATTTGACATAAAACATGAGATTTAAATTTTTTGATGATGAAACAATGGCCCCCGTAAATTATACATGTTGGGGGAATACTTTTAAATAAAATAAAACAACCAAAGTCTGGCTAAGGTGACTTCATATTTTTTACCTCCCGTCCACTAAATCAAGGTGTAAAGGTGACATATTTTTAATCAACAATACCTCCCGCGAATTACAAATGGGGATAGCTCAACAGCACCTCCCGTCAATTAAAAATAGAACCCCAGTATTTACCGCAAACTAATCTAAGTGATGTTTTATGACGAAACAATGGCTCCCGGTAATTATAGGTTTGTTCCAACATATATATCTAGTATTTAACGTGAGGAACATTTGACATAAAACATGAGATTTAAATTTTTTGATGATGAAACAATGGCCCCCGTAAATTATACATGTTGGGGGAATACTTTTAAATAAAATAAAACAACCAAAGTCTGGCTAAGGTGACTTCATATTTTTTACCTTCCGTCAACTAAATCAAGGTGTAAAGGTGACATATATTTAATCAACAATACCTCCCGCTAATTACAAATGGGGATAGCTCAACAGCACCTCCCGTCAATTAAAAATAGAGCCCCAGTATTTACCGCAAACTAATCTAAGTGATGTTTTATGACGAAACAATGGCTCCCGGAAATTATAGGTTTGTTCCAACATATATATCTAGTATTTAACGTGAGGAACATTTGACATAAAATATGAGATTTAAATTTTTTGATGATGAAACAATGGCCCCCGTAAATTATACATGTTGGGGGAATACTTTTAAATAAAATAAAACAACCAAAGTCTGGCTAAGGTGACTTTATATTTTTTACCTTCCATCAACTAAATCAAGGTGTAAAGGTGACATATTTTTAATCAACAATACCTCCTACGAATTACAAATGGGGATAGCTCAACAGCACCTCCCGTCAATTAAAAATAGAGCCCCAGTATTTACCGCAAACTAATCTAAGTGATGTTTTATGACGAAACAATGGCTCCCGGTAATTATAGGTTTGTTCCAACATATATATCTAGTATTTAACGTGAGGAACATTTGACATAAAACATGAGATTTAAATTTTTTGATGATGAAACAATGGCCCCCGTAAATTATACATGTTGGGGGAATACTTTTAAATAAAATAAAACAACCAAAGTCTGGCTAAGGTGACTTCATATTTTTTACCTCCCGTCCACTAAATCAAGGTGTAAAGGTGACATATTTTTAATCAACAATACCTCCCGCGAATTACAGATGGGGATAGCTCAACAGCACCTCCCGTCAATTAAAAATAGAGCCCCAGTATTTACCGCAAACTAATCTAAGTGATGTTTTATGACGAAACAATGGCTCCCGGAAATTATAGGTTTGTTCCAACATATATATCTAGTATTTAACGTGAGGAACATTTGACATAAAACATGAGATTTAAATTTTTTGATGATGAAACAATGGCCCCCGTAAATTATACATGTTGGGGGAATACTTTTAAATAAAATAAAACAACCAAAGTCTGGCTAAGGTGACTTCATATTTTTTACCTCCGGTCCACTAAATCAAGGTGTAAAGGTGAAATATTTTTAATCAACAATACCTCTCGCGAATTACAAATGGGGATAGCTCAACAGCACCTCCCGTCAATTAAAAATAGAGCCCCAGTATTTACCGCAAACTAATCTAAGTGATGTTTTATGACGAAACAATGGCTCCCGGAAATTATAGGTTTGTTCCAACATATATATCTAGTATTTAACGTGAGGAACATTTGACATAAAACATGAGATTTAAATTTTTTGATGATGAAACAATGGCCCCCGTAAATTATACATGTTGGGGGAATACTTTTAAATAAAATAAAACAACCAAAGTCTGGCTAAGGTGACTTCATATTTTTTACCTCCGGTCCACTAAATCAAGGTGTAAAGGTGAAATATTTTTAATCAACAATACCTCTCGCGAATTACAAATGGGGATAGCTCAACAGCACCTCCCGTCAATTAAAAATAGAGCCCCAGTATTTACCGCAAACTAATCTAAGTGATGTTTTATGACGAAACAATGGCTCCCGGAAATTATAGGTTTGTTCCAACATATATATCTAGTATTTAACGTGAGGAACATTTGACATAAAACATGAGATTTAAATTTTTTGATGATGAAACAATGGCCCCCGTAAATTATACATGTTAGGGGAATACTTTTAAATAAAATAAAACAACCAAAGTCTGGCTAAGGTGACTTTATATTTTTTACCTCCGGTCCACTAAATCAAGGTGTAAAGGTGACATATTTTTAATCAACAATACCTCCCGCTAATTACAAATGGGGATAGCTTAACAGCACCTCCCGCCAATTGAAAATTGAGCCCCAGTACTTCCCGCAAACTAATTTAAGTGATGTTTTATGACGAAACAATTTCTCCCGGAAATTATAGGATTGTTCCAACATATATGTTGGAAGGGAATACTTTAAATAAATTAAAACAACCAATCAAACTCTGGCTAAGATGACACTTCATATTTTTTTACAATACCTCCCGCCAGCTAATCAATGTGTAAAGGTGACATATATTTTAATCAACAATACCTCTTGCTAATTACAAATGGAGCTAGAGCAACAGTATCTCCCGTCAATTGAAAATGATGCGACAACGTACCTCCCGCCAACTACATTCACAATCAAATTTGACCTTAGTACAATTTCATGTTGGCTTAAAATTGTAAGCTAAGCAGAGGCATTTCAAGTTAGCAATTTACAGTAGTGATTTTGACCAGGCGGATTGCACATGCTATTCGCTGAGACGAGAGAAGGTGAGATGTACATATAATCGTTTACGAATTTTGCCCATTGCTTCTTATTCCTTGTCATCTTCCTAGCGTCTTGAACCGTCGTGTTTTTCTTCTCCAAGATCTTCAATATTACGCTATCCCAGCTGTCTTTAGGTCTTTATTCGTTTCTTTTTTTCTACTACGTTTATTACCCATAACTAATAAGTTATAATTATTGTATTTGTGAATTGAACATTTACAGAAAACTGATACATCTTTCACAGCTTTAGGAAGAAATTCAAAATTGGTGGTTCTAGAACACAACCAATTTAATATAAATGGGGGGTAAAGCTGTTCGCGTCCGTGGTAGAATACCACACGTGCCCCCCGGTTAACACGAAATGAACAGCAAACGTCCGCCGCCAAACAATGCGAAAGAACCGTGGTAGAATACCACATGTACTCTCCGGTTAACACGAAATAAACAGTGAACATCCGCCGCCAAACAATGCGAAAGAAATTCGATTTAAGCTAATTACAAGATACATCGAATCGAATTTAAAGTTTTTGTCGCTGATATCTTCATAATATGAACAATTATTTTAAATATATAACACTTACGGACGCAGTATTTAAACGTAGAATTCGAATATTGTAGAATAATCAACGGAGCAACATTTTTCTTTACAATTTCTGCACAATTCACAAGAAATCAAATTTGACTTGGCGATATTTGTTCTACGGATTCGCATAGATGCTCCATCTACAAAGACAATACAGCGGCATGGACAGTGGTTTTCTCAACTGAAATCATATGGAAAATGTAAGTTAAACATCTATTTTGTTATATATTTTTAAATGTTAACAACTTTTGCGTTATTTGTAATGATTTTTAAAAATGTACTAACGATAATAATTATGTAATGAACGAGCAAAATGAAAGCTGTAAAAGAATGACTGAAGTAACTCATTTCTCTTACTATTTCAGATTGCATGCGAGACCATGGGGGCTTCGGAAACATGAAAGTGGCAGCAGAAAAGGACAAAGCACCTTTAGGAGAAACAGGAGACAACTGAGTTGTTGCATTTGGAGCCACATGCCCCAAAATTCAACATGACTTCGGGAACATGAAAATGGCAGTAGAAAAGGGCAGAGCACCATTTAAAGAAACAGAAGACAACAGAGTTTCTGCATTGGGGCGCCACAACCCATAAATTCAAGCGTGCTGTCTGTATGTATAAGGTAAGAATCTTACTAGATTTCATATTATTTGCTTTACAATTCTGTAGCTTTACGGCAATAACAGATATGTTCCATTTAGAATATCTGCAAATTTATCATTTTTGAAATGGTTTAATAGGTGGACTCTTTGGTTGGTCTAAGACTTCAAGGAACTTGGAGAATTTCGATGCAGCGTTCGAGCTTTGGATTTCAACACTGCAGATCTTCTAAGGCAGCTTTTCTAAAGGATTGCTGAGCTCCAGATAAATCTTCTGTAGCGTAGACGACCAGCGATAGATGAACTGGTAAGAAACTTTGTTTTTTTATAAAATATTTAGTCTCATGTTCAATAATGAGAACTTATAATCAAAGGAATATGACTAAAATATATGTATGTCTAAATATTATCTTGTATTCAAATTCGATTTTGAGTACTACATTGAAATAAATATAACTCATGGATGTTTGTATAATATTGAAACAATTTAAACTTAAAATATCGACTATTTATCAATAAAATCAATATCTGGGAACATATGATTAGCATATATATATGTTTCAGGAATCGAACATCAAGAAGACTAGATTAATATAGTAGATTTTAAGTTAGTTTTAAGTTTTTTTAAATGTATTTTCAGGTGTTAATTAAACTTTGGCTCATCGCGCCGTTGAGCAAACACGCGTTTTCTTTAAAAATGAAAATAAATTGATTAATTTGAAGTGCATTCCTTGGCGATTCATCATAAAATCGTGCGTCTACGTTTGCCACCGTGGTATGCGTACTGCGCGGGTTGCCCAGAAGGCCCCTAGGGAGAGTGTATGTGAAAAGAAAAATATATGTATCGGGGCATGAATGATGCGAATGGGCGAGAGAATCAGTGAGAGGGTCAGGAAGGTGGGAGAGATTCGAAACTTGATGTGGGTTCGGGTTTCCTTATTTAACATCACGGTTAGTGGGATGGGTAAGCAGGGTTCGTGCGCGATTTTCCATAATTGAGTGGACTGATATGGTTAGCCATGCTATGTGAAACCAGTTGTTTATTCTGGGGGATCGCTTCGCACTTGTGCGAATGTTTCTAGGGACAGGTTAATTCTTTTGTAAAATTGCTTGCTGACCATCGTCTTGGTCTACGCTCTAGATTGCTAGACTCGAATGAGAAAAGATTAAACAAACCTGAATGCTATCACAGGAAACTCTCTTATGGCGTATATGTGCTCTCCTCATCCGGAGGCAACGTATGTAATCATCATTTAATGTTAATGGCAACGAATAATTAAAGACAAAGTAAAGTTTTTGTTTGATTTAACTTTGTTTGAGCACACGGGTTGATCGCGTTCGGGATAGGTGTCGCGTATAAGACCGGGCGATGTCTTCGGGAGTAGCTCTTCTTCGGCATCCAAGCCGAGTAGATCACATGTAACTGTCTATCTTGTCCTTAGGGAGCTCGCGTTGGCAGGCCGTACATGCAGTGCATCGTGTGGGGTCGGCTTAACCCCCTCGTAAACTACATGTGAGAACCACCCCGGCGTTCTCACTTTTTGTCTTAGCTCGTATATCTCTCTCTCAAACTTCGCGTTTAGCTTAGCATAGTCTAGACATAAGATATCTTGCGTAGACTTAAGATAGCTTAGATATAAGATAGGCAAGGGTTGTTTTTGCTTTTTGAGAGAAAGAAAAAAATTAACGTAACTTCACTCTTTTAGATTTGATATTCATTGAACGAGAAATTAACGTAAGATAGGCTATTTTGCGCACTTCACCAACTTAATATGGGGGGGGGGGTTCTACAATAGCTTAAGTTTGATTATAAAATATTGTACACGAAATTGTATATTTAATAAATGGTATATATGGGGAGCGTGGGTTTGGCATTTGAGGGCGGTTGCTCCCTATATATACAATTTATTAAATAAAGAGTATAGTTTTAAGGTAGTTCTAAGTTGGAAGAACTCCCTGTCACTGTCGTCGAGATTGCAGTGCCGATTGGTGACGCAAACCATGGCTTCCTCTTCATAAAGACTGTGTTTAAAATGTATGTACACAATAAAACAATCTTTTAATTTATATCATGTTTAATTTAAACCCATCACATTAGTCGTACAGTAGGTAGTTTTAGTAAAAATTGAATTTAAGCATTTAGACGCGGTCAGGGTAAAATTAGATTTTAAGTATTTATTGTAAACGAAGCTTTATATTCATAAATATTATATATTTTCGTAAATGGGCGGTTGGGTAATATATAATATAATTTATGTAAAGGTTCGCAATCGGTCTTAAACTGAATAAGAAATCTTGTGCCTTTAACAATGGGAACAAGAAATCTTATTTAGGGACCCCAAGATTTAATTTGTTAAATATTGTAAACGGAACTTTATTTAATATATTATATATTGGGTAGTAGATACCCTGAAAATATATATCTAGAGTTTTGGATCAGTTGTAAAACTAAAATGTTTGTTACCAATTGAAATTATTACGGTTGTATTATTTGTTATTAATTATTTTGCATCTTTATTCTGTAAATAATAGTTTTATCTTCAGATAAACTTTATTTACATGATAAAGATGCACAATAATTAATAACAAATAAATATAACCATGATAATGGTAATTTTATTTGATAACAAACGTTTTAATTTTATATCTAAACCATGTTTGACACTGTTATTAGATTTGTTAACAAATTTAGTAACATTTATGAACTGAATTATAACATCAAACGTAAAAGACATTTGTGTTTAAAAATTCTGTTCATAATTATTTCTTACTGTTTGTTATGAAATTTGATTTAAATATTGTAATAAAATGTTAATGTATAATTTAAATATATTTGTAATTATATATTGCTAATAAACTGTAAAATTGATTTAAAAATGACTTATTTTCTAATCTTTAGTTTTAATTTTTATAATACATCCCTCAAACACATGTAAGTATATAGTTCCTAAGAGTCGTGATCGTATTACGTATATAGTTCTTAAAACAGCCGCCAGGGGGCAGCACCTGTCGGACACAGCGTATACCTCCTGGGAATTGAAACTCGGTAAATCGTGCATGAATGCTTCTTTGATATACCTATTGAGAATTTAATCCATTAACAAATGCACCAAATTTTCTAAAAAATCGTGCATAGATGCTACCTTAAAGTAGCATCTAGGGACCAAATTTTGTAAAAAAATCGAGTATAGATGCTACCTTAAAGTAGCATCTAGGCACCAAATTTTGTAAAAAAATCGAGTACAGATGCTACCTTATGAAATTATGGTTGCCTATATTTTAGGCGCAAAGATATATGATGGGCACAGTTTTACTTGAATTGCAACGTTTATCGACAACTGCTGCACCCTTGCGGCCGTTTTAAAAACTACATACGTGTAAGGAATAAGGAATAGACAAATTATATTTTAATTTATATTTTATTCTATAAAATATTGTACATTAGGGGTAATTGCATGAAATACAACAATGTAAAATACAAATAAACAATTTATACATGTAAAATTAATACAAATTATTATTTAAACATCCCTATTTCTAATTTTTCAGGACAAGGGTAAGTATACATATTTATAAAATACAAAGACTAATAAAAATAAATGCAATTTGATGTGTTATAATTCAGTTCATAAATGTTACTAAATTTGTTAACAAATCTAATGACAGTGTCAAACATGGTTTAGATATAAAATTAAAACGTTTGTTATCAAATAAAATTACCATTATCATGGTTATATTTATTTGTTATTAATTATTGTGCATCTTTATCATGTAAATAAAGTTTATCTGAAGATAAAACTATTATTTACTGAATAAAGATGCAAAATAATTAATAACAAATAATACAACCGTAATAATTTCAATTGGTAACAAACATTTTAGTTTTACAACTGATCCAAAACTCTAGATATATATTTTTAGGGTATCTACTACCCAATATATAATATATTAAATAGAGTTCCGTTTACAATATTTAACAAATTAAATCTTAGGGTCCCTAAATAAGATTTCTTGTTCCCATTGTTAAAGGCACAAGATTTCTTATTCATTTTAAGACCGATTGCGAACCTTTACATAAATTATATTATATATTTTTTTGGTGTTATTACCCAACCGCCCATTTACGAAAATATATAATATTTATGTATATAAAGCTTCGTTTACAATAAATACTTAAAATCTAATTTTACCCTGACCGCGTCTAAATGCTTAATAATAAATACAATTTTTACTAAAACTACCTACTGTACGACTAATGTGATGGGTTTAAATTAAACAGAACATAAATTAAAAGATTGTTTTATTGTGTACATACATTTTAAACACAGTCTTTATGAAGGGGAAGCCATGGTCTGCGTCACCAATCGGCACTGCAATCTCGACGACAGTGACAGGGCAGGTAGGGAATTCTTCCAACTTAGAACTACTTTAAAACTATACTCTTTATTCAATAAATTGTATATATAGGGAGCAACCGCCCTCAAATGCCAAACCCACGCTCCCCATATATACCATTTATTAAATATACAATTTCGTGTACAATATTTTATAATCAAACTTAAGCTATTGTAGAACCCCTCCAAATTAAGTTAGTGAAGTGCTCCAAATAGCCTATCTTACGTTAATATCTCGTTCAAAGAATAGCAAATCTAAGCCTATCTTACGTTAATATTTCGTTCAAAGAATAACAAATCTAAAAGTGTGAAGTTACGTTAATTTTTCTCTCTCTCTCTCTCTCTCTCAAAAAGCAAAAACAACCCTTGCCTATCTTATATCTAAGCTATCTTAAGTCTACGCAAGCTATCTTATGTCTAGACTATGCTAAGCTAAACGCGAAGTTTGAGAGAGAGATATACGAGCTAAGACAAAAAGTGAGAACGCCGGGGTGGTTCTCACATATAGTTTACGAGGGGGTTAAGCCGACCCCACACGATGCACTGCATGTACGGACTGCCAACGCGAGCTCCCTAAGGACAAGATAGACAGTTACATGTGATCTACTCGGCTTGGATGCCGAAGAAGAGCTACTCCCGAAGACATCGCCCGGTCTTATACGCGACACCTATCCCGAACGCGATCAACCCGTGTGCTCAAACAAAGTTAAATCAAACAAAAACTTTACTTTGTCTTTAATTATTCGTTGCCATTAACATTAAATGATGATTACATACGTTGCCTCCGGATGAGGAGAGCACATATACGCCATAAGAGAGTTTCCTGTGATAGCATTTAGGTTTGTTTAATCTTTTCTCATTCGAGTCTAGCAATCTAGAGCGTAGACCAAGACGATGGTCAGCAAGCAATTTTACAAAAGAATTAATCTGTCCCTAGAAACATTCGCACAAGTGCGAAGCGATCCCCCAGAATAAACAACTGGTTTCACATAGCATGGGCTAACCATATCAGTCCACTCAATTATGGAAAATCGCGCACGAACCCTACCTACCCATCCCAATAACCGTGATGTTAAATAAGGAAACCCGAACCCACATCAAGTTTCGAATCTCTCCCACCTTCCTGACCCTCTCACTGATTCTCTCACCCATTCGCATCATTCATGCCCCGATACATATATTTTTCTTTTCACATTCACTCTCCCTAGGAGCCGTCTGGGCATCCCGCGCAGTACGCATACCACGGTGGCAAACGTAGACGCACGATTTTATGATGACTCGCCAAGGAATGCACTTCAAATTAATCAATTTATTTTCATTTTTAAAGAAAACGCGTGTTTGCTCAACGGCGCGATGAGCCAAAGTTTAATTAAGACCTGAAAATACATTTAAAAGAACTTAAAACTAACTTAAAATCTACTATATTAATCTAGTCTTCTTGATGTTCGATTCCTGAAACATATATATATATATATATATGCTAATCATATGTTCCCAGATATTGATTTTATTGATAAATAGTCGAAATTTCAACTTTAAATTGTTTGAATAGTATAAACATCCATGAAAGATAGATTTCTTTCAATGCAGCACTCAAAACTGTACTCAAAACTGAATTTGAGTACAAAATAATATTTAGACATATATTATAGCCTATTAAATAATTATTATTAGTTTGTGGTATTGGTTAAACCATTTCAAAAACTGTTGAATAAAATTTCGCATGGCAAACGTGTATTTATTACACAAACAAGACACTTGATTTATACGTATAGTGAAGATAAGTGTACAGGGACGGACTGGCTCTTTGGACCGGCCTCCCCTTAGTGAATAAAAGTAATTGTACTCTAGGATTGCGGAATATGCCAAAAACGAGCATTTTCAGCTTATGATTACCGTTCGTATTGCTACAAAGTATAAAGGTAGCATGCATCAAAGACTTTCAGGGAGACAACGCCAAAATAATTCGGCTTCGTCTGCATTATAAATTTTATTGTTGCCTTAATCACGATCTCAGCGGCGGATTTAAGGAAAAGAAATTTTAAGAATAGGCAAAACAGAATACATTTCCTAAGCCACTTGGCAAATTAGTACTATAAATCGAATAATCACAGTATCTATAAGAGCGAAACAAAATTTTAAAAACCAAGTCACTTATGAAATGTTTCATGGATTGCCTATTCATAAATTTTCAGGCGGGAACTTCTAAAATGGGCACCCCGTATATTAGCATTATAACAGTTAACAACATAGGCGCCCACAGGGGGGGTCGAAAGGGTCGACTGACCCCCATTGTATTTATGGACTTTATCCATTTTTAAAAATAAAATTATAATTTTATTTTTTCATTTCAATGTATCATTATATATTTTAATAATTATTGGTAATATTTTCTTATATTTTAATCAAAAATTTATTACATACTATCTATTACTAAGTATGAAATAGCTGAAGTGTCAGAATGAGTAAATTATGTTATGTACTGTTATTATATTACATTAACTTCGGTGTTGTATTTTCTTTAATATGCCGTAGTTTATTCTAATCATTTTATGATCACGTTCTTCTCAAAACTTTCACAATTATCGATTTTACTGTTATATAGAAATAAAGAAATAGAAAAGTAAATAATGAATAGACATTGCATATTTATTTATATTAAAAGTACCTACTAGGGTTGCCGTATTTTGTGAGGAGCGCGATTTAATTAACATTTAATTATTATACATTTTATTTTGAGCAGTTCAATAGAATAATTATATTGTTACTCAGTAATATAATATTTTAATTTAATGCAACATTGTATTTTCAGATTGTCTATTGTCTGTTTCTGTAGATATTGCTTTTTGCTTATGCTCGCATCTCGCATCATAAAGCCTAGTAGAAGGGGCAATTCTACGCTTTTAGAGCGTAGAGTCCGTGCGTTGCGTTCAGAGAAAAAACCGGCGCACAAGCCAAAATTCCCCTGGCGAGTCGAACTTGTGAAAATAGGGATGGTACGATATTGTGACAGGTAGCAGCTGTTTGTTGCGTATAGGTTATAGATATAAATATGGACAAAGATATTCAATCAAACGTCTTTTGTGCGAGTAATAATTATATGTATACTTGTTTATGAATGTTATGTATCGTAAATGATAATAATATTTAAAATAATAACTTTTAAATATTATTTAGTTAAATGTTTTTTGAGCGAGTATTAATAGTCAATATTTGTAGGTTGGGTAATACAACTTCTACTGCGCCGGTTTTTTTTTTCTCTAAACGCATGGACTCTACATACGCATTTTCGTCATAAAATATTGATTTTAATTTTTTAAGAATTTGTTAAATTTGCTTCATTGTAAAGAACTCTATATTATCTTACTTTGCATTAAAACACGTTTGACCTTGAAAATTATTAAAAATTCGCCTGCGGCGCATTTTTTTCTTACAATAGAAATTTCGATCCACCTTGTAAAAAAGTCTGCGGGCGCCCATGTTAACAATATAATACTTGTCAGAAAAAAATAACCGCTATACTCAAAATTTTTGGCTCTGTCGGGTCTAGCAATAAAACTAATTATAACAAAGCGGCATATTGCCGCTTACTACTTGTATTTATAACATTGGATATCAACGCCGCTCTGTTGAAATTCTTGGGTTCGCCACCTACTGTGAGTCCTAGAGTATAGTAAAATAATCTCACTGTTCCTTGAACATAAATGTTATTTTTGTATGCTGCTATAGTTTTATTACTAGACCCGACAGAGTCAAAAAAATTGAGTATAGGCCCACGGGCCTCCTAGAAGTCACGGCCTCTCGGAAATTTCCTGTTTTCCCGCTGGCCCTTTCGTCCATGCACGTGTACCATGCGATATTTTATTCAGCAGTTTTTAAATGATTCCAAGAGTATTTGAAATTTGCATTAATTTTATATTTCGAAAACATATTTGATAAAAAAATAGTGCAGGCCATTCAATTTCTACAAAACTCTACGCCAAAGGAGATATGTCAATTTAAGGGCCTTATAAATTTGCAGAAATTCTAAATGAGACATATCTGCTTTTGCCTTAAAGCCACAGAATTGTAAAGTAAATAGAATGAAATCTACTAAGATTCTTACCTTTATACATACAGAGCAGACAGCACGCTTTTGAGGTTGTGGGGCCCCAATGCAGCAACTCCGTTGTCTTAAGGTGCTCTACCCTTTTCTGCTCCCATTTCCATGTTTCCGAAGCCTCATGGTCAAGTATGCAATCTAAAATAAAAAGAGAAATGAGTTACTTCAGTCATAGTCATCATGTTTGTGAAAAAAAAAAATAATAATAATCACTGCTGTAAATATAAAGAACTAATGAATAAATAACTGATGCGTTGTTGTTATATCACAGCAATCTTTGATGCCTAATTTACAATATATTAATTAATAATAGTAGGTAAATATTGTATAATGCAATTTGTATATTAAAGAATATTGTAATAAATAAAATAAAAACTACAAAAATAACGTAATGATGTGTATCGTTCAAAAAATGAATTGTAGGTAATAAATAATTATTTAACGACAGAAAGGGAGGGAGTTTAGTTGGATACAAATTTAATAAGGGCTGTGTGGAGATGGGAGATGAAAGCTAATTGAAAGAGCGGTGTCACACGTGACTTCACCACTATACTCGTATGTCTTCCGTTGTAACACCCTCGCCCCCTTGCTCTTAAATAAGGGGTTGCCACTGTATTACATGGTTTAACAATTAACACCCTTGTAATACTTTTTTTAGCCATTAGATTTAGACAGAAAACTTTATTTTTCCCAATCCGCATATCGTAAGTAGGCTATTAGGACGGGATGTAAGTATCGTCCTTACTTCCATATACGTAGCTGCCTTACTTCCCTTTTTGTGAAATATGTGCTTTTATTGCAATTTAAACGAATTAATTATTGGGCATTTGGCATCACTTTCAATGAAATTCATCTCTATAAATCGAATTTAGATATGGTGTGTTTCAAGATATTTGCAAATCTACCAGCCTTCGATGTAGCGGTACTTTCTCAAAATCCCGCTAATTAATATATCTGCTTTTATTTATGATTTGTGAAAATTTGGTGTAATATATTCTTTGTTCTGTATTTCTTAATATTCAAGTGAAACATTAAATTCCACACAAATATTTCGTGTGCTGGATTTAAAATATTTTGTTACAACCCTGTCATGTTACCCATCAAGCCGAGGCCATACGAGAATACAGGCCTGAATACTCAGTTCGTGACGTCACAGCGAGCCTCTTGCTGTCACGCCGCGCCTCGAACGCTAACATTGTAAGCATAGGAAGTATACGGAATTTTAAATAAATAGGAATGGAGAATGTGATTTATAAAGATATACAACTCTTAAATAACTATTTAAATATTATGTATTCCCTATTTTATATTCATAACTAAAAAAATTAAATAAGAATTAAGTTAGAAATGGTCTATATACACGAATAAACTCATGTTTCACTTTAAATTGTTTATTTTTGTTCCTATTGTACAAGAATTAAAAAAAAAACGAATGAAAATTATATAACACAGAATATAATATGAAAATGATAATAATAGGTACGTTCAATAAGCCCAGCAAAACAAGCAACCGGAAGTAAAATTTGTTGAACGACTTTGCTAGCCTAGCATTTGCTTGATTTGCTCGCAAGCAATCCAAGCCACAATTTTCTCGCTTGTCTTGCTAAGTGTCAAATATAATGGCGGGAAATACAAATTTTACGTACATAGAGTTAACTTGAACTGTTTCTATTTCTTTATATGGCGTGTATCTATCAATCACATGTAAAAAAAGCTTTGAGAGTTTTTTAATAGATGTTTATAACATTATTAAATTTGAAATATATTGATAGCTTCTTCCAAATTAATCCCACTATCTGAAAATAAATATATAAATTCATTTTCCATATGTTCGCAAACCAAGAAAAGAGATACGACAGATACACAATTACAGAATGTTATATTTGACATCTATATACATTTCTCGATGACAGTTGTGGATGACAGTTCGTCATTTAGCTAGCAAATCGTTCAGTGAACCAAGCAACAAGTTTCGTTTGCTTACCTAGCATTTGCTAGATTTGCTTACTTCATTGAACGCACCTAATGGAACTAAAAAATGATGAATGAAAGACATTTAGGTGCTATTTTGTATACGAGTTGTATTATTTATTTTAATATTTTTGAAATAAACGCTACATTTCCGATTTTCCGTTATTGTTAGAGAGATATATATTTGGGGAATATTGTTAGTCAATTTTATCTTAAATATTGTTAAATGGTTATCTACCTTTTTAAATATTAAATTATTTACACATTTTAACTTTGTTTCATAATTTGCGAGGTCTTGAAAATCAGTAATTTTATCACTGGCAATATTTAAATTAAATTCCAATTTGAAAACCACTTTTATAGTTTCCTACAACAAGAAATAATAGAAATTTGACATTCCGTCCCGCGTTGTGTCGTGCGTCCACTCCCGCTGACTGCTAGAAGTCGACTGTTTGTAGAAGGCTAGACTAGCGCTCGGGACTCTTAAGGCCGTCGCGCACTTGGGCGAAGCGAGGCGAGGCGAAGCGAAGCGCGGCGAAGAGCCGTTTTTAGAATCAACGCGCACTTGCGAGCAGTTTTCAACGAGAAACGGCCGCGTTTGCTTCAAAAGATGGACAGCTCGGAAGAAACGCAACAACGCAGGCACTATCAATACGAGACAAATTTATAAATTATTTTGTATATATATATATATATATATATATATATATATATATATATATATATATATATATATATATATATATATATATATATATATATATATATATATATATATTCTACTACATTCTGTAACCAAGTAGTTAATTTCCATTTTTGTTAAGTCTGCAATACTATTTTGTACAATAGAAATCGTTTAATATGTAAGGAATTTTCAGAACTAAATTTTTTGAAAAATTCTTCTACATTGACTTCATTTTTATTATAATATATTTAGTTTTTTGTTTTAAGTAGTAGTACATATTCAGTTGTCATATCCATATCTATTGGATCAAATATTTAATGAATTGCTTAAAATTCAACATTTTGTAATGTACATTGTTATATTTACAATTAATAAACTTAATATACATAGCATATCATACCGGTTATATTCATTTCTTCTGCTACTTCTAACCAGCAGTTGTCTTTCAATGTCTGATTAAAATACTCGACACATCCTATATCGTACAGATCTTTATATTTTGAAACCAGAAGAACTAATTTCTCTTCTGTGTTTGACATTTTCATAGAACCTATACGTATTGTTTGATATGAAACGTGTGAAATTTTAATTCTAAACCGGCTATTTCCAATGTGTCTCGGGCGTATTCGTTCTGATTTAGGTAGCTGCGCTATCGCACACTTCAGCTCAGCGAAGCGAAGAGCAGAGAAGAGCAGAGAATATTCTCCCCGAAGTATTCCGGCAAGTCGCTTCGCTGCTCTGCTCTTCGTTTCGCCAAAGTGCGCGTATACCCATAATAATACAGGGTGGGGCAGAAAAACCTATCCGATTTCAAAACGTTATAAAATTAAAACCACTCAACTTGTCAAAAAAATTTTTTATTAACATATCGCAAATTTTATGCCATTTTTAAATTTAAGTTTTGAAAAGCACATCACTCAAATGTCGTCCTTGGGAGCGGATACACTGATTTAGGCGCTCGCGGTAGCTTTCCATGACTTTCACCGTCATTTCCACAGGAATTTCTTCAATTGCCCGAGCAATTTCCCTTCGTAAAGCAAGAAGGGTCCTTGGTCGATGCTGGTAAACCTTCGATTTGAGGTAACCCCAAAGGAAGAAGTCACATGGAGTGAGATCCGGTGAGCGCGGCGGCCAGCCAAGATCACCTCTCAGGGAAATGAGGCGACCGGGAAATGTCCATTGATCGTCGCGATGTGTGGGCGGTTGCACCATCCTGTTGAAACCACACATTTTCCACGCCATTTTCTTCCATTTTGGGTCTAAGAAAATTTTCCAGCATGAAACAATAGCGCTCGCTGTTGACCGTTACGGTTTGCCCATTTTCTTCAAAAAAGTAAGGCCCCCAGACGCCTAGGCGGGAAAGAGCACACCACACAGTCACTTTTGGGCTATGGAGGGGTTCCTGATGGATTTCTCGAGGATTTTCGTCACTCCAATATCGAAAATTCTGCCTGTTAACGGCACCACACAGGTGAAAATGGGCTTCGTCCGTGAAGAGCACAACATCGTCGTTTGGGAGTTCTCGGAGATCGCGACACAGGTTCGTACGGGTTTCAAAATCCCTTTCACTTAATTCCTGTGCAACAACCATTTTGTAGGGATGCATTTTGAGGTCCCGGTGCAAAATGCGCCGAATACTGCGGTTGGAAATCGCCAAAGCGAGCGAATGTTTTCGCGCCGAACGACGCGGGGAACGTTCAATCGCGGCTCTCACATTGGCCACGTTTTCAGGTCCTGTTGCTGTCCTGGGACGTCCAGGCGACTTCTTTTTCAATGCTAAACTCGTCTGTCTAAAATTTGACACACACACTTTAATCATAGCGTGATGTGGAACAGGATCATGACGCCCGAGTCCGAAATGAATTCGAAAAGCACGTTGTGTAGCAATTATCGAACCGCCGCATTCGATAAACCGCTCAATAACAAAAGCACGATGTTCACCAGACCAAGGCATGTTGACTACTGACAAATGGCATAAAACCGGCTTTCTAACGGTTTTTACCCCACTACTCTACCTGCTCCCTCTTCTGGGAAAAAGGGATTTGAAATCGGATAGGTTTTTCTGCCCCACCCTGTATATTGAATGAAAAAACGGCTCTTCGCCGCGCTTAGCTTCGCCTCGCTTCGCTTCGCCCAAGTGCGCGACGGCCTTTAGCTACGCGTGACGCATAGAGGAGGGATAAACATTCAGGCCTGTATTCTCGTATGGCCTCGATCAAGCCCATTTAAGAAGCCACCCGCTGCGTAAGTCGAGGCAGGTACGTTTGCAAATATCTTGAAACAAACTACACAATTCTTAGACGCGTTCGCACTCCCTTCTAGAGCCTCTATCGATACCGTTTATGAATTTAATTTTCATTTTCTGAAAACTGTGACTGAGCAATCTTTGGCTGTATGTAGGTTATCCAACCGAGACGAATTTATAAGGACTAGAATCGAATCTCGAAAAATAATACCAAAATTTAATACAGAAAAATCTGATGTGGCCAACACATAACCTTTCGCCAGATATTTTACCTGGTTGTATGCATAAAACGAAAAATATTTTTAAATACAAATACATATATTCATGTCTCACTACAAAATAATTCTCACATATATTTGCAAAATCTATGGGATATTTTAAAATAAATTATGTACAATACTTACATTTTTTTTATATTCAATATCCTGAAATTTTCTTTTTCTACTTTCCTTTTCTTTTTCTTTATATTCGTCATTTTTTCGCAAATTCCTTTTATATTCTTTTTTACGTATATTCTTTTGCGTTGTTGACTTTTTTTTATTTTCATAATCTTCATAATAATATACAAATATTTTTGACAGAGGCATACAAATATTTTTGACAGTGACATTTATGTGTCAATTACAAACATTTGAATTTCTTGCCTTGTAGTAGTTTGATCTGAGATTTTTTACATCAAATTATTTTATGTGCCTTTCTTTATCTCTAATTCTATAGAAGATATAATAATGAATTTATATTTATCGAATAAAGAATTTAACGTTCTTTAATATAAGTATTTACATAAATTTTCGATAAATAATATTTAGACGATTTTTTTCTTGTAACTACTACTTCCGGTTGTCCAATTGTTACCAAAACTGACTGAACTCTTCCCATTATTGTTATATTGAGGAATCCATAGTTAAAAATGTCTTCAGTCTCATAGTATTTGAGATATAGTGAATCCAACATTCACACACACACACACACACACACACACATCCATACACACACACACATACGGACATCATCGTAAAAATGTTATAATCGGATACTAGGGACCTTAAAAGGTGCTTATTCATTAAAATTTGGATATGCGATTTTTAGCATGAATACAATACCTCTCTTAGCGAGAGGTAAAAAGGATATTTTATTAATTAACAATATTCTCTTTTATTTTCATTATATTAAATTTTTAAAATGTGTGTGACATATCATCAATGATATGTTTCAAAAATATTAATAAATAAACAAAAAAAAATTGTAGATAACCTCATTATTGTTCCGAGATATTGTTTTTGTATACGCAGTGATCAACTACAACCCTAGGTTTATATTGTTAAAATTATTGGCCACCATTATACTCTAATATTTTACTTAAATAATAATAATAAATAAAGGGAAACTGGCTTAATGAAATATTTACTATCGTAAATAATAAAAATATTTCAGCGACATTTTCTTCTACGCGAGAAAATCGTATCCACGTGCTAGTATTTACGTGCGGACGCATCTGTTGGTATTCTAGTTAGCTGGGAAATTAAATAAAAGGCTCTAGCTGCCAGCTGGGACTTGGCGCATCCCTAGGGTTGTTCCCGATGTTGCACATCGATTCGGGAAGACTACAGGATACAGCAGACAGGAACGACACAAGATTGGCAAATTTTCCTCCCAATTAAGTGGATAAGAAAAAGGATATTATTCGTGCAGCAATGTCAACATTTCGTATTTTTTGGAATGCAATATATACAGTGGACCCCCGGTAATCCGGCCCCTGTCTAATCCGGCACCCCCTGTACTCCGACATGACCCCACCACTAATGTGCTCGACGCATAGGTATTGTTTTGATTCTGATTGCTTAGTTTGAATTTGACTACATGTGATATCGAATTGATGAATATTTTCATGCTTCATAGTATGATGATGATTGATTCATAGTATGATTTTTATTCATAATTTATGATTATTTTAGTATGTACATTTGTTTGTACACAATTACATATTTCCTAATGTAAAGTTATTATTGTTTGTAAGTTCTATAGCATTAATGACGTTAATTTCATAATAAAACGTAAGCTCTCTACTGTGTTGTTTAATTTACTAAATTTGACATACATAATGAAGTATGATTTGTACTTCAGAGTATAACATATAGAATCTTATCACTGGATCTGTAATTTGTCGGATTACAAGGTACTCGTTTGTAAAAAATTCCGGACTATAGGGTGTCTTAGGCAGTACTCTATAATCCGACAAATTCGATAGTCCGACACTGCCCTGCAAAACGTTTGTCGGATTACCGGGGGTCCACTGTATTGTCTTTTGTGACGTGACACAGGTTTTTACCTCCCGTTATCCTTGGTAAGGGAGGTATAGGGAACGTGCTAAAAATCGCATATCAAAAACGTTTTAAGGTCCCTAGAATCCAATTTTAACATTTTCACGATGATGTCTGTGTGTATGTGTGCGTGGACCCTCCACTCTAACTCAAATACTATCATTTAGAAAATATTGAAACCTGGTATTTCGAACTTTTTCTGTAATGGAAAAAGTCCATTAGATTTTGTTGAAAATCGGATAACCGGAAATGGCACTTTACTAGAAGCTCAAAATAGTTTTTCTTCGAAAAATACCTTTAAATGTTATTTTTTCGAGATTAATGTTATTATAAAAATTAAAGCTTATTAGATTTTCTAAAGATTTGCATTAATACTTTTTCTATATATTTTATGGATAAATTTATAAAATTATCTATAATTTAAATCCCAGAGCTTTAAACAAACAAAACGCAGTTATTCAAATGTATGTAACTGACAGATAAATGTCCCTATCAAAGAACTAATCATTTCAAAATAATATTAGTAACGTTAAAAAGGAAAAAGTAAATGGAACAATAGAAACAGAATTCAATACACTTTCCAGCATAACTAAATAGTGTGTTCAAAAAAAATCCTAACTCAGAGTAGGCTATGAACAGAGAAACGTATGTCTGATCATTATTCAATTCAAAAGTCAAGTTGACAAAATTTATCTTGAAATATAAATTTAAGAAGAATAAACAATAAAGAAGGATGCAGTATATTGCCATTCGTCGTATTCTAATTTGTTTCCATTTCTAAAATAAGATTCAAGAAGAAAAGCTTTGATTTCCTTAGATAACATTTTTGACAATATCTCGTGTCAAATAGACATTTAATTAAATAATTTTTAAATTGACATACGTTTCTTAGTTCAAAGCCTACTCCGAGTTAGGAATTTTTTTGAACACACTGTATGTAGGTATGTATTTAGATTAATAAAAATTGAGGATTCACAAATATTTAAGCTAATCCTCATTTTTGGATTAGTGAATTCTACGGGTGAATTCTATTCTATCCCGGTATTTAAAATTTAATTTTTATTTATTATAGCTCCGGTGTCTCAATAGTTAAAGCAACGCCTCATGTCATGAGTGTCCTCGGGGCTCTGGGTTCGAATCCCACTAAGGCATGGATGTGTGTGAATGTGAACCCCCTCTGTAATTGGGATTTAATCCCGTTGAGGAGTTTAAAAAAAGGTAGTTACTTGGATTAGATTAGACTATATTTTAAGAACCTGCCAAAATTAGAGTAAAATTCGCTATTCCTAAAATAGGGATTAGTTTAATCTTTTTTGTGACTCGGGCGGTACATGGCGGGAGGTATTGTATTGGCCACACCAGATTTTTATTTATTTGGAACTACTTTAGGGAGAGGCCCGGTTAAAATTCGACTTGCTCCCTTTTAAGGTCCAGCCTAATAAATGCGTGTTAAAAAAGTAGTAAATACAAATAAGTATATTTTTTTAAGAAAATATTTATATATTTTAAAATAAATACAATAAATTACAATTTTTGAAATCTACGCCTAGACCGTAATATATAGGTACAATTCATAACAAGCTTATAATAATGTGATCTTTATAATAATCACAAATGAAAAAGGTACATATGTGTTTGGCACAAGTTATAATAAATAATTCTACAAATATTCCTGCAAAACAATATCAATCTTAATATACAAAATTTACATCTTATCGAATAACTTTCTTCATTAACATGTATTCGTTTCTTCCTATACATCTAGTACATGGTTAAGATATGCAATATAACAAATTGCTAGTCTGAGTATTTCAATCTTAGAGAGCTTTTTATCCGGGGGAAGTGTTGGCAGAAGCTTCCTAAGCTCTGCAAAAGCTACGTTGAAAGCTTCAACTCGGATTCTTTCTCTAGTCGCGTGAGCCGTGCGGTATTTTTGGGTAGCACGACGTCTTCTACGACGCTCTTCGCGGGTTAGAGATGCCATGTCGCCTCGTTCTCTACAAAAAGAAGAATGTATAGTGAAGGAGTTAATTGTTTAAATACTCTATTTTAACGAGGGCCCCGGAAATGAAGCTCGTAGTACCAGTTTTTACTTCCTTGTACGAAGTAAAGGAAGTATTGTAATCGCGAAAAATTTCGGTGTCCAGATTTCAACGGAAATATCCATTTTGACCATCCCTGAATCCATTTTGACTAATTTCGTCGTGACGTCTGTACGTACGTACGTGCGTATATATCTCGCATAACTCAAAAACGGTAAGCCGTAGAAAGTTGAAATTTTGTATTTAGGACTTCTATAACATCTAGTTGTGCACCTCTCTTTTTGGTCATTACATAATTTCCAGAAATGGTACTTTATGTGAAGCCTATAATATATTATAATGAAAAACTATATTAAAATATAATCCAAAACTTTTCAAATTTAGTATATAAGACTTTTATATCAATTGGAATAACATAGCAGATTTTGGTTAAAACAGGCTAACCGGAAGTGATATATTACCTGAAGTTGTTAACAGTTTTTCTTCAATAAAATGGTTTCATTTTGATTTTAGAAATAAATACTTCAAATAAGAGTTTTAGAGAATTAAATTCTGCGTCTAGCACATCAAGTATTATTAAATTAGACCTTTGTATAAGCGAGATATGTAAATTTAAAACTTATATACTTTTTGGTTTTTGTAATGAAGCTTGCTATGGATTAGGACAAAAAATAACAAAAAAATAAAAATAGATGTTAATGTCAAATTACGTCAAATACGTGCAATTTTATAATTGAGTCTATACTTCATATTAGTCTTGCGTACAAGGAAGTCGTGTGTTGTCCACATCAGATTTTTTCATAATAGGTAGTTATTTATGTATCAAGGCACTGAAGTTATACTTTTTATAGGTATATAATTATATATGCTGGTAATCTCGGACACTGAAGTTATTGTAAATGTAAAGAACATTCCAAATTATGTGCTCTGAACTTTTAATGACGCTTTTTGTATACTTTAAGGTGCATTCACAAATGAAAATTCGGTTTAGATTTATGGTTTATACTTTAGCCTCATAATATGTAATGACTCCATTCACACTTCAGAATTTAGGATCTCTAAATCCAAATCATAAAGCTAAACATTGCAAGGTCCAAACTTTAGGTTTATGATTTAGTTTGACGTCACAAACTTCACCAATGAGAACGAGTCTGAAATGATATAGATATACATATACACCCACACCCATCTTTATTTAGTATCCACTTGGTGGATTCAGCTTTTTAAACAAATGCGAGAAGAACATGGAGACTGTCATAACTTAATTGCTGAAATATAACCAATAATGCCAAGCGAATAATAGTTTCACGGTGCACAGGTGTCTTGTTGAGTACTGGTCTATCGATATTTTAATCTTGTTTTTGAAGCATTTACACAGATGTCTGTACATATCAAAACTAATTTTCAGGTAATTTAAACTTATATTTATGAATGACTTACTTAAACCTAAACAAAAACCATAAACATAATTTTCATTTGTGCATACATCTTTAGTGGCGATTACAAGTAAATAAATGCTGCAATTCTGAAAAAATCTTAAGTATTACAGATCTGTAAATCTGTAAATAATGAACAAAATCGCAATGAAACCTGCCACTCTTATATATAATTTTATATTAATCAACAAAAATTGATGCGTTTTTGTCAGTTTTTTTTTCAGATTTACAGATTTTTAAGACTTACTGATTTGAAATAATTGCATAGGCTTCCACAGTCTGAGTCATGAGAAACATTCGTTTTCCGGGAATGGACTGTGTCATATTTTGAGTCAGAGCTCAACGTTTCGCCCGCAGTCGTATGGGGCATCTTCAGGAGCAAGGGGGATAGTACTGTCTTAAACAAGGTTACCTGACGTGTCGACCACGCTAGAGGCCGAGTTTAAGCAACAAAGAGGGAGACTTAGTTTACAAGGTTACTCGACGAGCCACATGTGGAAACCGGTGATTCTCGGAACACGACACGCCCAATCTACCATTACGAACTCGATTCTCATTGGTCCTCATTAGCTTTGCTCATCTACCGTATCTTTAGATTAGTATATAACTGTGTTCTCGGCCTTCCTTCGTCACTTGGTTTTATTTGGCCTCTAGCGTGGTTTACACGTCGGGTAACCTTGTAAACTAAGTCTCGCCCTCTTGTTGCTTAAATTCGGCCTCTAGCGTGGTTGACACGTCGGGTAATGTTGTTTAAGACAGTACTATCCCCCTTGCTCCTGAAGATGCTCCATACGACTGCGGGCGAAACGTTGTGCTCTGACTCAAAATATGACACAGTCCATTCCCGGAAAACGAATATTTCTCACTTACTGATTTGTTCAGAATTGCAGTAATAGTTTATAAAACAAGTATCATAAGGCAATCTGTTAACGTACTCATATTAGATCGGGCTCGTCAAATATTATAGTCCAAGATCCCAGGGCCCCCAGACGTAACTTATTTTCTCAAAGATGAAATGTGTGGAATAGAGTAGTATTCCTATGTACATTGAACGCACGCATACCTGCTAAGTTGGGTAGACGGCCAATTTACAGGTATCAGGTGCGAAAGGTAAGCAAAAATTGGACTTACTTCACTTAAATTCTGAAAGCTGATTTTTATGTATGGCTTATAGAATATTAGTACAAAATAATATTCAACACTCCCAGACACTTCCGGTCGGCCTTAACTTCCGACAGACGCTTTAAAGCTCACACAAAAATACATGAACTTTACTTATTTTCTGATGCTTGATTTTTATATGTTACTTAGGGGACTATTTCAAACCTATATGTACACAGCCAGACAAATGCTAAGGGCCAAACATCCCCCCAGACACAAAAAACATTCTGCTATGAGTATGAGCGCGGGGGACTATACACGCGTTTCAGAGCGAGCGAGATAGCCATGTAAACTGATTTCCCCCTCTTAAACTTACAGTCTGCTCTACTTTACTGTGTGTTTGCACAGTAGCATCCTAAGTGGCACAAAAATATTTTGTGGAATTTTAGTCCACAATTTTTAATTTTTGACTTATTGTTCAATAAATTTTATCGAAAAGTCAACATTTTCTGTGTCGCGTGGGATACAGTATTATATTGAGTTTGTAAGAGCATAGATGTTAATTTAGAAAATAAATATAGTTTAAATGTATTTTTTTCAGGTGCTACAGAGCAAACACACAGTAGAGTAGACTGTATGTTTAAGAGGGGGAAATCAGTTTACATGGCTATCTTGCTCGCTCTGAAACGCGTGTATAGTCCCCCGCGCTCATGCTCATAGCAGAATGTTTTTTGTGTCTGGGGGGATGTTTGGCCCTTAGCATTTGTCTGGCTGTGTATATATAGGTTTGAAATAGTCCCCTAAGCAACATATATAAAAATCAAGCATCAGAAAATAAGTAAAGTTCATGTATTTTTGTGTGAGCTTTAAAGCGTCTGTCGGAAGTTAAAGCCGACCGGAAGTGTCTGGGAGTGTTGAATATTATTTTGTACTAATATTCTATAAGCCATACATAAAAATCAGCTTTCAGAATTTAAGTGAAGTAAGTCCAATTTTTGCTTACCTTTCGCACCTGGTACCTGTAAATTGGCCGTCTACCCAACTTAGCAGGTATGCGTACGTTCAATGTACATAGGAATACTACTCTATTCCACACATTTCATCTTTGAGAAAATAAGTTACGTCTGGGGGCCCTGGGATCTTACTCTATTACATTTGTTTTTAACTTATCGTATTTGAATCTATTTATATGTTGCGACTTTGTGAGATATTTTTATCATATTTGCATCAATACACACGTCTCATAAATTCTCATGAAAGCTATCACTTTGGCATATTTACGCCGGAAATAAACACATATGCCAAAAGCAGTAAAACACCCCTGCACTTACATCATGTCTGAAAGTCAATGACTAGCTTAAGAGAAGATACATAATATAAAACAACTTCTATAGTATTTCCGGGATCTGTAGTTCACGTAATAAACTTGATTATTGATGGGAGACTTTAATAATAAATGTGAAATTATATAAAATGTAAAACGATACCTAGTTACCTCCTTCTGGGCGTGGAGGACATGTGCATCGGTCCCGTGGTTGTGCTGATGGCGTGCAGCATTTCTTGCTGACTGCTGCTGTCGTCTGAATAGCCCTGTAGGCTCATTGCATCACAGGAATATTCAGATATACTCTAAAATCAAACAATTATGTTTTCTTTTCTAATAAATAAATAAGGATATTTCAAATGCATCCATTATTGTGTTTCTGGTGCGCATTTAAAACAATTGTTAATGTACCAAATTTTGTGCACCATAATTCTTCTTTTCGTTTATTCCTGCGTTCATATATTTGAATACTATAAATAATAAGTACTACAAGTTTTATTTTAGTGTATAGATCCAATTATAAGCGAACTCTATTGTTTGGGAACAAATTAAGATTACTAACGACGTCATACATGTAGCTGGAAGAAGTATGAATCTGAAGTTGAATGTTGATAAATCCAAGGTATTAGTATTTGAAAGGAGTAAATTGGTAACTGTGTGCAATGTGTTGGTGGATGGAGTGAAACTGGAACAAGTAAATGAGTTTGTATGTTTGGGTAGCATGATGTCAAGGGATGGTCGAATTGATAGAGAAATTGAAAGGAGAGTGAGTGCGGGGTGTAAGGTAATAGGTGCTCTGGGTACGTTTGTTCGAAACATAAACGTATCTAGAGAAGCTCGGTTAAGTGTGTATAATGAAGTGCTAGTGCCTGCTTTGATGTATGGAAGCGAATGTTGGGCGTGGACGGGAAAGCATAAAAAGAGAGTGTCTGCCGTGGAAATGAGGTATTTACGTGGTGTATGTGGATATGTAAGACGAGATCGCGTGAGGAATAATTTGGTGCATGAAGAATGTATGGTTAGGAAGAATGTTGTTAAGAGAGTAGGAATAAGCCAGTTGAGATGGTTTGGTCATGTGGAGAGAATGAAGAGTGAACGGCTGATCTAGATCCTTTTATATATTCAGATCTTGATCTGGATTTAGATCTAAAATAAGGATCTGTGATCTTAAAAAAATATCAAATATACGAGAAAATCCAAGAAGAAATTGAATACAAGTAGGCTGTAATTTATTTAACTCGCTTAAAAAATTCAATGGCATAATGATTGTTGATGTTGATGATGTTTAAAATTATTATTTTTGTTTCTGTTTCCACTTTATTCATTAAATTAGTATTAATAAAACTAAGTAGTAATGTATCTACCTAATTTTTCTTCCCATGTCTAATCATAAGGCTAGGTATATTCCTTGTAATTTCTTTACTTCTTCTATTCCTATTTATTTAATAAGAAATAAAAAGCATTTGAAAATCGTAACTGATCTTTTTATGATCTAAGAAAAACAGATCCCAAATTCCTGATCTGATCTGAAGAAAAAGATCCAATCGCAGAAATTAAACTATGATCTGATCTAGAACATATTAATTGTAAACATCTTGATCTTGGTCTAGATCCTTTGTAAATTGATCCATCAGAACATTGCTTGTTATAGAAGATACTATGTCATAGTTCATGGTACGATAAAGAGAATTGAAAGAAGTTTTATTCTGAAATAAATTCTGCACAATCTGTCAACTTGTAATAGCTGTGGGACTGTAAAGCCGATCAAACGAATAAGCTTTTTTATAAATTAAAATCTAAAAATCAAGCTGTTCCAAAAAACAATATTTGCTGGTTTTTATCAAGGTTTTTATAAATGACGTTGAATTTGCAACAAGTGGCGTAGTACTTAGATATTTAGTAATGCCTGTTACTTTCACTAATGAAGAATACACAGACATGCATTTGGTTTACGGAGAACTGGAGAAGTGTGCGAAAGCATTATCCATTGATAAAAAGTATCTTATCCATAGCTTCTGACTATAACTATAAACCTTAAAAAATGGTGTTGTTTCCTCTCAAACTATTGTGATTTTTATATAATTCTTTATTCAAATAAATAATTGTTATTAGTTCAACTTGAAGTGTTTTAAAATTGCAACAAACACATTAGAAGAGATATTATTGTAGATTACGATACATTACAACAACCTTGTAATGTAAGGCATGTTACTTACATAACAGCCTATACCTACATATATAATCCGTGCGGATACTTGTTAACTTAATAGCATATACAAAACGAATCATTACAATTTTATTCTTATTCTAGAATAATAATCTAATCAATAATAATAATAATCTAATCGAATAATAGAAACGATTTTTCCCCTTGTTCACACATTCACACCCAACCTATGTAACTAATTCAATCACATAACCGAATTAAATATCGTGTTTGCGTGATTGATAACGCTGATTATATCATCACGAATTATGATGTTATCCTTAGGGAACATACACGGCTCCCGTCTCCCATGGGATATGAAATTATTTCTGCAAATCGAGGGGACAGAAAAGGCTAGTTTTACGCCAAATAGGGAAAGTAGCAATAGGCCAATAGGGTTAATAAGAAAAATACGACTGGAATAGGCTTATTTTGAATACAAGTTGTGATTTGAAAAAATAAGGGATGAATATGAATTCCAAAGGGAGTCGTTCAGTTTTACAGCTGGTATTGGTAATACTTACATCAATATTAGATTTTATAGTCGTGAATTTATATCGCATTTATTATTCCATTTGGATACACTGATTTATAAAATCGAAATTTTAAAATTTAAAATCCCATACATTCTTTAATACCCAAATATCACTGTCTAAGCTTTAAGGCATGGTATTTTCACCACTACTTAAACATTCTATTAACTTAACACCCAGTTCCAAAAAAAAGGCGCATCGAAATATCGAAAAATTGACACTTGTATAATTTTTTTAACATACGTCAAAATTATTTCGAATTTTAAATGACAAACAAACCAATTGTAAAAACTACGCAAATGATGGGAAATTTCTACATACAGGCTGTCTCACAACTCGCGCCTCAGAGCGAATGAGGAAACACGAGATGTGTAATTTCGAAAAAAAAATCTCTAGCTATTAAGTGTGGGAGGATTGTTAGGTAATACTATCATTGTAAAGCAAGATTTTCAAGATTGAAAGGAAATTGACATTAAATGGTTTTGGGACATACAAATTGTATAATGGGATTCTCCACCATTTTTATTTTTATCTTTTTATTGAACTTCATGTAAATTGAAAGAAATTTATAATTTTAGAAAGTCATTATTGTTATTCGTTAAACCGTAATAATTTTTTTAATATTCCGTGGCGTAGATAACTTGATGATTTTGTTTTCAACAGTTCGGACTTCCTAATAATTGGAGTCACATAAATTATATATATATATATATATATATATATATATATATATATATATATATATATATATATATATATATATATATATATATATATATATATATATAGTCTGTCTCACAACTCACGCCCCAGAGCGAATGAGGAAACACGAGACTGCACTCGGATGTGTAATATCGAAGAAAAAAAAATCTGATGTGGCCAGCACATTACCTTCCGTCAGTTCTATGTATTTTGTACAAATTTCATACGGAAAGTTCCTTGCTAAATTAAATATTCTATTTCTTGTACATTACCTTCCCGCAGTTGCATGTATTTTATGCAAATTTCATTTTGTGACGTTTTCTATATACAGTGTAATGTATCTGCAGAAATAAAAGATTTATTATTATTATTATTATTATTTCTTGTACATTACCTTAAAGCAGTTGTATGTATTTTATACAAATTCCATACAGAAAGCAAAAGATCCTATATTTCCAGTAAAAATTGTAAGACAAACACACTATGTCAATTTCACTTGACACTGACATCTTTCAATCAGAATTTTCTTAATATAGTAGCTGTTTTCATAGCTATGGCTACTTTATGAAATTTAATTTCTTTATAATTTTTTAGCTCTATATCCATTTAATATTAAGTATAAAATGCAGTCAAATCGTACAGAGAATAAAATATACTTTAATATTTATAATAACATCAAATGTGAAAAAATTATATTTAACATAGTTTTTTCAAGAAAAACTGTTAAAATCTTCAAATGATGGTACTTCCGGTTGACCAATTGTAACCAAAATCTAATCAGCTCTTCATATGGATGTAACGAAGAAGTACACGAAAAAATTATAATTTTTGTAACAGTAGTATTAGAGTTATCGCAGACGAAAATTTTGTTACACACACACACACATCCACACACACACACATCCACACACACACACACACACACATACAGACATCATCGTAAAAATAGTAAATTCGTATTCTAGGGACCCTAAAACGTGCTTATTGATTAAAAACTCATCATCGAATTTTTTGACCAAAGACAATACCTTCCTTACCTAAAGGTGACGGAAGGTAAAAATCTAGCTTAAAAGAAATTCGAAAAAAGACGTCTTAAAATCAATCAGAGATCTACACCTGTAACGTGTGTTTGCCGTAATTTTAAGTTCCTAGGGTTTTATACAAATCAAATCTTCTTTAAAATGTGTGGGCGACTGTAGTTTTCGAAAAATGTCAGTGTCAAATTAAATTTGACAAAGTGAATAAAAAAGGCAAATTCTTACCATGTATTTAGCCGCTGATTACTCAGAAATGATTATAATTTTCGGAGACTGTGGACGTAACGCCAGAGAGGCAGCACGAGTCCATTCGGAACGTTTTCCGGATAGAAATCTAAATTTGTTGACATTGAAAAGTCAACTCTTAAAGTGTCAAAATTACAGTGTCAACAAATTTTGTAACTCACTAGTAGTATTTTTAGAACCTAGCAACCAGTTTTATTTTGTAATAATATCATCACACCTCAAGATATCCTTCTTGTAACTCCGTTATGCAAGCAGCCGCAAATTATTTTCTTCTATTTGTTGGCAACCTAATGTCGTCGGCAAGCGTCAGTTTCGTCTGGGGCGCGAGTTGTGAGACACCCTATATATCTTTCTATAGGCGCCGAAAGCATAGGTGCTCTGAGTGCGCAAGCACCCATATCAAATTTGTAATGGGTGTGGAGCACCCATACAAATTACTCAGTTATTGGTGTTTTTACCTTCCGTCACCTTTAGGTAAGGAAGGTATTGTCTTTGGTCAAAAAATTCGGTGGTGAGTTTTCGATGAATAAGCACGTTTTAGGGTCCTTAGAATACGATTTTACTATTTTTACGATGATGTCTGTATGTGTGTGTGTGTGTGTGTGTGTGTGTGTGTGTGTGTGTGTGTGTGTGTGTGTGTGTGTGTGTGTGTGTGTGTGTGTGTGTGTGTGTGTGTGTGTGTGTGTGTGTGTGTGTGTGTGTGTGTGTGTGTGTGTGTGTGTGTATGTATGTGTGTGTGTGTGTGTCTGTGTGTGACAAAATTTTCTAATGCGATAACTCTAATACTACAATTCCAAAAATTATAATTCTTTCGTATTTCTCTTCGTTACATCAATGTGAAGAGCTGATTAGTTTTTGGTTATAATTGGTCAACCGGAAGTACCCTCATTTGAAGATTTTAACAGTTTTTCTTGAAAAAACGATGTTAAATATAATTTTTTCACATTTAATGTTATTATAAATATTAAAGAATTATTTATTCTCTATACGATTTGAATGCATTTTATACTTCATGTTAAATGGACATAGAGTTAAAAAATTATAAAGAAATTAAATATCATATATATTAGTCAGCTTTGCTATAACTTTGGAAACAGCTGATACATTAAGAAAATTCTGATTGAAAGGTGTCAGTGTCAAGTGCAGTTGACAGTATGTGTATGTTATAATTTTACTGGAAATATAGGATCTTTTGTTAGAAACTTTCTGTATGGAATTTGTATAAAATACATAAAACTACCTTAAGGTAATGTACAAGAAATATAATCTTTTGCAAGGAACTTTATGTATGACATTTATACAAAATACATAGAACTGACGGAAGGTAATGTGCTGGCCACATCAGATTTTTTTATTCAAAATTACAATTTAACGCAATTTCTGAGTTACCGAGTTAAACATGAAAAAACTCAAATACCAACTGTTATTTTTAAACCTTACAATGGCCATGTGCATTATTTGATATGAATTTTCAATAAACCCCTGTTTATGACTAGCGAATGAAAGTTGACGTTTAGATTATTTAATAGATGTGGTTTCTTTTGAAAACGTTTCCCTATATTTGATTGAAAGGAAACTGACCCTTATGTATTCCGTTACAGATTAGAATTGTACTCAATATCAGGAGCCATTTAAAATGACCTTAGCAACAGGATTCAGGGATGTAATTAAAAAATTTAATACCGCAAATTCTAGTTCGTTCGTCTCAGGTGTAAGCAACCCTCGAGTCGGAGTTACTGTTAGAGGAAATTAAAAATAATCCTATTTCATAGAATTGCCAAATTAAATAGTTTAAAGATCAAAATATTTTGTTGTAATGGACATATACGAAAAATGTTTAAAATATTTTAAACGCACCCCTGTTTTGATATTCAGTTACCCTAGTCGGCCATCTATTTTCAGCCAGACATAGTAATGTATTTCTGTGCTTTCCTAGTCCAGTATTTGCATGGGTTTATGCAAAAATTTCATACCTGAATATTTAGTACAATTCTATTCTTCTCTAGGGGTTCAAAAGAAACCACATCTATAAAATAATTTAAACGTCAAATTTCATTCGCTAGTCATACCATACTCTGTACTGTTGGTTTCCTTAATTGAATATATAAATAAATAAATAAGTGCTTTAATTCTATTAGGCACTGTATCCATAAGCTCTGCAAATTTTTCTGATATACTAGGTCTGTTCGTTTCGCTACTTTGCGTCTACGGTTTACTGCCGCCTCCATACAAAGTATATGGGCGCGGCAGTAAACCGTAGATGCAAGGTAGCGAAACGAACAAACCTATTATTGTCTCATATGTTTTAGGTAGGTTTAACTATAAATATTATATTTTTACGAAGTAGTTATTGTTATTTATTGTACTCGTACCAAGTAAAGGATTTCGGTAGAAGCTAAATTTGGACTAGAAAATGACCATTTAATCGTCGGTCAAACTTGGCTAACAGTTTTTGTAAATCAAGTCTATTTTTAAACTAGGTAGTCGAAAGAATTTTGCAGATATTTTTTACCATTTGTGTATAGGTTTTATAATTGTTGAAAATGTAAGCCGGTAATATTAGTCCTATGAATTATGGTGCACAACATTTTCCAAACAATTAATACAAAATATAAAAAATTAATTAAAAACAAAAATTCCACCTACCTTTTTGTAAACTTTTCACGTGTCACTTTTATCTCTTCACTATCTGATGTTCTACGCGACTATCACTTACTCCGGATGAATCCGGGCAGCATCCCTCCGGAGTAACCACGCCCCTCATCTCGTTTCCACCAATCACAACCCCCGTATCTTTTAAACACCTCCCCTAATCGATAGTTCCATTGTGCATCATTCGTTTATTAGTGATAAATTACTTCAAAGGCGTGACAAAGGCTTAGTCGATACTTAGCAATTAAAAGCATATATCTCGATAGACTGGTTGTTAAAAAATTACATTTACGTGTAATTACGAAATGTTGACATTGGTTGTTATTGCATTACGCCGCAGACGTATTTAAATGGATAATAAATTAAAATGGATGCACGAAAATAGTTAAAGGTGAAGGACAGAGAATGATTAACATTTTTCGAAAGCAAATAATTTATAAAGAAATGATATGCGAATTAATAAAATTATGACTTATTTATAGATGCCTATAAAGCTGAGCTTTGATTTGAAAGGCTGCATTAATTTTGTCCCAATTTCACCCTAAAGTTTTGAATGATCAAACATAATATTAGTTAATGGTTTTGTATCCATCATTTTGGGATAAAAATAGAGTTATGGATTAAAGCAACAAATTCACGAAACCTATATTAATATTGTAAAAAATCTGATGTGGACACCACACGACTTCCTTGTACGCAAGACCAATATGGAGATGAAGTTAGACCCAATTATAAAATTGCACGTGTTTGACGTAATTTGACATTAACATCTATTTTTTATTTTTGTTATTTTTTGTCCTAATCCATAACAAGCTTCATTAAAAAAACCAAAAAGTATATAAGTTTTAAATTTACATATCTCGCTTATACAAAGGGCTAATTTAATAATACTTGATGTGCTAGACGCAGAATTTAATTCTCTAATTTGAAGCATTTATTTCTAAAATCAAAATGAAACCATTTTATTCAAGAAAAACTGTTAACAACTTCAGGTAATATATCACTTCCGGTTAGCCTGTTTTAACCAAATTCTGCTATGTTATTCCAATTGATATAAAAGTCTTATATACTAAATTTGAAAAGTTTTGGATTATATTTTAATATAGTTTTTCATTAAAATCTATTATAGGCTTCAAATAAAGTACCTTTTCTGGAAATTATGTAATGACCAAAAAGGGAGGTGCACAACTAAATGTTATAGGAGTCCTAAATACAAAATTTCAACTTTCTACGGCTTACCGTTTTTAAGTTATGCGAGATACGTACGTACGTACAGACGTCACGACGAAATTAGTCAAAATGGATTCAGGGATAGCCAAAATGGACATTTCCGTTGAAAGCTAGAAACCGAAATTTTTCGCGAATACAATACTTCCTTTACTTTGTACAAGGAAGTAAAAAGCTTAAAAAAAAGAGAGGAACTTCAAATTTTGCATCTGAACCAATAAGCAAAATTTAATTAATGTCATTTTTCGTAACGGCAGATATTAGGTATGAAAATATTGAAGATCACCAGAAAAATAGTGATGGTCATGGAGATGAAATAAATAAATTAATAAATGTTTAACAGTTTGTCAAGTTAGTTTATTTTATTTTTACTATACTGCGTGTATTTCAGATAAGAATAGACTTAGCAGTAAGATAGGGCTTACAATTACATCTTACCGATTGGTCTAAACGCAAACCACTAGCGATATGTCAGCAGGTATATTATTTATTTCATTTTGACTTTAAAATTTATTTAACAACTTTTAAGTAACTGTTTATTTAGTAAAGAATTAAATTGATCAAATTTTGAGGTTTCGAGCTCTCAAGTATGTCATATATGAAACAAAACTAATTCATAAGTTTTATGTTTGTAAAACAGGTTGGCTCCGCAGCGCCACCAAGTCTATTCTTTTCTGAAATACAATATTGGTTAGGTATAGGTAGTATTTGTAATTTCTTTTCAAGTGAACAATTATCAATCAATTCAAATAATAATACATACATATTGAGTAGTTATCGTTAGAAAAACGTGACAACATTTAAAATAGCCTGTAAAATATTGTTCAACGATATATTTAGAATTATTTGCTTATTTTATTATCAGCCCCATATGCAATTAATTCGCTTTAATATGCCATATATTATCGATTGAATGTTTGACAATGTTTTGTATGAAGGTATACTAGTAGCATCTCTGATGCCGACGTCTCCGGGCGGCACGGACGCCATTCGCTCCGGGACTTGGACCGACTCCGGTACACGCCGGCAACTCCGGGTAAACACCACGCATTGTAAATAAATCGCGATTGTAAACATGAGAAATATTTGGTGAAAATATCCCAATTCATTTTGCCTCGGAGGAAGTTATTTATGGTTAGTTCAAGGTTCGGTTTATACAGGTAAATGTCGGCAGATTGATTAATCATTGAACTACTTTGGAACCAAATATAGGATAAAGACATTTAGATAAATCCAGTTTAATTTAGTGCACAATTATGAAATGAATACAAGTAAAAATAAAATACCGTACCGTCTAAATTTTTTTACCTTCCGTCACCTTTAGGTAAGGAAGGTATTGTCTTTGGTCAAAAATTCGATGATGAGTTTTTAATGAATATGCACGTTTTAGGGTCCGTAGAATACGATTTTACTATTTTTACGATGATGTCTGTATGTATGGATGGATGTATGTTTTCTTTAGATCCATATGAAGAGCTGATTAGATTTTGGTTATAACTGGTCGACCGGAAGTACCCTAATTTGAAGATTTTAACAGTTTTTCTTGAAAAATTGCTGTTAAATATCACTTTTTCATATTTAATGTTTTTATAAATATTTAAGAATATTTTATTCTCTATACGATTTGATTACATTTTATACTTCATATTCAATGAATATAGAGTTAAAAAATTATAAAGAAATTAAATTTCACAAAGCAGCCATAGCTGTGCTATAAACATGGAAACATCTACTACATTAAGAAAATTCTGACTGACAAATGTCAGTGTCAAAGTGCAATTTACATAATATGTTTGAGTTATAATTTTACTGGAAATATATAGAATCTTGTAAGAAACTTTCTGTATGGAATTTGTACAAAATACATTGAACTGACGGAAGGTAATGTGCTGGCCACATCAGACTTTTTATAATATGGTGGGTTAAAATGAATAACAGAACAGAACAGAAACTAAGGAATAATTTGTAAAACATTTAGAAATCAATTGAGGAGCTTTTAGCAAAAACTACCATAGTCAAATATTGTAAATATGAGTTACGTACATCCACATGTTTTAAGGATGCATATCAGTTTAGTAAAACCAGTTTTAGGAACAACTTATTAAATTTGAATGTTTCTTCTTAACATCCAGTAAATAATTAAACATTATCATGAGTTAAGTTGCAAAAATGTATAAAAGTAAGGAAGCCAGAAAGTTTATTCTTTGATTATATCAAATTTAAAAAATGGACTAATGTTGTATTTCCTAAGAATTCTGTAATTTTTAAGTAACAAAATTGTTGTTAAAGATTTTGATATATCAGTAATGCAAAAAGCACTTACCAGTTCACGTCTCTTGGGCACTTGAAGCTGGCGTAAAGACTGTATCCCCGAAGGTCACTTCTGAAATAAAAATTATTTATCATGAAAATAATATATATTTGCAAAAAAAATATTATATTAATTAAATGACTTCATTTGTTACCTATATTACAAAAAATAAATTTACAGTATGTATTGTAAACAATAATATATTCATACGTAATATAACAAGTGATATCATTATCATCGATGATATTCTCGAGTGAAACCGAGTTGCAGATTTCACGGGTCCGAAGGACGAGAGGAATGTGCTGCTTCGGTTTCACGAACAATATCTTCGATTATTAATCATATCACGTGCTTATATTTAATGAGAGAATATAATGAATTTTTGTGACACATTGTGTTTGCTGCTAACCTAACTTTTAATATATTGTGTTACAATATGGTTAATTTGACAATTGCCTTATTATTTTCATCGTTATTGATATCAACCCAACGATTATCGCACATTTTTATACTCAAAATTAACTGTCAATGTCAAATAAAGAAAACAAATCCGTTAGTAACGAATATAAACAAGGTGATAATTTCTTTGTTTTTTATCATCATACGTAATATAACAAGTGATATGATTATCATCGATGATATTTTCGAGTGAAACCGAGTGAAATGTGCTGCTTCGGTTTCACGAGCAATATCTTCGATTATTAATCATATCACGAGCTTATATTTAAAGAGAGAATATAATGAATTTTTGTGACATTGTGTGTGCTGTTAACCTAACTTTTAATATATTGTATTACAATATGGTTAATTTGACAATTGCTTTATTATTTTCATCGTTTCTGATATCAACCCAACGAATGTCGCACATCTTTATACTCAAAATTAACTGTCAATGTCAAATAAAGGAAACAAATCCCTTAGTAACGAATATAAATACGGTGATAATTTCTTTGTTTTTTATCATCGCTGTGATAGACATGTAACTAGGGAGATTCTAAATGTTGATTGGCGGAAAACATGTCACGTGACTCATGAATTATATTCTCAGTTAAATATCAAAAGTTATGGAAAAAAAAAATCTGGGATGCAGTCATGTAATTTTTATTATTTGCTTCGTCGTATAAAATTTTGCCGTTAATGGCATTCATAATTTAAATAAATTATATGTCAGTAATAAAATGCACACTCACTAAAGCACATGGTAGGATCGAAATGTCGAAGCAATTAATAAAAATTAAATGACTGCATCCCAGAATTTATTTATTTTTCCATATCCAAATCCAGTCAAGAAATTACTTTTCCACATCAAAAGTTAGGTCGTCCTCTGTTATTTCTTTAATATAGATATTTAATTTTCCTAGATTGAAATTTATAAATACCTATAAAATCATTTATTTTGATCTGACATATTTTCCTGAATACGTAAATGTAAATATAGAAAAGACAATTTAATATCTCATTTCATTATTTGATGAAATCGTATACGTAACCGATTTTCCTAATTTAACTCAAGAAATCAAGGGACTAAAAGATCCTTTCACAAGATATTTCCAATGTTGTAAAACTGAATATAAAAGAACGAATGTATTTTGTTTTTTTTACCTTCCGTCACATTTAGATAAGGAAGGTATTGTCTTTGATAAAAAAAATTGATGGTGAGATTTTAATGAATAAGCACGATTTAGGGTCCCTAGAATACGATTTTACTATTTTTACGATGATATATGTTTGTACCTATGTGTATGTATGTATGGATGGATGTATGTATGTACAGGGTGTCTCATATTTTTGCCTATTTCATAAGCTTTTCAATGATATATAACAAGTCTTTATTCTTTTGTTTTAAACATTAATAAAAGACGAATTATTAATTTATTGGGGTGAAAATATTGGAAATTATTAAGAAACAAATGAAAAAATCTATTCCAGATCATCATTTGCATATTTCTAATGGTATTTGTTTTAGTTTTACTCATTTTTTCAATTTATTTACTTCAAAAGCATATTAAACCACTTTGATCGGATTGTATCAAAGCCAACTGTAACGTCGATAAATCGTAATTTAACTAACCCGAAAATAATTGGTTAAGAATAATTTTGAGAACAAAAGTAATAGATATTGAATCAAAATAAACAATAAATTAATAATTCGTCTTTTATTAATGTTTAAAACAAAAGAATGTAGACTTGTTATATATCATTGAAAAGCTTATAAAATAATCAAAAAGACGAGACTATTTTCAATATAGATTCCCATTTAAAAAATCATAAGTTTGTGTTATATCTCGAGAATTATTAAGTTTTCAAAAAATCTAATTACGCCATTTTATTCTATTTAGAAAACGCTAAAATTTTTGTAAAAACATTTTTTCTCTAACTATAATAATAAATAAGATATGATATATTTTCAAAATGAGCGAAAAACGAGTTTTTGCCTGTGGCTCAGAAACAAAAGAAGATCGAAAATTCCTGTGGTGACTATTAAACTTTTCTCGAAAAGTTTACCCTGCAATGGGCAAACGGTTTCGTTCTATCATTAATATTACCCGAGATACATCTGTGAATTGTATAAATTAAGATTTTAACATAGTTTCGTCCCCTCTAAATTTTCCCAGGACGAGCCAACTTCCCCCCCTTGACCCCCCCCCCCATAGTCGGCGCCTATAAACCAGTCATTTGGCCCACAGTTTTAAGAAGTTTTATGTCTATATTTAAAGTAGCAGAAATAATTTTGTAGAAATTTCTAACCATTTGTCATTTGTGTAATTTTTATAATTTGTTGAAAACGTAAACCGGCATAATTACTATGAGTTTAGGATCATATGTATAAAATTCGTTTAGTCCCTTATCATCCACAAATCTCCTATATTTCCCATGCTCTATTTCCGTGCCTTCCTCTCCTATTTTCACTTTCATCAATATATTTCCCGTGTTTTTAGTCCCGGTTGTTTGTTTCTATGGTTGCACATGGTCGTCGACTGTTCCTTGGTACGTCAAGTCAAATTCCCGTCGGTTTCGTGAGACATTTACGTGTTATATTGCGTTTTGTGTATCTGACTTTGACTTCAGATCTCGTAAAGATGCACTCGGCTGCCGAATAATGCGGAGATTAAAATTATTGTTATTAAAGTGGTATAGAGACAGGGATTATGGCGCTGCATTTTCACGGACATCAGGTAGGATAGTATAGTATGTTAAAAATAACCTAACCAATTTAAAAGTATTTAATTAAACATCAATTTGACACGACATATTGTCAAAAAATTTATCTAAAGAAATCAAAGATTTTCTTCTTGAATCTTATTTTAGAAATGGAAATAAATTATAAAACGGCAATTTTAACAACTTGACTTTTGAATTGAAAGCAGACATACGTTTCCCTATTCATAGACTACTCTGAGTTAAGTTTTTTTTTGAACACACTGTATTATTGATAAATTAATTGATTGATGAATTTATATTTGTATATTTGATACATGGTCGTTGTTAGAGCGTTTTAGTTTAAAAGCTATTTTTTACGACCATAAAATTCTATTTTATCGACAAGCGGGAAATGTCAATTTACGAGCAATGCATCGCCAGTCAATTATTTTTAGCCATATTTAACTTACTTTTTACATTATTTTAGAAAAAAAATACTTCAAATATAAATTGTAGAACACAAAGTTCTGCATATAAATCAGTACACAAATTTCATTTTTACCTCCCGCTACCCTTGGTAAGGGAGGTATTGGGATCGTGCTAAAAATCGCATATCGAGATTTTGGTAAATGACTATACCTTTTAAGGTCCCTAGAATCCAATTTTAACATTTTCACGATGATGCGGTGTGTATGTGTGTATATATGTGTGGATCCTCCACTCTAACTCAAATACTATCATTCAGAAAATTTTGAAACCTTGTATTCCGAACTTTTTGTGTAATGAAAAGATCCCATTAGATTTTGGTGTAAATCGGATAACCGGAATTGGCACTTTACTAGAAGCTCAAAACAGTTTTTCTTGGAAAAATGCCCTTAAATGTTATTTTTTCGAGATTAATGTTATTATAAAAATTAAAGATTATTAAATTTTCTATAGATTTGCATTAATACTTTTTCTATATATTTTATGGATAAATTTATAAATAAATAAATATAAATATATCATCACGGCTTATTACCCATTGCTGGGTGTGCCAATCTGCTTTGTACACAGATATCGGTAAAGATGATATATTTGCACCGTGCAGTCGCTTACCAGGCGTCATTTTACGGGCACTCATTGCTGGCGTGGAGAGTGCACCACAGGGGTCAATTTTGTGCCATTTTAAAATTGGAAATATTTGGCGTCAGTCGGGATCGAACCCGGTTCCCCAGATTCTCCACCTGACACTCAGGCACGCGGCCACGAGACCCCATAAATAAAAATAAAAAAATAAATAAATAAATAAAATAAATAATTAATAAATAAATAATAAATAAATTTACTCCCGGAGCCTACGCTTTAAACAAACAAAACTCCTTGGTTACACAGTTCATATCTTAAATGTATGTAACTGACAGATAAATGTCACTGTCAAAGAACTAATCATTTCAAATTAATAATAGTAACGTTTTAAAAAGAAAATAGTAAATAGAACCCTATAGTTATATGGAATGGATCTTAATACAGTTTCCGCAATAACTAAATATGTAAGTATGTATATTTAAATTAATAAAAATTAAATAGCGGGAGGTTTGGTGTTGGGCCACATTAGATTTTTTATGTTTAGTAACACCAAAAATTAAATATGAAAATTTCAGTTTAATAGTGCTAGCTATGGAATTAAAACAAAAACAAATGTGTGATGTTTTTGACACTGTCAAATATTATGTCAAGAAAATTATTCTGCTTTACGTGATGATAATTTTGTTAAAAAATAAAAAGTAAATTAAATTTTATGACAAAAATATCACAATTAAGCTTTTGGTTTTAATTCCATGGCTAACTCTATTTTTGTGGTAATTTTCAACATTTTCATACCTAATTTCTACCGTTACAAAGCATACAAATTTATTTTGTTTATTGATTCAAATGCTGAATTTTATGATCTACATCTTATATTTGAAGTATTTTTTTCTAAAATAATTCGGAAAGCAACACCCAAGGGAAAATTGCTTTTCCATGTCAAATGCCTATGTAACGGATTTTGAGCGCCACCCGGTATATCTTGCAAGGTAGATTAAGTTAGTGTATGCACTAAATTTTTCATATTGTGTCAATTGTCAAAAGTAAAAGGTCGTATTTTAAATAAAAGCTGTTATTTTTAAATTCCTTTTACAATATATTTAAATCTATTCCTGCATGTTCATGTTGAACAAAACTGCTTCAATTTTGGAATCACGAACATCGTAACAAAAATTGTTTTCAATTTTGTTGGGTATAATAGATAATTTATGAATATGGCGTGACAAGGTTAAAAGTTTATTACTCATTGTTAATATTCTATATTCTTCTGTTAATGAAATAATAGGCTGTAAATTAAAATGTTACAGAACGTTTCCAGAATTCATTGATTAGTTATTTTCTTGCGATTTTATTCGCCAAGTGGGGGAAGTCTTTTTAATTTTATACAACACAAAGAACGTTCAACCTCGCTCCTATTATTTCTTATTGTGTTTTATATTTTCTTTGTGCATTATACTTTTTAAAATGCCTTGAAATGAGTGTTTTATATATTTGATATATTTCTTATCGCGAATTTTCGTCAATAAATCATTGATAATATATTTTCAGTTATATATATAAATTTAACAATAGAATCCTCCACCATATAGTGACAAATTATAACAGAGGTCATTTTGTCATTTATATTATAACTAAATATTAAAATTGTACGATACAGACTTTATTAGTTTTTAAAATATTGCGGGCAAGAAGAAGGCCTTACAGAAGGCAGGCATACAAGCCCCTCCACTTTTCAGAACGTCACAGCAGTAGGCTGGTGAATTTCGTCAAATTGAGTTCTGTGCGTTACGTTACCTTTAGACTAATGTATTTTTTGAAAATTTACAAGCGAAGAAGTTATAATTTTCACAAATACAGCGTTTAGAATAGACTGCGCAAGTTATAGCTACTAGATAAATTACAGCTGACTCGTCCACCATTTTGGAGCCAATTAAATTATTCAATATCAGCGTTACACTATTATTAATCACAGAAATTATCCACAATGACGGGTTGTTCTGCTCCAAATTGTGCAAATCATTTGAGAAATGGTTTCAATTTTTACAGGTATACTTAGGGGCTGGGGGAGGGTTAATGTGTGCGTTAGGTAACGATAAAATATAAAAAATATTGCTAAACTTGCTTTAATAGTTTTGAAACATTCAAATTTCGCGGTGCTAATTCGTATATGCAGGCAGTCGTTTGTTTTCAATAATAGTCAACATAATATGTCGGGCACAGTTCAAATTCGGGCCAGTGGTCGTTCATTCGTGCTATTTAATTCATATTAAAACATGAATTCAAGTAGTGTTGATAAGGAAAAACTTTTCAATAGTTTGTTAAAAGCATATGGAAATGCATATGCTTTTAATTTCTGTGTTGTTATTTTTTCATCTTTATGTACATTAATTTAATTAGTTTCTGTTTCAAATTTCAACTGAATATTAAGGAGGCCATATACTTTTATAAACAGTAAAAAAATTGGGGTGACAAGCCGTAGGGCAAGAGTAGTACATTATTTTTTATCTTTATATATACATTAATTTCAATAGTTTCTGTTCTGTTCTGTTATTTTTCATCTTTATGTACATTAATTTAAATAGTTTCTGTTTCAAATTTTAACTGAATATTAAGGAGGCCATATACTTTTATATCCAGTAAAAAAATTGGGGGGGGTCAAGTTCTGCGTTACGTAATATATAGGGGGGAGTTCATGTTTGCGTTACGGGTGCGTTACAAAGGAGGGAGGGGGTATCAAAAATTTCCTAAATTTGCGTTACGTAATTTAAGGACAGCCCCTTATGCAATACATATATTTTTCTCTAACATCAAAAATCTTAACGAAGCGTATATTTTCTTGTTTTATTATTTTAAATACATATAATATGGCAAATATGGAAGTTATGTTTAATTATGAAAAATTGTTACTACATAAACTTGTAAGAAATGCACTTTTATTTCATAATTTACTGCTTTCATTTTGGCACCAATATGGCGGACGAGTCAGCTATGTATTATCTAGTAGCTGTAGCACAAGTGATGACGTCGAATTCAAGCGCGAATTACAAAGTTAAAAGTAGGCTTCCGGTTTCTTAATGTATTTTGAAAGAGTTGTGAATGAACGGTACTAGCGCCAAATTTAAAGGAAGTAGGAAGGACATTCTATCTTTATCTCGTCAGTATAGAGCAAACTTGCATATGGTTTGAAATATGGCCGCTAGGCCACTACAAAACATATGGCATAGATGACGTTATTTATTTGTCAATTTAATTTAGAGAATTCTATTAAATTATTAATTATTTTTATTAGGAAAATAATAAAACAATTTTTACCTGCCGCTACCCTTGGTAAGGGAGGTATATGGATCGTGCTAAAAATCGCATATCGAGATTTTGCTGAATGACCACGTTTTAAGGTCCCTAGAGTCCAATTTTAACATTTTCACGATGATGGGTGTGTGTATGTGTGCGTGGATCCTTTACTCTAACTCAAATACTATCATTCAGAAAATTTTGAAACCTTGTATTTCGAACTTTTTCTGTAATGGAAAGAGCCTATTAGATTTTGGTGTACATCGAATAACCAGAAATGGCACTTTAATAGAAGCTCAAAATAGTTATTCTTCGAAAAATACCTTTAAATGTTATTTTTTCGAGATTAATGTTATTATAAAAATTAAAGATTATTAAATTTTCTACAGATTTGCGTTAATATATTTTCTATATATTTTATGGATATATTTATAAAATTATCTATAAATTTAATCCCGGTTTACGCTTTAAACAAACAAAACTCCGTGGTTACACAGTTCATATCTTAAATGTATGTAACTGACAGATAAATGTCACTGTCAAAGAACTAATCATTGCAAATTAATAATAGTAACGTTTTAAAAAGAAAATAGTAAATAGAACCCAAATTATATGGAATGGTTTCCGCAATAACTAAATATGTAAGTATGTATATATAAATTAATAAAAATTAAATAGCGGGATGTTTGGTGTTGGTCACATCAGATTTTTGGGTATGAGGATGGTGTGATTTAAAAAGGGTCGAAATTTTTAAAAAATTTAAAATTCTGAAAATTTGTATTTAAGTAGCTTGCAGGGTATAGATTTAAGATTTTAAAACCACAGATCGATATCTTTTTTCGTGTTCGAGATATTTGTCCTCAAAACTTTGCTCAAAAATGCCCATTTTTGGGTCATATCCCAAAAATGGTCAACTATACACCGCTGGCGATATCACCATTAGATTCTACGAGCAAAATTACATAAGCATACCAATTTTCATAATTTTTGAACAACTATTACAATCGCCAGAAGGAAAAGTCAGAAAATGGCCAAAAATCGCAAAAAATCTAAGGTGTACCCCTTACGATTATTTCAGGTTTTGACGATTTTAAAGAATGTTTAATAATAAATGTATCCTTTGGAATATTTTGATGAAAATTGGTATCCTTATGTTTTATGGTATGAGGAATTTACTGGTGAGGTCAGTGAAGGTGTACCGCACACCCACTTTTGGGTATGAGGATGGTGTGGTTTAAAAAAGGGTCGAAATTTTTAAAAAATTAAAAATTCTGAAAATTTGTATTTCAGTAGTTTGAAGGGCGTAGATGTAAGATTTTAAAACCATAGGTCGATATCTCTTCATCACATCATATTTTTTATTTTGAGATCTGACATTTGAGGCCATCTTGATTTAAGAGGCCCCAAGCGCGCGCTTTCTGCGCCTGTGCAGAATTTCGCCACTGTTTATCATCTAGGTAACAGGTACCTGGCGGCAAATGAGATCGTGAAACTCCGAAACTGATTCCTGGAGCAGTAACTCGTTGCATAAAAATTCTGGAACTACTTCCAGGAAACTACAGTCTTCCTTCAACCACATGTTTACATGTTTACGTGACGTTGTTCCGTAGCTATCTTCATTAATCTAAATTTAACACCGAAGTTAATATTGCAAATTTTTATATAACCATGTCTTCCCCCACTTAAAAATCAATTAATGACGTATACATACGTCACTATCTTGATTCCAACGTCACGTCCTCTTCAATTTGGGCGGCAAGCGCGTCGCTGTTCTCGTGGCGCGACCGCGCCGTCAGTTGTCATCGACGCTGGTCCCGCGCTTGTCAACTGTTTCCGGTTTAATCAATCACTGAATCCGGCGCTCCGGTGAAGGGTTCGTGATGTTCCATTGTTTAGGGTGTATTGTTGTGATGTGCGATTGTTCCAGCGGTGTGGGTGTGTGGTCCGCGGTTATTATGTGGTTAGAATATTAAAAAGAAGTGAAAGGATTGGATGAATGAGTGGTTGATATTTTTATTCAAAGTTTGAATTGGATTTCCAGGGACTTTTACTTAAATGACGACTGTTTATTATTTTTATGATAGTTTTTTGCGCTCATTTTTTTTATTGTAAACCTACTTATTTTTTACACAAAATTAAGGGGATAATTTAGTTTAATTAAAAAACTAATTTTTATTTAAAAATAATAATTTTCCATTAAAAAAAATTAAAGACCGAGCAATATTTGACACCTCGTTGAATAATAATCCTTATTAGGTGGCTATATTTCAGTTGTATATGGTCATTTATTATTTTTTTGTTGTAAATGTACAATAAACAACACAAATATAGGGGTTAATCCTTTTTTAAATACATAGCTTTTTTGCATTTCCCAAATTTTTTCGGTGTGTATATATATATATAAAAAATCTGGTGTGGCCAACACAATACCTCCCGCCATTTACAGCCCGAGTCACAAAAAATATAATTTTTTTGGATTTGCGAATTTTACTCTAATTTTGACAGTTTATGTCTTAAAATATAGTCTAATCTAATCCAAGTAACTACCTTTTCTTAAATTCCTCAACAGGATTAAATCCCAATTACAGAGTGGGTTCACATTCACACATCCATGACTTAGTGGGATTCGAACTAAGAGCCCCGAGGGCACACATGACATGAGGCATTGCTCTAATCATTGAGCCACCGGAGCTATAATAAAATGAAGATTAAATTTTAAATACCGGGACAGAATAGAATTCACTAATCGAAAAATGAGGATTAGCTTAAATATTTTTGTGAATCGTTAATTTTTATTAATCTAAATACATACCTACATATTTACTTATGCTGGAAACTGTATTGAATTCCTTTTCTATTGTTCTATTTACTTTTTTCAATTTCAATACTTATTTGAAAAATGTTTTTGTTATTTGATATTTCAATTTCTGTGGCTTTCTTATTATTTCCATCTTTATTCATTAATATTTTTTTCTTATGGATAAGTTACGTTTGCGTGTTATAAACAAAAATCGAAAAACCATTCCATCGTTTATGAAGGTACCTACTGTGTGCTGTGGTAAGATCGTGTCATTCAAGCATTAGACACGCTAAACGAATCACATAATTTCTTAAATTCGATTTTACATCGGTTTTAAATCGCGATATTACGAAAGGAGCATATCACCAAGCAAAAATGATGTTGTTAGCGTTTTTATGATGCAGTAAAAAACAAAAACAAATAAAATACGGAAATGTAACCCAAATAGAAACGAAATGTTCTGTTTTCCAAAACAAAACTATAACACAAAGTTAGGTTAGATTACCTTCCGTATACAAACAATAAATAAATAAATATCTATACGTATCTTCATCGTTTATTACCCATTTCTGTGTGTGCCAATTTGCTTCTATTAGCAGATTTCAGCAATGCCTATAATATATCAGTATGTGGAAGGTGTGCCGCTCTGTCGAAATGAAGACATGCACTGAATGGATTCTCTGCCTGCTCTTGTATAGTAAAATAATCGTACTCTTTAACATAACTCCTATTTTTGTTTGAAATAATTTTTGGAACTGCAGTTTTCAATTTCAATTAGTACCTAATGATTTAAAAAAAATAGCGTGTATTAAAGTGACCAGATCTCTTTTACGTCACGAAAAAAAAACACCGTGTACCATAATTATATTTGTATAATTAGACAACACTAATAAGGGCCGGTTGTACAATCACAGTTTAAACTGCAGCTTAAATTATCGACAGTTTAAAGTTAAACTAAGTTTACCTGTAGTTTAAACGGCCGATCACGAGCGTTTAACGAAATTGCAGTGGTTTGAACTTAGCCCTAAGGGCCGGTTGTACAATCACAGTTTAAACTCTGGTTATTGCAAAACTATGGTAACGCGCAAACATCTTGTACATCTACGGTTTACTGTTTAAACTAAGTTTAAACCACTGCACTTTCGTTAAACGCTCGTGGTCGGCCGTTTAAACTACAGGTAAACTTAGTTTAACTTTAAACTGTCGATAATTTAAGCTGCAGTTTAAACTGTGATTGTACAACCGGCCCTTAGTCGGATAAATTAGACCAATGTTTCCCCATTACAAGACCATTTTATTGGTGTATGAATGTCATTAAATATAGGCGAAAATGTAAATATTAGTTTTTTATTTTTGCGAAATACTTCCAAATGTAAAATAATAATGCATTTTGGTTTGCACATCTTTAGGACACCTTTTTATATTCTTTCGAAAGGCGATGCTCAAATTTTTTATCACTGCTGAATTTTGAGTAATAAGTTTTAATTTGAACCAGTGAAAATTTTTTTTAGCTTTCCAACTATGTGTCCACTGATCTAATATCAAGAATTAAACAATTATTAAATTTATAGATTAAAAACATGATTAACGAAACAATAGAAAAATAGAATTAAAGAAAATAATTCAGTTATTTTTAAGTTTATTTTCTTCATTTTCATAAATATTTCTCAAATAAGTGGCATTCAAACATTTTTAAATATGCCATTAGCTACTATGACGTCCATAGGAAAATATTACTTAATTAAAATACACAAAACTTTATACAATAATTTTGAGAAATAAATTACGAAATTAGCAATGAAGAAACTAGTGAAACTCTTAAAAATAGGCAGTTATACCATACCAAATAATTTCCTTAAACATTATTTTGTTCCTTTAAAAAAAAGTTAATGGTGAAAAAAACGAGCACATATCAATGCTGGGCAAAATGATGGACACTTATCAATGCTGGACAAGTCATGCAAATGCTGGACGGATGGTCACTTTAGCATATATATGTGAAGGAAACGATAAGATTATTTTATTATACAGAGTAGGCAGGGAATCCATTCAATGCAAGTCTTCATTTCAACAGAGCGGCACTATTAATGGCACATTGGCATTATGATATTTACAGTTTTATTGCTAGACCCCGCAAAGTCAAATTTTCTGAAGATAGGTGTATTCTCACGAGCTTTCAAATCTGATGTGTAGAGAGCACCGCAGGGATAATAAATAAGTAGAATAAAATTATTGCAAGAGAATATTTTACAATCATAAAAGTTTTGATATTCAGTCACGAATATTTAGGTAAATGAATTTTATAAGTTCATTTTGCAGGCAATGGAACATAAACTTTATAATTACGTCATTATCTTTCATCTTTTATTTTTAATAGTAAGATAAAATTTATTTTTTAAACTGCACTATAAATAACAAATTGCATAGATACCTACCCAAATTTGTGGATAATTTCTCGACTGTGTTATAAATTAGATGTTGACATATACTCGAAATCTGTTATATTTATTATCACAAAATCGACTTATATTATACCTTCCTCAGGGTCTACAAGCATTCAAAAACAAATTAGGTCATCATCGATATGGACTCAATAATATCACCAAAGAAAACCATTCCACAAAATATTTCCGACTGATTTCCGAATTATTCAGTTGTCGATTTTGCGGATGAATGAATAGATGAATATGTTGAGAATTTTTGTACGCTGCTTGTGAAACTGAATTTTTAAATAATAGTTATTTATGTATTAAGGGCATAATCAAAAGATTGTAGCACGGGGGAATGTTTAAAGCTCGATGCGTAGCGGAGAGTTTTAACTTTCCCGAGTGCTATAATCTTGATTATGCCCGTGGTACATACATTTTATTTTATTTTGGTTCTCGAAATTCAAGGATTCAATGGGTATATATTCGGTATCGATGTGCTGGCGTTGTGAATTTTAAGTATGCTGTGGTTTCTAGCTATATTGTTTATTTATAACAAATTTGAATTTAGTGTCAAATGAAAATGGAAGATATTGATTATTCAAAAGAAATATAGAGTGAATTTTACCTACCCAGAGCAAGTTGGTTCTACAGAAGTGAAAAGACGTATACGAGAAAGGATACGAATAGTTTTACGAGCAGCGGTGTTCAAAAAATGTGATTTATCGAATTTGTTATGTTGTCTGACATTTATCTAAAAACGACGATTTTGACGTTTGAATAGTTGTTGATTGGCAACTTTATAAGCTATGATTCCAAAATAAAATATACTATTATTCACGAAAGATGACTATTCAGGGTCATTTGTTCGAAGAAAGAATACGCATCACTTTACAGTGGTAGCTTAGCAACATTTTATATTAGAAAGAGAAAGATTATTTGACCTATGTCTGTTTAATTTATGTGGTGTGACAGATATACGTAAATAGTGGCATTACTTTCTAACACACTATAAATAATAATGACGTATGTCGTAGAATTACAGATACCTAATTATCTACTGTACTGCCCTCTGTGCTAATATTTACCCAGTGGCGTTGACGTTTAAATCAAATTATTATTCTTTGGTTTATAAGTTAAGTCTATGTTTTTGTATTTTGCAAAAACATAAATGAAGAACATAAATCTTTCAGAAAAGCATTATTTAGAAAGAACATAATTTTCAAATAAATTATCCTTATTTTTTAAGTTAAAATTTGTCCATTAATATTTCATGTTGCTCACCTATGCACACGAAATGCAATGAAGTTATCTGCAAGTAATATTATATCAGACGGCTCACAAATGACCTCGAATAGTCATCTTTCGTGAATAATAGTTTAAACGTATTAATGTAATATTTTATACGAATAAATGCTGTATGACAGATTTCGAGAATTTGTTAACATTTTTTACCAATGAACAATATATTCATTTTATGCTATCCCATATTCTCTCCCATTTTCAAGTATGTCATCGAATTTGACTGAGTGACATAGCCACATTTTGGGGTAGAGAGACGCACCATCTGTCTCAAGGGTGCTACAAATCATGCTTGGGATAATCCTTAAACGCCACTACAGCGCCTGGATACATACAGGCGTATTACTAGTATTAGGGACAGAGAACACTTGTACACATGCAAACATAGACGAAATATGTTTGTATGTTTGTTGTTGTGTTGACTTTGTCACACATTGTAAAAAAGAAATAACTACATTTGAATAAATGGTTTCGTTTCACATTTTTTTAAAAGTATTTTAAATAAAAGTTTATGCAATATTTTTCATAATAAAAAAAAAATTGATGTGGCCAGCACATTACCTTCCGTCAGTTATATGAGGCATTTACGAAAATTCTACCGGTGAACTGTTACCGGTAAACAGCTGTTTATCAGGTTATAGCTACCGGAATCGATATTTTAACAACGCAAATGGTAAACAGGGTAGATCCATAACCTATAAAAAAAATTTGAAACATTAGAAATTTGATATAGTTAACAAACTATTAACGCGCGCGCTTTGCTTTGCATCACTACCTTTTTTTGAGATTAGATTCATATGAATCCGGTAGATGGATCTGGTAGATATTGAACACAGTAACTTTTTACCACTCGTGTTTTCGAACACAGTCAGTAGATGCGATATCTACCGGTAGAATTTTCGTAAATGCCTATGTATTTTCTATAAAATCCATACAGAAAGTTCCTTGCAAAAGATTCTAAATTTCTTGTATGTACATTACCTTTCCACAGTTGTATGTATTTTATACAGATTATTCTACATTTCATACATACATACATAAAATCACGCAGTTCCCACTTAGTGGGTTAGCACAAATCCGAAAGAATAAAAATAATATCGTCCAAAAAAAAACACTCTCTCTTCAACAACATTCTTACTAACCTGACATCAAAGGTACAACATATACCCTCACTCTTAACATATTAAAGTGACCGATTTTCGGTAGCGAGTAAAATTATAACACAAATATACTACGAATATGTCAATTGACACTGACATCTTTCAATCAGAATTTTCTTAATATAGTAGCTGTTTCTAACATAGCTAGCTAATTTATTAAATTTATTTTCTTTATAATTTTATAATTCTATATCCATTTAATATGAAGTATAACATGCAGTCAAATCGTATAGAGAATACAATGTTCTTTAATATTTATAATCACATTAAATGTGAAAATATGATATTTAACATCGTTTTTTCAAGAAAAACTGTTAAAATCTTCAAATGAGGGTACTTCCGGTTGACCAATTATAAAGAAAATCTAATCAGCTCTTCATATGGATGCAACGAAGAGGAATACGAAACAATTATACTTTTTGGAATTGTGGTTTAGAGTTATCGTAGACGAAAATTTTGTTACACACACCCACACACATATACAGACATCATCATAGAAATAGTAATATCGTATTCTAGGGCTCTTAAAACGTGCTTATTCATTAAAAACACACCACCGAATTTTTTGACCAAAGACAGTACCTACCTTCCTTACCTAAAGGTGACGGAAGGTAATAATAATTTATTGTTATTTTTGTAAATAAATAAAAAGATTAGTGCCAGAAATAGTAATGAAAAACAAGCTCCCTCTCATGTGACGTCAAAGTACATGCAGCACGTCATTCGTCATAGCCAATAGCAAAACAGTATGTCCATCACTTATTTTATTTATAAAAATAAAAGTAGGCGATAAATTTTCATATGTTACGCTGAATGAACATTGACGTCATATTATGCCTGTTTTTAAGGGCTTTAAAACCACGGATATTTTAAAAACCAATAACATTTTTCAAATTTTGATAGTCCCTATCCTGTAGTTTCTAGATCTAGTGTTAATATAAATTTAACCCACGTTCCACTTTAAGTGTGGAGTCTATTACACTATCTCATTTCTTTCTTGATAATCGTTCTGGTAATTATAATTTCTCGCCACTTACATTTCATCCAATTACTCTCAAAATCAAATCAAGTTCATAGTATCATTTTCATCCCCTGTTGTACGATGCGTGTAATGCATGTTAGGGGGTGAGTAACTACCCCCTAGTGTCCAGCAGGTCACACCCTTCAACAATTGAATATCAGCGTAAAAAACAACCGACTGTCTACTATCCTCCCCTTCAAATGTTAATACGTTAGTCCGTTGTTTACATTTTTGTAATCCTGCAATTTATCATGATATTGTAAAGAAGCCATTTTTTATTTTAATGATTGCAGGTTGACAAAATAATCCCTGTTTTGGGGGAACGATGGTAAATATTGACAGGTGCAGGAATCAATTGTAGAGATTGTATTTACGAATTTATTGGTATTTAATGGATCTCTACAAAGAGATCTACAGTTTATAATGAATTTCGAACCACTTGGATACAACAATATACAGGCTGTCTCACAACTCGCGCCCCAGAGCGAATGAGGAAACTCGAGACTGCACTCGGATGTGTAATTTCGAAGAAAAAAAAATCTAGCTTAAAAGATATTCGAAAAAAGACGTCTTAAAATTGACCAATCAGAGACCTACACCTTTATCGTGTGTTTACCGTAATTTTACGTTACTAGGGTTTTATACAAATCAAATCTTCTTTAAAATGTGTGGGCGACTGTAGTTTTCGAAAAATGTCAGTGTCAAATTAAATTTGACAAGGTAAATAAAAAATCTGATGTGGTCAACACATAACCTCTCGCCAGATATTTTACCTGGTTGTACTCATAAAACGAAAAATATTTTTAAATACAAATACATACAGGGTGATTCATCGGTCTGTCCTCTCTTTATAACTCTTTTATTTTAAGTCAGATAGAAAAACTTTTCAAATATAATTTATATGATATATTATTGACTATCTACGTACCATATGTATTTGTACACAGGGTGCTCCGTTTAAGCGTAACAATGTGTAACTTTATATTTCTTAATGGAACACCCTATATTTGTTTATTTATTTTGATAGTAAATTACATTCCCTTTAAAAAAGTATTAAGTAATAAGGGGTCTCAAATTATAAATTAAGAAGTTATTTACGTTCATAAAAAATAGTAGTTCAGAGTGGAAAAAACCATAATATAATACAAAATTTTGATCCTTTTTTATTAATACTTATTTTAAACATTACACTAATTCCAAAGAAGCTATTAAAATTTAGTGACAGACTAAATAATGCAAAATTATAATAAAAGCTCGAAAACTTGTCCTTCAACTTCAATAGATTTTTCTATTATAAATATTATATTAACCATCTCATCTTTACTAAAATTTGTATTATTCATTTTCATACCAACATCAACAATGATAAACTAAGAGTATTTAGACAACTTGTTTGTTTAAATTCGAAACAATTGATCAAATTATCCATAGCTTACTTTGTTAATAATAAAATGATAGAAACATATTCAACGAATAAATGTAAATAACTTCTTAATTTATAATTTTAGACCCCTTATTACTTTATGCTTTTTTAAAGGGAATCTAATTTACTATCAAAATAAATAAATAAATATAGGGTGTTCCATTAAGAAATATAAAGTTACATATTGTTGCGCTTAAATGGAGCACCCTGTATACAAATGGATATGGTACTTAAATAGATAATACTATATCATATAAGTTATATTTGAAGGGTTTTTCTATCTGACTTAAAATAAAAGAGTTATAAAGAGAGGACAGACCGATGAATCACCCTGTATATTCATGTCTCACTACAAAATAATTCTCACATATATTTGCAAAGCCTATGGGATATTTTACAATAAATTATGTACAATACATACATTTTCTTTATATTCAATATCCTGAAATTTTCTTTTTCTACTTTCCTTTTCTTTTTCTTTATATTCGTCATTTTTTCGCAATTTCCTTTTATATTCTTTTTTACGTATATTCTTTTGCGTTGTTGACTTTTTTTATTTTCATAATCTTCATAATAATGTACAACTATTTTTGACAGAGGCATACAAATATTTTTGACAGTGACATTTATGTGTCAATTACAAACATTTGAATTTCTTGCCTTGTAGTAGTTTGATCTGAGATTTTTTACATCAAATTATTTTATATGCATTTCTTTATCTCTAAATCTATAGAAGATATAATAATGAATTTATATTTATCGAATAAAGAATTTAACGTTCTTTAATATAAGTATTTACATAAATTTTCGATAAATAATATTTAGATGATTTTTTTCTTGTAACTACTACTTCCGGTTGTCCAATTGTTATTAAAACTGACTGGTCTCTTCCCATTATTGCTAGATTGAGGAATCCGTAGTTAAAAATGTCTTAAGTCTTATAGTATTTGAGATATAGTGAATCCAACATCCACACACACATCCATACACACATCCACACACACATCCACACACACATACGGACATCATCGTAAAAATGTTATAATCGGATTCTAGGGACCTTAAAACGTGCTTATTCATTAAAATCTGGATATGCGATTTTTAGCATGAATACAATACCTCTCTTAGCGAGAGGTAAAAAAGGCAAATTCTTACCATGTATTCAGCCGCTGATTACTTAGAAATGATTATAATTTTCGGAGAATGTGAACGTAATGCCAGAGAGGCAGCACGAGTCTATTCGGAACGTATTCCGGATAGAAATCTTGTGGATCATAAAGTGGATATTGAGAGCCATCGCAAGGACGCATGAGACCGGTCAAGTTATGCCAGATCGAAAAGAAACTGGTTGTGCTCCCTGAATCGCTCGTACAGTTGAGAACAAAGAAGCTGTTTTAAATGTCTGATTGAATCGTTCTATGGGTGTTATTACCATTGTATAAATTGCATTACAATAAAAACGGTCCTTTTTAGAACCATCATTTGTTGTTTTAATCTCAAAGAATTCAAATGACAATAATATTTTCGTTTAACCCATTTTACACAGCTGCTACAACACGTTGCACTGTACGATATAAATGATGATTTCAGATGACACCTTCGCTAACCTAAATTTGTTGACTGTGAAAAGTCAACTCTAAAGTGTCAAAATTACAGTAAATCAAACAAATTTAGTAACTCACTAGTAGTATTTTTTTAAATATTTTTTAGTAAAGTTGTTTGAGGTTTCTTTGAGTTCCAGCTTAAAATTATTTGACTTGATATATTTATAAATACAATATATTTAATACATTTCAATTTGTTATCTCCATTGGGTCATATGGGGGATCCCCACGTTACCGTTTTTAATCATTGACCATTTCTAGCCCTGAGGAAGACTGTAGTACAGTCGAAACGTAGGCCAGGAAATAAATTATTTACATTAGACTGCGTGTCCGATCATTTCCCAATTTTCCATTCTGCTACCAGTCGATCATCGTACTCCACAGTATTTTTAAAACCTAGCAACCAGTTTTATTTTGTAATAATATCTTCACACCTCAAGATATCCTTCCGGGATTGGTGGATTAAAAAGTCTTGTAACTCCGTTATGCAAGCAGCTGCAAATTATTTTCTTCTATTTGTTGGCAACCTATTGTCGGCGGCAAGTGCCAGTTTCGTCTGGGGCGCGAGTTGTGAGACACCCTATATGTATTTAATTTAAAGGTTTTCCCAACTCAACGCGAAAGCATTCCACAGCGTCAAAAAAATGTCAATTCCCAAAGTGTAGATACCCGCGCGAATTTCGTGGCTGCAAAGAACGCGAAATTGTCGTCTTCGCCACCGTTACGAATCTTTCGCGTTGGTTTGAGAAAGCTTTAACATTATTTTTTATTTATAGTTTAATCAACCCTACGATCCAAAACGTTTGGGCAACTGGGAAATACCTCGCAGATTCCCTCTACAATTCCCTCACAAACGAGTAGGTCAAACTCAAATTATCGCTAACAACAGAGGCCATCTTCTCCCTGGCATCCCCCGGCCTAAAGGCGTCGGCACTGGGCCATGGGGTCACTTCATACCCACCTGGCAGATGCCCAACAGAATCACCAGAAGCATTGGTAAGAATATATCAGAAGTAATATCACAAGACCTCCTGATTTTATCGATAAATTTTTATTTTGCACGATTTTTTTTGCTTAGCAACAAACACGAAAGCAAACTGCGTGGTAAATCCCGACTCCGAAGGAGGAGGGGTTTTACCTAATGTCAGTTTGCTTGAGTGATTTTGCTTAAAAGCATAAAAAATGAGTGCAAAATAAAAATTTATCTGAGAAAATCTGAGTGGTCGTGTGGTATTTGGTGAGATAAATTCCAAAGACAAAGCAAAATGAAACAATTTAATTATTAATATTTTATTTTTAAACTTGAAATATTAATTAACTGTCACACTGACAGTTATAAACAATAACAACTGTTTATTTACTTGGTAGCGGAGAATTATCGGGGTAACGGGGTTTTATCAGTATAATACTGTTACCATTGGTTGAATTTTCAAGTGTTTTGCATCATGATTGGTTGAAAACTAGTCGTTGGAATTTATCATTATAATTAATACTATGATGATATATTTATTTTGTGACAGCACGCGTTCTAATCTAATCCAAGTAACTACCTTTTTTTAAACCCCTCAACAGGATTAAATCCCAATTACAGAGTGGGTTCACATTCACACACATCCATGCCTTAGTGGGATTCGAACCCAGAGCCCCGAGGGCAATCATGACATGAGGCGTTGCTCTAACCATTGAGCCACCGGAGCTATAATAAAATGAAGACTAAATTTTAAATACCGGGATAGAATAGAATTCACTAATCCAAAAATGAGAATTAGCTTAAATGTTTTTGTGAATTGTTAATTTTTATTAATCTAAATACATACCTACATATTTACTTATGCCGGAAACTGTATTGAATTCCTTTTCTATTGTTCTATTTACTTTTTTCCTTTTTAACACGTTACTAATATTATTTTGAAATGATTAGTTCTTTGATAGTGACATTTATCTGTCAGTTACATACATTTGAATAACTGCGTTCTGTTTGTTTAAAGCGTAGGCTCCAGGATTTAAATTATAGATAATTTTATAAATTTATCCATAAAATATATAGAAAAAGTATTAATGCAAATCTATAGAAAATTTTATAATCTCTAATTTTTATATTAACATTAATCTCGAAAAAATAACATTTATAGTAATTAACGTATCAAGGGTGTTATAAGGACAATAACGCCTGAGGTCAACAGTGTACTTTTCGAGGGCCTCTGGCCCGAGATATGTACGTTGACCGAAGGCATTATTGTCCTTTTAACTCCCGTGGTGCGTTCAACGTTTAACGTCCGACTATAATTTTTAATATTCTACGAATTACGGATCAGAAAGTTTTAATTAAATTTGCTGAGTAGGTAGGCTATGAATGCTTTTGCTTGTTTTTTAGGCTTTATTCCAGTATCATTATTTATTTATTTACAACATTACCATAGCAACAACTCATAACACGCTCTAGGGTATTATTTAGTATATAACTACCCTGAAAGCAGGTGTGTTATGATAATAACATACCAGTCGGACGTTAAAGGTATTTTTCAAAGAAAAATATAGAAAAAGTTCGAAATACAAGATTTCAAAATTTACTGAATGATAGTATTTGAGTTAGAGTGACGGATCCATACACACATACAGTTTGTTCATAGATATAAGAAAATCTACCTGGGTCACTAATGACTGTGGCAAACCGCCCCACAGCATGTGGTCCAAGCACCGATTGAAGGGGCCGGATTACAGGAAACATGAACTTTACTGTTATTTTTCGAATACTGCAATTAAAATTAAAAATTTCTATACTTAACGGTAATTCTATCATTAACATAAAACAAGATTACTGTTTAACCAACCATAGGTTTTGTTTAGAATCATACAGCAACAGCTACATAGATAATCCCTTTTCTAAATTATTCCTTTATAAAGGGTAAGTGAAAAATATGAGTTCAGTTGAATCGAATCTGTTTTTGAAACAACTACTTGTTCTAAATTAAAAGAAGTCGAAATGTGGAGACCATGGGATGAACAAGAGGACGTCGTGTATTATTATATGTTGTGTTTTATTCCATGAAAATCAACAAATTACCTCGGGAAAATAAATTTTCAATTATTCTAAATCCATCACTGGAAATTTTGACATTTTTGCAACCATAAATTTTCTTTAATCCACTTAGGGTTTACTCACTCCAGGGGTCTAATGGGAATAGTTTTTTTTATATCTATGAACACACATACATACATACATACATACATACATACATACATACATACATACATACATACATACATACACGCAGATATCATCGTGAAAATGTTAAAATTGGATTCTAGGGACCTTAAAACGTGGTCATTTATCAAAATCTGGATATGCGATTTTTAGCACAATCCCTATACCTCCCTTACCAAGGGTAGCGGGAGGTAAAAAGAATTGTAAAAACAGTTTGTAAAATTATTGTTATGTTTCTAGCTGAGGGCTTAAGAGATCCAAGACCAAGAGACCCCGCCATTTTGAAACTAATAGGTAAAGAAGATAAACAAAACGAAAGATTAGAAAGACTAAGAGAAGAAAGAAAAACGTTTGCCGAATTAAAACATTATGATATGCCAGAGGGAGATGAAGATCCATGCGCAGATAAGCCAGATAAAATAACGAAAGAACAAGAGCCAGTAAGTTTTATTATAGGTTTTTATTTGCATTTTATTCACTGGCTTTTTTATTTATACAGAAAGAGGTATGCCCTATTCACGGAGAAATATAATTTCGCTTAAATTTAAATATTTGTGTAATAATAAATTTATGTTGTATTTTGTATTATATTGTGTTTTATTATGTTCCCTTTTATGCCTAATAATGTTATTTAATGCACGCTATTAATATTTTATTAAGTTTTGTAACTGTGGTAAGTATACAAATACAATTGAAGAGCTCTTGGCAAAACAACCATAGTACAAATATTGTAAATATGAGTTACCAACTCACAGCGACATGTATTTTGAAAACTGTCGTAAAAATAGTCACAAGTTTACGTTTTAAAATTTGAGCGTTTTACAAAAACGTCCTATAAAATAGTTACTAACGTCATAAGGCTGATATGAAGCAAATAACAGACGTGGTTGAATATTGTAAAATCGAGGCGACAGCCGAGATTTTACAATCAACCGAATCAGTTATTTGCATATCAGCCGTGTGACGTTCAGTATTTTTCATAATAACATAAAATATCTTCTGAAAATTCTATTTTCTATGGCATATTGACAGGTGACAGCTCTTCATGACAATTTCATGATGCTGCGATTTGTACTGTTATAAAAAATAACGGCCGTGGCTGTTTTGACGCATATATTGGTTGAGCATACAGTACTGTTAAAGCACATTTAACAGTATGGTATTATGAAAATGTCTTATCATTATTTAATTGTTTACTAATGTTTATTTTTGGATTTCTTAACATCTAGTAAGTAATTTTCTAATATTTAAACATGATTCTGAGTTAAGTTACAGAAATCTATAAAAGTAAGGAAGCTAGAAAATTTATTCTTTGATTAAGTCAAATTTAAAAAATGGACTAAGTTTGTGACAATGGTATACACACAAAATACACCATTTTTGCTTCATCTATACCATATTCATACAAGCTTTTAAATAATGGGCCTAAGGAATTCCGTTGAACTGTTACCATTGAGACATTGTATATAAACAAAAGTTTTATAACATAAACATGCAACCCCAAACAATGTATTTTGACTATTGTGTTAACACATCTGCAGATCATACTTAAAGTAAATTATGGTAGGTACTTACAGGTTAATATGAAATCTGCAAACTTGATGTTTTCGCTTTAAAACACCCATAATTTTTATATTTCACTTTAAATATTACTTTGGACATTATTATTTCATACACAAAAATATAAGTCTATCCACTACTAAATATCACAAGCAACGAAGTTCTTTCTCGCAACTTCAAACGTGTTTCATTACGCTCGAATCAACACCAGTCATAGAAAAATAAAACACTTTATTTAATAATAATTGAAAGTTTTGCCAACTGTGTGATTTAACATTGATATTGTTGAAATATTTATTTATGTTAAATATTTATTTATGAGTATTAATATATACAAAATCGTTTATTAATGAAAATGACCCATATTAATGTATGGTTTTACATTTTTGAAAAGTATTTTGAATGAAAGTTTAAGCAATAATAATAATAATAATTTGTTGTGATTTTTGGAAATAATTATATTAAAAGATTGGCGCCAGAAATAGTCATAAAAAGCAACCCTCTATTCCTGTGACGTCAAAGTACATACAGCACGTTATTCATAGCCAATAGGAAAATAGTTTGTCCATCACCGATGTTATTTATCACATGTATGGACTTTGACGCACTTTCAGACCACGTGACTTTTTCAAAATATTACATGAATTTCAATAATAGGGGATTCCCCCATAAGTAAAATTAAGACGGTGAAAAAAATCCTATTAATAGGTGAGTTATAGTTCCCCGAAGTTTGAAAATATAGATGTGACGTCACGAATATAAGTTTTTATATCAAACTGTTTTCTTTGTGGACCTAAATGTTCTTGAAATATATGCTATTTCCAAATTATATTTATAAAAAATAAATGAATATTATAATAATGTACAATTCTACACGATTTATAATTGGAAGTGTATTTAAATTATTAAGTTTAATGCAAAATATTTATATTCAAATAAAAACTGAGAATTGCAGTACTGGACTGATGCCACACCTCCGCTATTTGAATTATTTCCATTGGTAGTAAGCTCCTCCCACTAACTGGATATTCGTTATATTTTTATAGGCCGTCTTTGAGTCGCCAATCAAAATAATATATATGGAACTCATATAAGTGACGAGCTTTTATAACAGAAACCCTCTTATTTCGGAAATATTTTAATTATATCGTTTTATTTCATTATTAATATTTATTATTATGCATATACTTTCAATATTTTTTCCTAATTTCTCTTAAATCAATTGCGCTGTAGTCCCTATTAATTGTAAAATATCTAATGAATATTTCGCTATATTTTCAAATATTTACAGAACAATATTTTTTTATTATTTAATATATAGAAGGCATATCAAAATTATTGCAACAGCGTGTTAATGAATGTACGTTACAAAAACCTAAATATTTTTGGACGAGTAATTGTTAATATCAAATATTTCTTTAATTATTATTAGTTGTTATTGCTTTCACAAATATTTTTACAGTAGTCATTTTATATTTTATGCTTTTTGTCTATTCACTATTATATTACACTAGAAATCAGGCACTAGCACTCCATTATATGCAATATATTATGGATTGATAAAAATTAGGATGAACCTGCAGAAGAAAAAGATTTATCTTACGTACCAGGCGATTTGACTGATCCAAAATTCCGCCACGAAAATTATTCTCTCCTTCGTCCAAAACCAACAACGACCATTGAATCTTTACAAGCTGGGAGTGCAAATACAATGTCTACAAAACATAAACGAGGCCAAAGTCCAAAACAGAATCCATTTGCTTGTGTTTACCGCAATTTTGAAATGGCCAAACGATGCGCACAAGAAAATTTGGAACATCACCCCCTTCCAGATACAGTTACAGACGCGATGTTTAAAAAACTACAAATGGAAAGAGCTCAACATCCAGGACTAGCCCTGGAAGATGATGTTAAGTGCACAGGAATCGGTTGGAAAGGTTACGGAGCCAGTGGCCCCACTCAATGCACAAAATTGAGAGTATATCGACCGAAAACTTGTGCCCAGAAAAAGCATAAGGTTGAACCAATTCGCCCGGGGAGTTGTGGCAGTTTTGACATGAAATGGCGGTTTATAAAACAACAAGATGTTACTCCTATAGAGCTAGCTATATGTTGGGATATGACCCCTGTTAATCCGAATGATGAACCGAAAAGAACCACGCATATAGATGGATCAAATGGTTCAGCCGCTCCAGCTGTTTTCCAAATGGTACTGTTATATTCTTGATAATAAAATACTCGTTTATTTATATCTTTATTTACTATCTAATACAGGGTGTTGACGGTCAGGTTTATTAAAATGATAAATAAACATTAAAAGATAATAACAATGACGACTAAATATAATTAACTAGTTAAACACTAACACTATTTATTTAAACAATTAAAATGATTATTTATTTCGACTATTTATATCACTATTTATTTATATCACATTCAACTGTCCGACCTGCACAGCATCTATATACTCAACTGACTCAACAGCGTTTGTACATTAAACTGCCCGGACAGAATAGGGGATTCCACCATTTTTTAAAATATAATTTCATCTGAACGTCTAAGTAAAATTAAGACTGTCGGTGAAAATCCGATGAAAAAATTCCTATTAATAAGCCAGTTATAATCGTCCGAAATTTGAAAATATAGATGTTACGTCACGAATATAAGTTTTTATATTAAACTATTTTCTTCGTGGACCTAAATGTTTTTGAAATATGTGCTATTTCTAAATTATATTTATAAAAAATAAATGAATATTATTATACTGTATAAGTCTACATGATTTATAATTGGAAATGTATTTAAATTATTAAGTTTAATGCAAAATATTTATATTGAAATAAAAACTGTTTGAAAATTGCACTACTGGACTGATAGCCACGCCTCCGCTATTTGAATTTCTCTATTTCCATTGATAGTAGGCTCGGCCCCTAACTGGGTATTCGTTATATATTTATAGGCCGTCTTTGAGTCGCCAATCAAAATAATATATATGGATTTCATATGAGTGACGAGCTGCCATTGGGACTTTCAAATAAGAAAACGCTCACTAGCGGCGAATATTAGAACTACAAACAGTGGTACATATTTGACATTTGCATAAAACTACAACTATATGACTACAAAAACTATATTATACATATTTATATTATAAATAAAAAATACTAATAAGTGAGAAAATAATACGAAAACTAGGGAATAGTTTTGAACTCTCTGATTGGTTGAAATTGGAGACAAGAGACAAGTTTACTTAAAACTGGCGCTGATGCGAGCACCATCTGTTTAATTGCTTAAATGGAACAGAGCATAGTTCTAAACAATAGCACACAATGAATTAGAAATAAAATAATTTACCTACTAGTATGTTAAAAAATAAGTTTAGTGAATGGACCTTTTCAATTTAACGACTATCTTTCTATCGCTGTAAATAGTAAGAAAATGGCGCGAACAACTGCCAGTTGGGCTATCAAACGAAACGTCAAAAATATTTCAGTCATTGAAATACCTGTATTTTCAGTGAAAATTTGCATCGTTAGACATTTTAACTTTAATAAAAGCTTTTGTAACATATTTCGATAAGATTTTTTGGAGTTATCTGAGATATTCTTACATTTTACGTCTAAAATTTTTAGAAACAAACGCCATAGATCTCAGTTGTTCTATGCGCAGGTCCCCATTACGCAAACCTTCTATCTCTGTAAATTGAAAAGGTCTATTAGGCGTAGAATTTAATTATCTACAAGTTTCATTTGAAACATTTTTGTCTAAAATTTAATTGGGAACTTTTACGCAAGGGAAAACAGAATTCTAATGTTAAACAAACGCCTATGGCCCGCTTTTTTTATTAACACCCTGTACCTATGTATATCTGTATCAAGAGTGGGGTAGTTTAATGAAAATATGTTCCTCTGATTATATTCCTTATGGTTATTTTCTAAAAATTTTTGATTACAACAAAGAAAAGCTTGATTAAAACAAAGAAAATTTGATTGCAATAATGAAAAAGTTTAATTAATAATTACGTAAAACAATTGATTACAATATTACTATCACGGTATAATGTATAAATTAATATTTTTTTTCTTTTAATTTTTTTCTTGGAGTGTTGTAAATCAAGACGACCTAGAAAATTTTCTTATAGGGGCGCATAATACACAAGGAAGTAGACGCAATCATTTGATTTTGATTCTGTAGTCATAAGACGAAAGCACGAAAGTGTCTACATTCGGCGAACCTGTAGCTACTAGATAAATTACAGCTGACTCGTCCACCATTTTGGAGCCACTTAAATCATTCAATATCAGCGTTCCAGTGTTATTAATCATAGAAATTATCTATAATGACGGGTTGTTCTGCTCCAAATTGTGCAAATCATTTGAGAAATGTTTTTAATTTTTACAGGTACTTATGCAATACATATATTTATCTCTAACGTCAAAAATCTTATCGAACCGTATTTTTCTTGTATTATTAGTTTAAATAAATATGGCAAATATGGAAGTTATATTTAATTATGAAAAATAGTTAGTACATAAACTTATAAAAAATGCACTTTTATTTCATAATTTACTGCTTTCATTTTGGCATCAATATGGCGGACGAGTCAGCTATGTATTATCTAGTAGCTGTAGGCGAACCAATTACGTCATAAATCTGAACGAACTACGCGTCGTTTTGTCATCTTTGGTTTGTTAGAACGCGAGCCATTGCGAATTGCCCTTTAGACTCTAAAACTTCTAACATAGACGTTGACTCGCACGTACTGGCTGGGGGCTCGCGAATCAAATGTTGTAGGTACCCTCTCACGTTACAATATTATTTTATTTATATCTTAATTTTTTTTGTAAAAAATAAATTAAGTAATGAATGTTTAATCGAATAAAAAATGTGTCATTATTATAAAGAATTATTGAGGTAGAAATAGTTATTTATTTTCCATAAGTTATAATGACTTTTAATATCTGAAAACCAGAAAAAAAAGATTACAAATGACATGGCTATTGCTACAAACTACAGATTTTGTTTTAAAATTAATAAGGGCGCAGGAAATCGTAAAAAAAAACTAATATCCTAATGTTAGCATCTGACCGTTAACATCCTGTATATTTACAGTGTAACCAACTTAGATTAAGAATAATAATAATATTACTAAAACAGGTACACTCACCAAAACAACCAGAATTCGTCACTCCTAGAAAATCTGCAAAATCATGCGATGGTACACACGGGTGCAACACGGAACAATCAAATTCTATACCCAGTATTAGATCTGGATGTAAGAGTGCGTATATACCCAGAAATACCCACAAAAATTTCGACGGGAATAATAATTTAGATAAAAAAAGTATTAGTACAAATAGTTTATACGTTAATATGCCACAAACCAGAAGATTGTCTAATGAAACGTTTGGTTCATCCCAGAAATTATCTCGAAAAGAATTGCATAAAAGTTCTCCTAATTTATCCACAAATTGTTCAGAATGTAGCTGTTTTAATAAAAACAATGAACAACAAAAACGTTTCCGACCGTGTGAGGCTTGCGATAAAAAAGAAGAAAACAACCCAAACCCTAAAAACGAATACAAGTTCGCCTTCAAAGCTGGAAAGCTCCAGGAAAGTAAAAGCTTCGACGGAAGTCACAGCTCTGGCACGAGCAAAAGCTCCGTCAAATACCCCAAACAAAAAGACCCCTACGCCAAAAGAAACTACGACATAAACTCCCTCCACCCCCCTTTCAGTATTTGGAAGGGTAGTGCATGTCCCAGCTACCCAGAACATTGGCGGCTTGCCAGCATCTATCAGCATTCTTACAAACCAGTAGAAAATAGAAAGAAACCATTATTAGCTAGTGTATATCAATAACTTTATTGTTTTATACAAAATGTTATAATAAATACATCACGGCATAAGTTTTGAGTACTCTAAAAAGAATGAACTTTTCCTGATTGTATCCCATACTTTTGTAGCGAATGTTAACCAGTTCTTTTCAGTTAATTGGGCGGAGAATAAAGGAATGCGAGTTACGCTGTGGATTTGGGCGCGAAGTTCTCGGATCAAATCGTCGAAGGGCGGATGCCCTTTGTACACATTATTCTCTAAAACATTATATTGATATAATCATGCGCGAAATCAAACAAGGTTTGTCAAAAATTTTACGACCTTAAATAACATTCCTGGGGCGAAGTATAGAATAGGGTCCAGCTTTAAAATGCACTTTTTTTAATGGACTCTATTCTTTTATGTAAAATATCGTATAAAAAACCTGAAATTAGAGCTCGGAAACAAATGTATTTGTAAAAATTACGACTTCTTCGCTTGCAAATTTGCGAAAATTTACTTTAATGTAACAGTAACCTAACAGCTAATGCACAGAACTAACCTAACGTATACAACTCAATTTGACCGAACTCGGATGGTTACATTCAGTATTTGTTATTTTTCAGGGTGACATACGGGACAACTAACGACACATTTTATTACAAAAACTCATCAAATATTTGTTTTCGTACCCTAATTTTGCTTTATTTTAATGAAGAGGGGGCTAAAGAATCTATATATAGTCATTTAAACCCATTTTGAGTTTAGACCCTATTCTATACTTTAGCCCATTCCTGAAACAAATAGACCAGAAAAGTAAGGTTAAGTTAAGGCTTTTAGCGCGCGTTCACAGTTTGAATTCCCTAGTATAGGTTTCTTATAGAAGTGTGATTTTACTGCCAAAAAAAAAGATATTTTGTAAAAGAAATTAAGCAGCTTTTGTTAAGGTTTTGTTAGTTTGTTTATTCAGTAATAGATTACAACTGTTTAAAATCCTTGAAAAGGTAGATTAAGAAAATTATCAGAAAATAAAATGTTACATGTAGTTAAAATTCCGTATGCCGTTGATAGTCCCTCACCCGCCTGTAAATACGTTAAGTGCAACACAAGCTATGCTGCGATTGGCTGCGTACCGAAGTTGTAGGACCATTGAATTTTATGGTGTTGTATTTTTATTTAAATAATTATAAACTGTGGACAGTTCATGTGAATATTATTGTACGAATCTGGAGATAAAGGATCAATCTAGGTGGTACATATAATGTTTTGCATAAGAAATTTATTTTTATAAGATTTCTCAGCCTTTAAAGTTGAGGTAAAATTTCCTTGGTAAAAAATACACGGCGATTAAAATTATGTTCTCAGCGTTATGAACTGAGTTTGAATTTGGCGCATAAATTTGACCGTTACACTTTTCTGGTCTATTAGAAATGTGACAGACGAGCAAACGACTAGGCGATTTCGGGCGCCAACCGTTCACTTGCGGTATATTGCGTTCAGGTACGTTCACACATTCGGGCGCTAGGAACAACATACCCGGTATGCTTGGATCAGTGCTCACAGCTGAACGGGTTTGCGAGTCGGGTCAGCTCTCTGTTCACTATTTCTATCTCTTTTTATCATGTCTTTTTTTGAAATGTCAAAAGTCAAAACAGTCGGAGTCGTGGGCTTATGTCAAACAGGGTGACATTATTTTCGTTGACTCTTTTTTGGACAAATATGGAAAAAACTATCTTTCTCTGTTAATGCATTTTAATTGTCAGACACTATTTTTGACAGTTTTAAATGTCGCAGAATATAAATAACCACCAAGCACGGTGTCAACAAGTGAACCAACGATTTTTGGCGCCACCATTAACCATATCATACCGTAACTAACCGTAAGTAATCCGAAGAAGTGAACGGGTATGTCGCACGAAATCGCCTAATTTGAAACTATTTTAAATTTGACAGATAACAGATCAGAAGTTGACTACTACACTACTCAGTCAGTAATACCAACATTAATGTACAGAAAAAACTAAATTTATGTAAGACAACTTAAATGCCACACCTGTATTGATAGTGGTATAGTCAGTTCGCCAAAACGAGAGAAATTGGAATTAACCCGGGAACCCAACCAAGTCATTCTTATACACCATATTACTATCTCAATGCGCATGCTCAGAATGCACCAATCATATGCTTGGAAGTACAGCGGAAATGAAACAAATGTTATCTTATGGGAAAAATTGTATTTTTAAAGCAAAATATTATTTAATGTATGCGTAAATGAACGATAATTTTTTTCTCGCAAGTTTCATTTCATATTTAATTACTGGATTCTGCCCTTATAATAAATAATCAATCAATAAAATGAATATTAAAATTTAAAAATTTTAAGCGCCTATTTACTCTTCTGTCACTCACAGATAACCTCAAACTAATGTTTTGTAAAGTGCGAAATATATTTTTTTAATTATGCCTGTTTACAATTGTTGCTTCCAGGATTCCATTAATTAAAAAGGAATATATTTTCCTTTTTTTCCTGAGAATAGTAAAGAGAAAAAAGTTAGTATTGCCAACTTAATTGGAAGAATTAAAAAATAGATTGTCACCCTGGCACGCTTTTTCCTTCCTTGTACAAAGTAAAGGAAGTATTGTATTCGCGAAAAATTTCGGTTTCCAGATTTCAACGGAAATATCCATTTTGGCCATCCCTGAATCCATTCTGACTAATTTCGTCGTGACGTCTGTACGTACGTATCTCGCATAACTCAAAAACGGTAAGCCGTAGAAAGTTGACATTTTGTATTTAGGACTTCTATAACATCTAGTTGTGCACCTCCCTTTTTGGTCATTACATAATTTCCAGAAATGGTACTTTATTTGAAGCCTATAATAGATTTTAATGAAAAACTATATTAAAATATAATCCAAAACTTTTCAAATTTGGTATATAAGACTTATGTCAATTGGAATAACATAGTAGATTTTGGTTAAAACAGGCTAACCGGAAGTGACATATTACCTGAAGTTGTTAACAGTTTTTCTTCAATAAAATGGTTTCATTTTGATTTTAGAAATAAATGCTTCAAATAAAAATTTTAGAGAATTAAATTCTGTGTCTAGCACATCAAGTATTATTAAATTAGCCCTTTGTATAAGCGAGAGTTGTATATTTAAAACTTATATACTTTTTGGTTTTTGTAATGAAGCTTGCTATGGATTAGGACAAAAAATAACAAAAAAATAAAAGTTAATGTCAAATTACGTCAAATACGTGCAATTTTATAATTGAGTCTATACTTCATATTAGTCTTGCGTACAAGGAAGTCGTGTGGTGTCCACATCAGATTTTTTCATTTCATAAATCTGCCGGCAGAGGCGCTATAGTTAATAATATGGTCTATTGGTCGATGGTGACAAATTTGAATCTTCAAATTTATCATCGACCAATAAGAATGACTTGGTTCGGATCACGGGTTAGTTCCAATTTCTCTCGTCTCTGCGAACGGACTATAGCTCTGTAATGTTTAAAGTAAATAAAATACGAAAATCGTTTATTATTCCGGAATATAAAAAACTATGTTTGTGTTATATCTCAAGAATTATTAAATTTTGAAAATATCTAATTACAAGTTTTAGCTTGTAGTTCTAAAGACGATCGGAAATTCCAATAGTAAGAAAGTTTTTCATATATACATAATTATTTTCTCTTACCATCTTCGTCGTATTCTGGGATTAAAAACAAATTCAGAGCATCTCCACAAGTCTCTGGACATAAACTATGAATTATTTTTCCAGTTCCTAATCCCATACCAGACTCAAATCTCAATTTAGAATTATTAAAAACCTCTCTATAAACTTTCTGAATTAATTTAAATCTCATTGGAGTAAAATCCTCCAATGTAGCTCTATTATGAACAACTAGAACATGTGGAAAATATTCCATATAGTCCTCCTCTGCTACTGGTATGCTAGGTTTCAACATTTCAGCTGTGTGGATAAATCTGGAAACATTTCACTAAAATGGCGGCAAAACTATTTGTTTGTATACATTTATAACCTCACAAAATTGCTGTCAAGGAACCAATCTTGAATGAGAATGACTATATGGCATACAGATAAAATAAAAGTAGCTATTTGTAAGTTTTGTATTTCGGCACAATTTTCAATGGAGAGATATTCTCCCGTTATGGATCGTTTTATGTCATTATGGACAATATCATCCAAGATGGCCGCCGAAATCATCGGCTGGCAATCCAATAAGAGCACTCTATTATTTGTTATGTATAAATCAACACCATTTGTGCCATAATTTCCTACTTCAATTTGATCAAGAGATTGTGGTTTAAAAATTATATTTTCCTCATTTTTTTGGTTACTTTCGTCCGAACTAACTTTAAGGTTAGAAACGTTTTCTGTAAGAATTTTAATCGGTTCTGAAGATGTGTTAGGATTATAGTTAAACAATTCTTGTTTTATTTGATCTGTTAAATTATTTTGAGCAATAAGATTCATTATGGTAGATTTACCAACTCCTTGGCAACCAAGAATACCGACTACTAAAAAATCTGGAGAGTCTTGCAAGTAATCTTGGATTGTTTCGCTAAGAATTGCACAATCTTCAATTAGTTTTATTGATTCTGTCATTACAGGCGGCGGAGCAGCGACCGCTAAAGATTTTTAAATAAGAAAAGAGCTGAAAACTTGTGAAATATTCTTACTTTCATCTTTTTGGATGACAGTAGGCGACGGTTCTGGTTCTTTCGGCTTTTTAGGAGAAACAGATCTCTCTGTTCTAGCTTTTTGTAAGATTGTAGGCTGTTGAATTGTTTTCTCTTTATTTTCATTGAATTCCTTGTATTCTCTGTCGTATTTAAATAAAGTGTTTTTTGAATAAGGTCTGGTGTATCCGCCATGAGACGAATGAGATCCATCCTAAGATGATTATATACAATTATTTGTGGTTTATATAAATGTTTTATGTTGATTACTCTTTGGGTAGAATAGTATTTTCGACGATAATATTTGTTTCTCTCGTAGTCTGACATTTTGAGGTTAGAACGCGTTGATATACCTTGACAACTGAGAAATCAATAGTGGGAGTGTTATTTAGGTTATAACAGACGAAATAAACTTTATTTATTTTATATTTTGCTGCATCATTCTATATTTCCTTAATATAGTAATTAAATAATCTTATTTTTTATTGTATAAATAGTAATTTTCAATATATTAATCAACAGTCTTATTATTATTTTGATTTTTGTGAAAATGTAGGATGAACGAAGTGATTCCGAAAACGTGCAAAGTGCTCGTGTCTATTTACATGTTTTTGACGTTAGGTATTTATTTTATTTCTTTACAATGACGGGCGAAAAACTAATCGGATACTGGATGTCCGATAAAAAGATCCAAAAACTAAACTGGAGAGAGTTTTCAAACGTGTGCAGAAATCATGGCTTTGAGCTAGTTAAGGTAGGCAAACAAATAAATATTATTTCGCTGTTTTATTGTTTTTGTTTTGTTAGGTAGATTTACAAAAACCACTTGATATTCAAGGACCTTTTGTTGTATTTTTACATAAACTTACTGATATTATTGCTCTTGCTAATCAAGGAGATGAAAAGGTTACAATTATATTAAATGGGGTGTCTGCTCAGCGCTATGGATTTCCAACGCCACCTTTGTGGATTCAGAATTTATAAGAATTTCGCGCAATTACTCAAAATGGAGATTGCCATGAAATATTTAAAACAATTGAATAATAAGCAGGCAATAATTTTATAACACTTCTATATATTTGGTCAGTATTTTTTTTTATACTAATGGTGAGTATTTTATAAAATAAATGGTCAGTAAATACGAATATATTGTTTATGGTTAGGTTTATTTAGATTTGATTCGGTTTATATTTAATTTCATTTAAGAAAATAGCGCTTGTTTAGGTATTTAAATCGACATACAATTTGTAATATGAGTAACAATTATTGCTACTTACTTGGGTGCACACTGCACATTGTCGTCATATCAAATAAAAAATTTAGTTCAATAATTATAACTTAGGAACAAAATCCTTCGATTCAAAATAGGTTATGGGACAATACATATCTGTGTGCCTTTGATAACAATAATGAAAAATAAAATATCTATGAAATATACATGCTATTGAATGTAAAATGTATAATTGTATAATATTTATGAGATCTACGATAAATTATTAGTAGACAACTTTATACAAAGCGCACGAAGGAAATCTTTATACTGACCTTGACAAAAATATACGTCAAAGTTCAAGAAACATGTAAGTAAATGGAATACACAAATTACATATTAACTAACGGTTCTCCCAAATCAACGGGAAATATTTTCCAAATTGTCGTCGACTAAAAGTGCACAGTGACAAGTAGTGATAGTCTGACAGTCCTCCCACTGGCGCGAATTTACCGCGCAAACGTATAAGAAAGATATGTCGACGTTTTCAAAATCACAGCTTATGAAAACACACGTATTTTCTATTTCAAGTGGTGCTTCAAATATATTTTAAACTGACAAAACGGTTCGTGAAATCTCTCCCAAAAATATTTAACGGGAAATCCATCAGATGGCGCGACCAGTAACACGGAACAGCTGCTAGGATAGCCTATACTTGTCTTGAATACTTTGAATATTTATTCATTTTGTATAAAAGAAAATTTTGTTTAAAAAAGAAGTAAGTTTTAAATATATTCACAAAAATATCATTTAAGTTATTTTCCACTAACTGCACGAATACATCCTCTATTAATGTTCACAGGTGATTAAGAAATATAATCATGAAATTTTGTTATATTAATTATTCTTTTTCAAGATATCATCTGAAAATGAAGTGGTTATATAATTTAAGTTAAAATTTTATAAGTGTGCACTAGGAATTTACGTTAATTTACCTTCAATGGTTAACATAAAACCTACTATAAAATAATATAAAAAGAAAATTAAATATAATACAATATACAATGAGAAATAAATAATTCTATAAATTGTGTTTTCCCATTTGACAGTAAAGGCGGATTCATGCAGTCATTTACATTTAATTTAATTTAAAAGTTAAATGTATATAAACCAATGTAGGCATTCATGCATCATTTTAATTTACATTCTCATTTATCTCTCATTTTCATTTAATTTATAAGATAACCAACTTTCAACTTTTGAATATAAATTAAAATTCACTGCACATGCGATGTTTTAAAACGTCAAAATTTTTGTTTGGAATGTTTGGAATTTTGTCAAATGTCAAATGCAAATCCTTGGACAAATCAACAAAAATTAATTTCGACGACGGTAAATTGGTCGATTTAGTGCGACCAAATGCACTCATTTACGACAAAACTGATCTTTTTAAAAGTAGGGACGCAAGAAGAAATATTTGGAATTTAATTGGAGCAAAAATGCAAAGAATGGATACGGTTATCAATGCAATATAATTTGTATTTATTTGTATATTTATATATGCAGTTCAATTAATCTTAATAAATTATCAAATAAATTTGGTGTCATTCTTGCATTTATAAAAAATTATCATGGTCATATTCTTTCATGAATTTTAGCAAATTATTATAAAACCCCATTTTTGGCGACACCTATTCATTGGACGTACCGAGAATGGTGTCGTTTCTTTCTTTTTTATGATATATAAATTGAAAACTAACGCCATTACTTCGTCCTCACTATCGCTTTCATTAAACATTTATTTAAAAATTAACTTTGCAAACCGAACTTGTCAATGTCAATATGCACATATATTCATTTTTCATTTAATTTATGTTTGTGTGTCTGCTTGAATGACACATTTAAAAAAAGATAAATGAGAAATAAATGAAAATGAAAATTAAATTAAATGTAAATGTAAATGGCTGCATGAATCCGCCTTAAGCTATCTTCATACTCATTCAACCTATAGTTCAAAACTTGCCACTACAGCGCTTCGATCTTAAAAATACACATGCTAATAGTTTATTTCATGTAAGAAAATAAATCTGAAACTAGGATTTTTAAATTTAAAAATGTCATAAAAGGCGCAAAATAGCCAAAAATAGTATAAAGAATTCATTTCATAATTGTTGGTTATTTTGTTCAAAGGGTTGCGCCACTCCTCACAAAATAAATTGTGAGATGACATTTTTTTGTTCTTTGATATACTAATAGACCTTTTCAATTTAACGGATATCTCTTTCTATCGCTGCAAATAGTAAGAAAATGGCGCGAACAACTGCCAGTTGGGCTGTCAAACGAAACGTCAAAAATATTGCTGTCATTAAATACCTAATGAGGCGCGGGTAGACACGTGACTTTGACAAGTGCTTGTAGGGCCCCACAAGGGTGCCAAGTATACAGCTTGTATAACTTGCCTGTGTTGCCAAATCAATTTAAGCGTAAAATTAATAAATAAAATTGTAAAACTAGTTATTATTAATGAATATCATGTTGTTTTATTTTCTAACACATAAACTTAATTTTTAAAATATTTTATATAAAAATAGAGCGATTAGTGCTGTCATCTACGATACAAAGATGTCTCAGCGCGTTAAATTTGAGGAAACCATCAGTTCATGTTGAATGCTCTATTTTTATAAAAATTTATTTAAAAATTAAGTTTAATGTGTCAGGAAATAAAACAACATGATAATAACTAGTTTTACAATTTTATTTATTAATTTTACGCTTAAATTGATTTGGCAACACAGGCAAGTTACACAAGCTGTATACTTGGCACTCTTGAGGGGCCCTACAAGCACTTGTCAAAGTCACGTGTCTGCCCGCGCCTCATTCTCAGTGAAAATTTGCATCGTTAGACATTTTAACTTCAATAAAAGCTTTTGAAACTTATTTCGATAAGATTTTTTTGTTTTTTAGAAACAAACGCCATAGATCTCAGTTGTTCTTACTATGCGCAGATCTCCATTGCGCATATCTTCTATCTCTTTAAATTGAAAAGGTCTATTCCGTTTTAATTAACAATTAAATTAACAGTAGTTTAACCAGAGACGAAAATACCAGGCATAAAATATTTAATACTGACCATTTATATAAAATACTGACCCAATAAAAAGCAGCCATTTTAGAAATAAACCAATAATTTATCAAAATGATTAACTCCACAAAACAAAAACTATACAATTTTCAAATAAATATTGTTTATGGAACGAAAATTTATTGCACATTTAAAAAGTTTAAACATCAATTAAGTGCTCAAATAAATGTTACAATTTACAAATGTCCATTCACAGATGGCGACAAATTTGTTTCATATTTATCTTGATATTTATATTAATCTACATAAAATAGTAATCCAGTATTGATCTGGAAAGTTGCTTTGGAAAATTATAGCGTTGCGCAGCCACATTTTTGTCGATTTGTACTGAAAATTAATTTTTAGAGCCGTGATCTGATGACCAAAATCGAAACTTGGATAATGAGAAATCCTTACATGAAAATACTAGACCCACTGGAAAATGTTCAAAAACTTTTAGATAGATATTTATCATATAGTATAGTCCACAAGTCTGATCTCTTTCAGCATGGAGTCTTCACTCCTACATTCGCTGAAATAACATCGCAAAATGTTTCAGAAACGAAAGAGGAGCTGAAAAAATGCGGCGTGCAATATCCATTTATTTGCAAGCCCTCTGTAGCTCACGGGAGCAAACAGGCACACAAAATGTGCATTATCTTCCACGAGAATTATCTCAGTGATTGTAAACCGCCGTGCGTGGCGCAGAGTTTCATCAATCACAACGCGATTTTGTATAAAATATTTATAATTGGCAATGAGCATTTCGTAGTAGAGAGGCCGAGTCTGAAAAACTTTTACCCCAGAGAGAGGGAGACGATATTCTTTGATAGTCAGGATGTGTCAAAGGCTGATTCGCGGAGTACTTTATCAGTTTTAGATAGCAAGGATTTGTTGTTTGAAAATGTTAAACCAGATCCAGAAAGGCTCAATGAAATTGTTTTTACTATTAGGAAAGAATTGGGGATGTCTTTATTAGGAGTAGATGTAATTATTGAAAATGATACGGGTAAATATGCTATCATCGACATCAATGCATATCCAGGTATATTATTTTCAATTAAGTTTATTTAGTTTACAGTCCGATTTAAAAATATAACTTTATACTGAGAATAAAGCTCTAGAGATTATTCCTGGGAATAATCTCTGTAGCTTTTATTTTTGTTGACATGTCAGATAGTTATTAACATATAAGTAAAATGAGCAAAAAAGTCCGATTTTGTGCCATTTCTGATCATGAAATAAACCAAAAAATTATAGAAACTACTTCTAGAAATACTATCATTATATTTCCTGATTATTTATATTTATTTTGCCTTGCCAAAATTGTGTTTTAGTTGTCAGACTTGCCAACTGAGCCATGTAAATGAATGAAGCTAGTAAATTACGACAATAGATGGCATTACAATAGCATGAAAGTCTGATTCCGTTGTTTGAAACAAATTTGTGGATAAAAAAACCTAATAGACCATTTCAGAAATTTGAGCGACCACTACATTTACTTTTTGAACTAAAAACCTAACTTTTTATTTTCTAAACCAGACAAATCATTTCAAATGGCAATATTTTGTGGACTAGAAGTTTAATACCCGTCATAATTATTTGAAAAACGAAACCAACAAAACAAAACTATAAAATTGACAGAACTGGCATACAAACAAGGACGGGTATACGGCTACGGCACTAACTTTTTGTCGCAGTCTAACACTTGGCGCATGCGCTTTGAATTTATGAAATGGGTCTATTAAATATAATTCGAGAGTTCGAAAAAATTCTCCATTTTCTTTCGAAATCTTGTTACCATGCAATGTTCCATTTTGTGTCACGTGTCTGCGTTTTAACCAATCCTGTCATTATTATACTGAAAATAAAGCTCTAGAGATTATTCCCGGGACTAATCTGTGTAGCTTTTGTTTTTGTTGACATGTCAGGTAGTAATCAACACATAAGTAAAATGAGCAAAAAATACCAATTTTGTGCCATTTCTGATCATGAAATATATCAAAAAATCATAGAAACCACTTTTAGAAATACCATAATTAGTAATTGAATCTTTCGATTATTTATTTTGCATTGTCAAAGTGTATTCTATACTCTATCCGTTTTAACTATAGAGCGTTGGGTGAGATAGGGCTTAAGATTCTAGCTCTCTGATTGGTTCAAAAGTGAACCGAGTTTACACAGTAAAATAATTGACGCGAAATTTAAATTTGCTTGACAACTGTATCAATTATTTTGCCGTCTGACATAAAATATATAAATGTCAACAAAGTTAATAGTACACGATTTATTACATATTATCAATTTCTGTTCAGTTCTGTTTGTTTGTGTTTTTCGTTTATATAATTTTCATAGTGTTTTGTCATTATATTTCATTTAACATAGTTTTCATTGTGCGCGTTTTCTTAGTTTGGTTTTTAGTTAGTATTTCGTTAGTTTTGTTATTGTTCTCTTCGTTAATATTATGGATAAAAATCCTGCACCTGGCTCTGCCAATGTTTTAAAATATCCAAAAGGAAAGGCCTTCCGAAGCGGGCAAAAAAAGTGGCGTATAATTTATACTGCACATATTGTGCCACGAATGCATATTCCTTCTTAGAAAGTGTCCAAATTGTGGCATTAGAACTGGGCATAGGACGATGTAATATTTGGAAAGTTATAAAAGAACATGAGGAAAAAGAGTCATTCGGATCACCCCAGGAACAAACAAATTAGTTTAGAACATTATTTTTTCAAATTTAACGGTGTATATAGTTTATACATATAATGTATATATTTTAGAGTCTAAATATTTATATTTCAAAGGTGAATTATATTTTTATTTTACGTTGTTTTCTTTACAATTTATTTGTATAATGTGGTTTTCATTTATGCACGACCCTTTCGTCGAAATGTAGAGAAAGGTACGGAGATTATAAGTATATGCATAAAAACAAAATAGATTAGCACATGTACGTACAACACTACATTACTGAAAAAATGTCAATTGGAAAGAATTTTTTCAAAACCAGGAATGGCGCCAAAATTTGAATTTTTTATTTAATACATGTAAAAACGGCCGCGCTTGAAACGCCATCTAGTCTATAGTTAAAACGGATAGAGTATAGTGGTTCTAGTTGTCAATACTGACTTCCCGACTGAGCCATGTAAATGATTGAAGCTAGTTAATTACGATAGTAGATGGTGCTACAATAGCATGACAGTCTGATTCTGTTGTTTGAAATTGTAGATCAAAAAATAATCTAATTTAATATAATTCGATACATTAGAAAATAATTTACCAGATTTTTCAATTTATTCTCTCTCTCTCTCGTTATACAGTGTGTTCAAAAAATTCCTAACTCGAAGTAGGCTATGAACAAGGAAACGTGTGTCAATTGAAAAATATTTAATTAAATATCAATTTGACATGAGATATTGCCAAAAATTTTAACTAAAGAAATCAAAGCTTGTCTTCTTGAAGCTCATTTTAGAAATGAAAACAATTTAGAAAACGCGGAATGTCAATATACTGTATCCTTCTATATTGTCTTTTCTCCTTAAAATTAGATTTCAAGAATAATTTTGACATCTTGATTTTCGACTGTTCATAGCCTACTCCAAGTTAGGAATTTTATTAAACACACTGTATTATTACTGAAAATCTAATAATAATGAATAATCAAGATATCTAGATTTCATTTTTTAGTTTAGAATTTTTCGTTTATCATTATAAGTTATAAGTACAATAATACCAACATTAAATGTTTAAATATTAAAAAAAACTTTTTTCTTGTGCAACCTTATGATTTATTTATTTAAATGATCGTAAAGGGAAGAAAAATCACTACTGGATTCCACTGCTAAAAATCTATATTACCATTTAATTTTTTTTTGTGATGTCACAACTTAAAAAAACAAATGAAAGTCGGAAGGTGAATCGCACATACATTATTATTCACGAAAGATGACTATCCAAGGTCATTTGAGAGCCGTCTGATATAATATTACTTGCAGATAACTTCATTACATTTCGTATATATAGGCGTGCAACATGAAATATTTATGGGCACATTTTAACTGAAAAAATAAGAGTAATTCATCTGAAAATTATGTTTCTTTCTAAATAATATCTTTCTGAATGATTTATATTCTTCACTTATATATTTGCAAAATTCAAAAACATAGACTTAACTTATAAAGCAAAGAATAATAAAATTTGATTTAAACGTCAACGCCACTGGATAAATATTAGCACAGAGGGCAGTGTAGTAGATAATTAGGTATCTGTAATTCTACGACATATGTCATTATTATTTATAGTGTGTTAGAAAGTAATGCCACTATTTACGTACATCTGTCACACCAAATAAATTAAATAGGCATAGGTCAAATAATCTTTCTCTTTCTAATACAAAATATTGCTAAGCTAATGCTGTAAAGTGATGTGTACTCTTGCTTCGAAAGAATGACCTTGAATAGTCATCTTTCGTGAATAATAGTGAACTAATGTGTATTTTTAAAAACTAAAATCGACGTGTTTTGGTGTTTTTAAATATTTTTTTAATATACCATACTTTAATTTCACACTGTATAACAAAGAAACACATAATAAAGTGAATTAAATATCAAATACAATGTACACGCGCCCAGTAACTACTAGCGACATCTGTGTTTCTAATGGCATATATTCAATCTGAAATGAGCAACTTACATATGGAATATACGTCACAGTTTTCAAGGGCGTTTCTAGAAATGTAAAAAATTTAATTTCTAATATTAAATTATGAATGAAAACTTTTTCGTAAACATGTCTTATTGTATTTTCTTAAAGAAGATGTAAACTATAGAAAAAAGTTACTATGTACACCGGAATACCAAATTTATAATTTTATAGGGCATTATTACATATTACGCCCATAAGAACTCATAGTTTTCGGCCCAGTTATAAAATATGTAATCGGACTGTAACGCTATATTTCCGTTTATTTTTCTTTTTGTATATTTTTTTGTTTGTTTCTTTTAGGCTACGATGGGTTCCCAAACTTTTTCGAAGCCCTGGTACAGTGTATAGAGGACACAATAAATTCCACCCCTTATGTAAAAAGTTTGGGCAGAAGTCAAAGTGTGGACTTGGACCAAGATTCTGGTTTTGACACTGGAGATTCGAGTGACGAGAGAGCGAAATTAAAAACGCAAATAACTCTTTCGAATCACGGATAACTATAAGACTGAATAGTTTCATTTCAGGTTAAGGTATTTAGTTCAAAGCCCTCTACATACATTAGGGAGCATTTTTTACGAGGGGTTACTTGTCTTACAAAATTATATACAGGGGCCACTCAAAGTAATGTTTTTATTTATAATTATTTTTATTTGTAAATTGGACTTAGGGGCTCACAAATCATCATCATATTTCAAATGGGACATTCTATATATTTTTAAATATTTGGAAACTATGCCCCCAAAAAAACGTTCAGTGGCGTGTACAATATTAATTTTTCCCTGTTAATATTTTTCTTTGAGAGCAACCCCTCGATTTTTTATAAAAATGTAGACGGCTTTAGTTTAGTTAGTCTTAACTGAAATGAAATGTATTTACAATAAAAGCCAAATGTTTTATAATTTTATGTTAAGTTTGAACAGTATTTATTAATTTTCATGTACATTTTAATTTTTAAAAGGAATATTTTATACAAAGAAAAAGTTTTTTGTTATGTATAGGATAATTTATTAATAACCAAATATATATTATTTTGTACATTTTGTAATAACCAAATGAGACAGCTACATCTGTTACTGTTTAAATCAATAAATGCATTTACATTGTGTTCTAAGGGCAATGATTGTTGAACATGCTTTTTTTCATATATTTATTACATTTATATATTATGTGTTCGATGTATCGAATACTACAATAAATCTATTACGAAGAATATCTTTTTTATTATTTTGAAATTCGTTTAAATTTTTTGTGTAGTATAGAGCAACAAATCATTTTTTTATGAAACTTTATCTAAAATGAAATCGATCTTTAGTTCTACAAAGTCTTAATGGGGACTTCAAACTTTTTGGACGCCACCTCCATCTAGTGACTAAAAACGTATTTAATAAGAAGTTATACAAGGTGAGTCTGGGAAGACGTCCCCCCTCCTCCTTTAACTTTTTTATTATAAATAATAGAAAAAAATGACTCATTAAAGTTTTATTATTTTACATATACTATTTGATGGCAGATGTAGATATTTTTTATAAAGTCAGGTTTACAAGATACGACTATCAACTTTTATTTTTCAGATAGCAACCTATAATTATTTTAATAAAATAGAAACCGCCATTTTTTTCTCTTTTCAACGATGTATTATTTGTATTTGAAAAATTTCGAGAAAAAAATAATAGAAAGAAACATTATTGTCAAATAAATTACTCTTATTTTTTCAGTTAAAATGTGTCCATAAATATTTCATGCTGAACGCCTATGCATACGAAATGCAATGAAGTTATCTGCAAGTAATATTATATCAGACGGCTTACAAATGGCCTTGAATTGTCATCTTTCGTGAATAATAATTTATATGATCTAAGACGGAATGGTTTTCAATGTTTTTAAACACAAATCCCCCGGTACATTATCTTGTGTTAAACTCTACTTATTTGTGAACTTGGTTTTTAGTGATATTTCAATGATCACTACACTTTAGTGCAAAAGATAATTAATAACAGGCACTAGACAAATAAACATATCCAAACTTTGCTGACTAAATAACAAATAAATTGTAGGATCAACGTGGCGACGTGCTGAAGGGGAGAACATTTGATCGACTCGGCCATGGTATATCACCTCGCTCTTTCTAAACATTTGTTGTTCTTTTCTAAATTGTGTGGAGGGAGGTCCGCCGCCGATCCGCCGTGGATGACGTCAAAATTATAAGTCCCCATAGTTATTCGTTAAGTCGTAATATTTTCTTTTTTAATATTCTGTGACGTACGTGACCAAATTTTGATATTTACATAGTACTAGACAAAACAATTAAATATCCGATTTTTTAAAAATCAATTAATTATTAGTGGTTTACGAAAAAATAACTATTAAATTTTTTGGGAAAATTCAAACAAGAATATCATAAAAATAACTTTTTAAAAACTTTGATTAGGACAATTATACAGTTTTAAGGACTAATTGTAATATAAATGACATTTGTTGTAATTTGTTACCACGATGGAGGATCCCATACCCCACTGGTAAGTTTTGAAATGTAACTTACGTCTTTAATATGTGTAATACTTATAACTTTTAATTATCATATCATAACAAACTATTATAGCAAACGAGTTTATTTATACGGGTATTTTTCATGCAACCAGCATTGCACCCCTGTAAGACATATTACTAATGTGCTGGGTTCACATTTTTAAAGAAGTATTTTAAATTAAAATTTACAACAATGAAAATAATAATAATTTGTACCTATTTTCGCAAATAATTAAATAAAAAAATTGGCGTCAGAAAAAAGTAATGAAAAACAACCCCCCACTCCTGTGAGGTCCAAATACATACAGCACGTCATTCATAGCCAATAGAAAAACGATTTGTCCATTTAATTATCTACCTTATTTCTGTAAATAAAAGTAGGCGATACTTTGTCACATATTAAGCTGTATGAACTTTTTCAAAATATTACAAAATTTCAATAATTAATTGTAAAATATCTAAAAGATATTTCGTGATATTTTCAAATTTGAAGCTATTTAAACAACAATAAATTTAAAAAATTTATACTTAGAAGGCTTATAAAAATTCTTGCAACTGTTCTATTTTTAATTATGCAATTTACCGATAAATCAAATTTTGTATAATAAAATTTAAAAAAGAAAACAATTAATAATATTCAGGCAAAAAGGGCCGAGTATCATAATAAAATAGCAATCATAGAACCCTCGAAATATGAAAATATATAATAATAAAATTAGTTATTTTATTTATGCAACAAGAGTGTAAACACAAGGCAACTTAAATGCCACACGTGTATTGATGGTGGTAGCCCTGTAATGTGTAGAGTAAAAAAATACGAAAATCGTTTACTTTACACATCGTAGTATAAAAAAATAAATAATGAAACACTTACAGTTTTTGAAGACTCAAAATACTGAAGACTTTTCTGTAACAAAAAAATAGTGTTATTTATAATATATTTATAATATATACATATATATATATATATATATATATATATATATATATATATATATATATATATATATATATATATATATATATATACACACATACAAAATGAGATATGTGTCTATAATGCAATTTCAATATTCGGTCAATAATAAGCTTGAAGTATAAAATACTATTAAGAACTTTACAAACATTATTTATTTCGAACTATTTGTATCTAACAGTATATTTTACTGAATAATTAGTGAAAGCGCGTTTTGAATACCTGACCTCTGGTGTGAAATTTAGCGAATAATTTATTTAAAGTCACAATGATTGTGAATTTTAATGATCGGAGCTTCACAGCTTCAGAGAAGTCACGATCGACGACGGGATCAACAAGTGTCTGACGATAATTAATCAAACTCTTAATTGTTTTACGAACATTGACAAATGAGCGCGCCCGCCTACAATGTCGGAATATTTCGCGTTTCCGCATCCGCTGTTACAGTGTTTTGTTTCGAGGAATAAAAAAAGACAATAGGAAATTTTTCAAAAGTTTTTATAATGTGGAATTTGAAACTGTGATTACAAAGAAATCAATATTAATATGTATGTGTAAAAGATAAAATAAAGGAAAAACTGTTTTACCATTTTAAATGCATATGTAACGAATTTTCAGCGCCACCCGGTATATATATATATATATATATATATATATATATATATATATATATATATATATATATATATATATATATATATATATATAGGGTGCTTCTCAACATACATTATTATTTATAGTGTGTTAGAAAGTAATGCCACTATTTACGTATATCTGTCACACAACATAAATTAAATAGACATAAGTCAAATAATCTTTCTCTTTCTAATACAAAATGTTGCTAAGCTAAGCTACTGCTGTAAAGTGATTTGTATTCCTTCTTCGAACACATGACTTTGAATAGTCATCTTTCGTGAATAATAGTATATTTTCTTTATTATTAGAAATAGAACAAAATCATTCAAATAAAAGTCGTAGTAGATGAAGGGGGACATTCACTTATTGAAAAAAAGAATTTTTTTAAACAGTGGTTCGCAAAATATAACATAAAGTTATATTTTTTTAAATAGGATGGTATACATTTTTTAGGCCCATTAGATAGAGTATTTTTTCTCAATTCAATCATGTATATATTTTATATCCTTACAAACAAAAATATTGATTTAAATAAATATAATTTTTAAAGTGAACCTAAAAAATATATACCATCTCATTTAAAAAAATCACATTACCTTCCGTCAATTCTATGTATTTTGTATAAATGTCATGCAGAAAGTTCTTTGCAAAAGACTCTATTTCTTGTACAGTACCTTAAGGCAGTTGTATGTATTTTATAAAAATTCCATACAGAAAGTTTCTAACAAAAGATCCTATTTTTCCAGTAAAATTAAATCACAAACATACTGTCAACTGCACTTGACACTGACACCTTTCAATCAGAATTTTCTTAAGCAGCTGTTTCCAGAGTTATAGGAAAGCTGGCTAATATATATATATATACCCATTTAATATGAAGTATAAAATGCATTCAAAAATAATATTTAACATCGTTTTTTCAAGAAAAACTGTTAAAATCTTCAAATGAGGCTACTTCCGGTTGACCAGTTATAACCAAAATTTAATCAGCTCTTCACATGGATGTACCGAAGAGGAATATGAAAGAATTATAATTTTTGGAATTGTAGTATTAGAGTTATGGCATTAGAAAATTTTGTCACACAGACACACATACACACACACATACACACATACACACACACACATACATACATACATACAGACATCGTAAAAATAGTAAAATCGTATTCTAGACACCGTAAAATGTGCTTATTCATCAAAAACTCACCACCGAATTTTTTGACCAAAGACAATATCTTTCTTACCTAAAGGTGACGGAAGGTAAAAATATAACTTTATGTTATAGTTTGAGAACCACTGGTTAAAAAAAATTCTTTTCTTCAATAAATGAATGACCCCCTTCATTTACTACAACTTTTATAAAAATGGTTTTCTTGTATTTCCAATAAAAAAAATAATCGGGGTGTCCCGTATCCGAGAAACACCCTGTATATATATTTACAGTAGCAGAAAGAATTTTATAAAAATTTCTAACCATTTGCGTAGATTTTATAATTTGTTGAAATTGTAAACCGGCCTAAATAATATGAGTTTGAGCTCGCATATCATTCATTGGGACTCAAGGTGTTAAAAACATAAACAGTAGCACTATAAGCGTTCACCCATCCACTCTCTACCTCCTCACAATATCTAACCCAAATTATTAATTGCTACATATTGCTAATAGTATCTTCACCACACTCATCAACAGATCTACACTGCCCTCTCTCTTTCACGGTCCTCTCTCTCTTACTTTCCAGTGAGACTTGGATCTCAACTTCTCGGCTCTCGTCAGTCATGCGTGCGTCGTTCACGGCGCTGGTTATACTGCGACGGTCGTTCCCGCGCAAAGTTGTCGTCCGCACGTGACAGCTGTCAAGCAACAGGTGCCCGCCGTCGCGACGCCCAAGTGGATCAAGTGGTAGTGGTGGTGGTTAGTGGCAGTGGGGGAAAGATAAGATAGTGAGAAGTGGGAGTGGGGGAACTGTGTGGAGGGGGGTTGTAGGGGTGAGTTACGGGATGGAAATTTTTATTATTAATTTGTAAAAATCAATAAATTGTATCTCATAAATTCTTAATGAAAATTTAAAAAAATAATAAAACTGAAAATTTTATTTTATTTTTGCTGTTTATTTTTTCCTTTCAACCCTGTCGACTTCTAAAAGACAATGGTCCGTATTCTTATATCTCTTGAAGTAGCACTATTTCCGAATTAGCGCTATTTTCATTTTTGAATTGTATTTTATTTTATTAATAGACAAGAATATTTTTGTAAATAAAACCTATACTATAATATTTGAAATAAGTGCTATTCACAATTATATTTATTTTTATTTCTCTAATTTTCATTATTAAACTTGACATTTGACAGTCGAAGTAGCGATTTTTCGGAAGTAGCACTTACTTCAAGAGGTTAGAATAAGGACCAATAAGTTTTCATTGAGCAACAACCCAAAAATGGGTTGAGATACTAGATACATGCTTGATTAGTTCATCTTTGATTATACGGGAAAAACTTCATATGTATACAAAATTCCGAAATTTTTGAACAATGAATACAATTTCTAGAGCAAAGTGAAAATGGCCAAAATTTCAATTAATAAAAAAAAACTGTTATTCCATGTTAAACATCTATATGTCACATGTTCACCCTATATAACAATTAATTTATACATATACAGGGTGTTAATTAAGAAACGGGCCATAGAAGTTTAACATGGGAAATCAGTTTTTCCTTGCGCAAAAGTTCCCAATTAATTTTAGACAAATGTGTTTCAAATAAAAGTTGTAGATACTTAAATTATACACCAGCATCACTAAACGGATTTTATATTGCATGTTTAGTGTGCTGGTGTAGAATTTAATTCTCTACAACATTTATTTGAAACATTTTTGTTTAAAATTAAATGGGATGTTTCGCGCACGGAAAAACTGATTTCCCATGTTAAACGCCTATGGCCCGCTTTTCAATTAACACCCTGTATATATATATATATATATATATATATATATATATATATATATATATATATATATATATATATATAAATAAATATATCATCACGGCTTATTACCCATTGCTGGGTGTGCCAATCTGCTTTGTACACAGATGCGGTAATGATGAAATATTTGCACCGTGCGGGCGCTTACCAGGCGTCACCTCACGGGCACTCATTGCTGGCGTGGAGAGTGCACCACAGGGGTCAATTTTGTGCCATTTAAAATTCGAAATATTTGGCGTCGGTCGGGATCGAACCCGGTTCCCCAGATTCGCGACCTGACACTCAGGCACGCGGCCACGAAACCTATATATATTTATATATATATTAGGATCTCTGGCATGGTTGACATGTTGAGTAATCTTGACTACTCTGTTTAACTTTTCCTTGTTGTACTACTGATGATGAGAACTTAGTTCTCGAAATACGTATTTAGTTTTTATTAAAATTAATTTTAAGGTTAAGGGGTAATAGGGGATTCCACCATTTTTTTTATAATATCTTTAGAAAGTATAAGTAAAACTAAGACTATTGGTGAAAAATTCCTATTAATAAGCGAGTTATGGTCCCCCGAAGTTTGAAAATATAGATGTGACGTCACGAATATGTTTTTATATAAAACTGTTTTCTTCGTGGATCTAAAATCTTCTTGAAATGTATGTTATTTTTAAATTATATTTATAAAAAACAAATTAATATTGTAACACTGTATACAAGTCTACATTCTTTTGTAATTGCAAGTGTATCAAAATTATTAAGTTTAATGCAAGAAATTTATATTCAAATAAAAACTGTTTGAGAATTGCAGTAGTGGACTGGTAGCCAAGTGTCTGCTATTTGAATTTATCTACTTCCATTGGTAGTAGACTCCACCCCCTAACTTGGTATTCGTTATATATTTATAGGTGGTTTTTGAGTCTTCAATCAAAATAATATATAATATGGATTTCATATGAGTGACGAGCTGCTAAAACAAAAACCCCCTTATTTCCGAAGTATTTCAATTATATTATTTCATTTCTTTATTAATATTCATTATTAAGCACCTACTTCCATTATTTTTTACTAATTTCTCTTAATTCGATTGAGCTGTAATCTCCTATTCAAACTTTTCGGACGCCACCTGCATCTAGTGGGTAACAACGTATTTAATAAGAAGTTATGCAGTGAGCAAGATTTAGCGTTATATATGTATAGGTGGTCTTTGAGTTGCCAATCAAAATAATATACATGGAATTCAAATGAGTGACGAGCTGCTAAAATAAAAACCCTCTTATTTCCGAAGTATGTCAATTATATCATTTTATTTCTTTATTAATATTCATTATTAAGCATTTACTTTCTAATTTTTCTTTAAAATTTGTGATGGCATAGAACATCATATTTGTCAACACATTCGTTTCTAATTAAACAAATACTGTGCTAATTGGACTTAATTCATTTGCCGTTTACAAAATAAAAATAAAAATTGCGGAAGCCAATGTGCACATCTTTTTTTAAAATTTTTAATTAACAATTGTAAGTTATAAACCTATGATCCTGTGTTCACTTCCGTGACTACTATGTATTTAAAATTACAGTGATTTATAAAATTCCTTGTCCGTTATTTCATTTCAAAGTATTCTCCTGATGACATTTTCTATATGTCTAGCAGTTCACAATTCGCTACGAACAATAAATATATTTATGAAACTAAGTAACCTTCAAATTGCAATTATTTATTTAATACAAGAATAATGAAAAAGACAACATTGAGCAACTGATGTTTATTTAAATCTAGATAGCTGAGAGATTTTTTACCGTCATTCAAATATGCTCTTGAAAAAACATTCAACAATGTGACTTCTGTTATCAAAGTGGGCTGGTGTATACATACAGTGTGTACTATATATGTGGGTGTGCATTCCATCTATGTTTGTAAACCAGTGGTAGCCAACACTCAGATACTTAGGTTTTAAAATCTTAAACGAAATATTGGTATCTTTATCTTAATGTGAGTAGGAACTTTTAAGATATCGCAAAGTAAATTATTACCTACTTTCAAACTGTAATATATCATTGGGTATAATATAAGGTAGTTAAGGGTATGATTGTTTATCTTTTAAAGTACAGAGCTACGACATACGAGGTTTGATAAAAAAATAATGATAATTTTCATTTGTTTCAACAAATAATAAGTATGGCGAAAGTGCATTTTATTTACGTTATTTATGCTTAATAATAATTTCTTCATGAATATAACGAATACGTTTATATACAGGGTGTTGCTAAGGTGTGAACATAGGGATTTAATATGGGATTTTGGTTTAATTTAATTTCCTGCTCTCCTGTTCATTTTAGGGCAAAAACTGTAGAGTGCTAAGTTGTTCAGATTTAAAAGTTATATAAAAACTGTTATAACATTTTTTATTGTTTCTAGTTTCTTCAAAATTTTAGAAAAAAATCTGATGTGGTCAACGCAATAATTCCCGCCATTTAATTTTATTAATTTCAATATATTTACTTATGTTGGAAACTGAATTACTGGGTCGATTCTGTTCACATCTGTAAGTCGCATCTATTTTTGCTGATTAATATAAAGTTATACATAAGAGTGGCAGGTTTCGTTGCGATTTTGTTCATTATTTACAAATTTACAGATCTGTAAGATTTACAGATGTGAACAGAATCGACCCGTAAATTCCATTCCATATAACTATGGTTCTATTTACTACTTTCTTTTTAAAACGTTACTATTAGTTCTTTGACAGTGACATTTATCTGTCAGTTAAATATATCGGAGATATGAATTGTGTAACCAAGGAATTGTGTTTGTTTAAAGCGTAGGCTCCGGGATTTAAATTATAGGTAATTTTATATTTATCCTTAAATATATAAAATAGCATTAATGTAAACCTGTAGAAAATTTAATAACCTTTAATTTTTATAATAACATAAATCTCAAAAAATGACATTTAAAGGTATTTTTCGAAGAAAAACTATTTTGAGCTTCAAGTAAAGTGCCATTTCCGGTTATCCGATTTACACCAAAATCTAATGGGTTCTTTGCATACATAAACACGTACACGCAGACATCATCGTAAAAATGTTAAAATTGGATTTTAAGGGCCTTAAAACGTGGTCATTTACCAAAATCTCGATATGCGATTTTTAGCACGATCCCTATACCTCCCTAACCGAGGGTAGCGGGCGGTAAAAATTAATATTTCGGTTTATTAGTACCTATAGCCATGACACTTGTTTTCTTGTTTTCTGGTTTTCATAATTTTTTTAAACGTCAATTTGACTTATGGAAAAATTGTGAAGAAACTAGAGACCACGCTAGAGACATAATAAAAAATCTGATGTGGCCAGCACATTACCTTCCGTAGTTCTATGTATTTTATACAAATTCCATAGACAGTTTCTTGTAAAGATTCTATATTTCCTGTACATTACCTTCCCTAAGTTCTATATATTTTGTATCAATTACATACAGAAAGTTACTTAGAATTGATATTATATTTGCAGTAAAATTATAACACTTACACATACTATGTTAATCGCACTTGACATTGACATCTGTCTATCAGAATTTTTTAAATTATATTAGCTGTTTCAAATGTTATTGCATAGCTGGCTGCTTTAAGAAATTTAATTTTTTGTAATTTTTTAACTCAATATCCATTGAATATGAAGTATAAAATGTAATCAAATCGTATAGAGAATAAAATATTCTTTAATATTTATAATAACATTAAAAGTGAAAAATTATATATAACAGCGTTTTTTCAAGAAAAACTGTTAAAATCTCAAATTAGGGTACTTCCGGTCACCAGTTATAACCAAAATCTAATCAGTTCTTCATATGGTTGTAACGAAGAGCAATGCGAAAGAATTATAATTTCTAGAATTGTAGGGAAAAAATCTGATGTGGCCAACACATAACCTCTCGCCAGATATTTTACCTGGTTGTACGCATAAAACAAAAAATATTTTTAAACACATATATTCATGTCTCACTACAAAATAATTATTTTAATATAAATTATGTACAATACATACATTTTCTTTATATTCAATATCCTGAAATTTTCTTTTTCTTTTTCTTTATATTCGTCATTTTTTCGCAAATTTCTTTTATATTCTTTTTTACGTATATTCGTTTGCGTTGACTTTTTTTATTTTCATAATCTTCATAATACTGTACAAATATGTTTGACAGAGGCATACAAATATTTTTGACAGTGACATTTATGTGTCAATTACAAACATTTGAATTTCTTGCCTTGTAGTAGTTTGATCTGAGATTTTTTACATCAAATTATTTTATATGCCTTTCTTTATCTCTAAATCTATAGAAGATATAATAATGAATTTATATTTATCGAATAAAGAATTTAACGTTCTTTAATATAAGTATTTATATAAATTTTCGATAAATAATATTTAGATAATTTTTTTCTTGTAACTACTACTTCCGGTTGTCCAATTGTTACCAAAACTGACTGGACTCTTCCGATTATTGTTAGATTGAGGAATCCGTAGTTAAAAATGTCTTAAGTCTTATAGTATTTGAGATAAAGTGAATCCAACATCCTCACATCCACACACACATCCACACACACATACGGACATCATCGTAAAAATGTTATAATCGGATTCTAGGGACCCTAAAACGTGCTTATTCATTAAAATCTGGATATGCGATTTTTAGCATGAATACAATACCTCTCTTAGCGAGAGGTAAAAATCGTCACACACACACACACACACACGCACACACACACACACGCACGCATGCACACACACACACACACACACACACACACACAAATACACACAGAAATCATCGCAAAAAATAGTAAAATCGTATTCTAGGGACTCTAAAACGTTCTTATTTATTAAAAACTCACCATCAAATTTTTTGACCAATTTAAAAATACTTATGTTTACAACTTTTAATTCTGAACAAATTCGCACCCTACAGTTTTTGCCGTAGAATGAATAGGAAAGCAGGAAATTGCAAAAAACTAAAATCCCATGTTAAATTGCTATGTTCGTACCTTAGCGTCAACACCCTGTATAAAAACAAAAATTTGTTGACCACTGGTGAGGCTTTGCTACGTCATTCGCCAAATTCAGAAATTTTAAAATTCATATCTCAAAATTTCCATGTCGCGATTGCACTAAAATTCTTAGGTACAGAAAAAAAATGGTATAGTACCCCATTAATTTGATAGTTTTCGCAGATATGACAGTTTTTAAGTCTCACAGAAATTAGTTGGAAAATATTCGCAGAGAAGATTGGTTGAGATTATTGTTGAAGAGAACTTTGACAATTCTAAAATGTCTTATTATCAACAGCCTTGCAAAAATTTCTAATTGATACATAGTGGTTAATATCATTATCTACTTGACTTTTGCTGAAGTCTCTGACTTGACTCTGTTGAGTTAGCTAGTTTTTCGCTGCTCGGTGATGAATGTGATGTATTTTTAGCCAATGTTGATTAGCCGAGCTGAGCTCTAGAACTGGATTGAGAACGAATGATCGAGTGGAACAGCAGGTTGAAATGTCAGAAAAACTTTGGAAATCGTAACAATTTAACGTGATGGGTCGACGCTCTTTTTGTGCCATTATGTAATGGTGTCAACAAACTGGTTTGAGGATTTCTACCTATATTTACACGCACAGAATTCAATTAATATTTTAGCGGGCCATTAAGAAATCTATAAGTGAATGATTTCTCTTCTCACAATATCTTTTGGTACTCAACAACATCGCAAATAATATATTCAAAGAGGGCATTAACCTTAAAACGAATTCAGCGTTTATTATAAATAGTAAATTCATTATTGATAGCATCTAAATAATATTAGAAAATAACTAAAATACTTACAGTACATTTTTAACAATTATTTTTCACATCAAAAAATTAATAATTCATGTTTAATTATAAATTAATAATAGATGGAGTCTAAGGTTAAATATAACTAAAACTATTATAATAAACCCTTAACTGAAATAATTGCGTAGGCTTCCACAGTCTGAGTCATGAAAAATATTCGTTGTGTGTAATATTTTGAGTCAGAGCTCAACGTTTGCCCGCAGTCGTATGGGGTATCTTCAGGAGCAAGGGGGATAGTACCGTCTTAAACAAGGTTACCCGACGTGTCAACCACGCTAGAGGCCGAGTTTAAGCAACAAGAGGGGGAGACTCAGTTTACAAGGTTACCCGACGTGTAAACCACGCTAGAGGCCAAATAAACCAAGTGACGAAAGGAAGGCCGAGAAGACAGTTATATACTAATCTAAAGATACGGTAGATGAGCAAAGCTAATGAGGACCAATCGAGTTCGTAATGGTAGATTGGGCGTGTCGTGTTCCGAGAATCATCGGTTTCCATATGTGGCTCCCGATTGATGTTATTAGGATGTTTCCATATTTCTAAA